>PIJE02000506.1:156583-175571 GCA_002895965.2 Coryphaenoides rupestris
ACAGCAATATATCGCTAGTGGTACATAAAGATTAGAATAGAAAAGGTTTCAAGTGCTCATAATTGCTAGGTTGACAGCAAGATTGCTAGGATAAGAACAGAAGAACCATTTTGAGTGATATACCAACATCCAAGGACATGCAAGATGCTAAACGATGCAAAGTAAGTACTAGGGTTCGGAGAGAGATGGGATTCCAACCCTGGTTGGGTAGGTGGGAATGGGTTAGGTAGACGGGGAGTGGGGGGTGGGGTTAAGGGGGGACATGTGCAGAGTCCAGGTGAACTCTGAACAGGCAAGTCTTGAGTCTCTTGTGGAATCTGGTGAGCTCTGGTGACTCTGCTATCGGCCAGGAGCTCATCCCACCACTGCGGTGCCAATACAGAGAAGTGTTGGGACTTGGCAGAGGCGTGAATTTGCACAATGGAGCCTTTTTTTGTGTGAAGATTTTAGGCTAATAGCTGCAGCAACTATTCAAAGAAGCACATTCGTGCAATTTTGTAGTGTTAGTTTTGCATTCTACTAGCGTCTAATAATAAATACTAAGCAGTCAGAATTCCAAGTGCAGTGCAATGACCTACTACATGACCCTAAAATACAAATTTGTGATAATTTCATGAATGATCTACAAATGTGGGTTCAGAGTCCAACAGTGAGTGATTTTAATCATTGCAATGACAATGCCTCAATGTTCTGAAAAAAAGTGTTCACATTTCAGAATGTTAGATGAATTAATCAATAAAATTAGTTGAGAAATCCAGTGGAACATCTGACCTTGGTTACTATTGCAGCAAGTTCACATCAACTACACACTTAGTACACTAATACAACTAGTACTAATAAATAAAGGCTTTGTCCATATTAAAGCAGGATGAGACAGGGTGACCGGTGACCCCCTGCAGGTGGCAGGCAGGGACAGGTAGTCAGTGGGAGGGGCTGACTGGTGGGATTCTTTGGTACAAAATAACCTTGTCATCCTAGCAAAGCTGTTTCATCTGTGACTTGGCAGCAGTTATCAGTATTTGCAGCGAAAAACCTGCATGTTTACTATTGGATATCGACAGCTGAAATGAAAATAAAAAAGGGTTTACGGTTATTTCCGTCCTTTATAGACAGAATATCAATCATTAAATGACATGTTTTCTTTCCTTCTTCAGGGAAAGCGGACATGGCCATGTCAAACATTGTGGGCTCCAACGTGTTCGACATGCTGTGTCTGGGTCTGCCCTGGTTCATCAAAACAGTGTTTGTGGACACCAACAACCCCGTGGAGGTCAACAGCACGGGGCTGCTCTTCATCTCCTTCACACTTCTTCTGTCCATCGTCTTCCTCTTTGTGGCGGTGCATATCAACGGGTGGAAGCTAGACTGGAAACTGGGCATCGTGTCTCTCTTCTGCTACGTGGTGTTTGCCACTCTGGCCATCTTGTATGAGCTGGGAGTGATAGGGAATAACCCCATCCGGCTGTGCAGTGACTGATACCATCGCAACCCCTCCTCCTCCCGGGGATCTGAACTGTCCCTTGATAACTCATGTAACTAAAAGAAGCCTCTACCTGTTTTATGGGCAGCTGCTGGTTAACATCTACCCAGAGAATGATCCCTCATGTTACTGGTCTTGTTAAAGGTGTTCTATGAGACTGTCAAGAACCAGCACTCAGTATTTATAAACAAGCCTTAACTTTAAACTCTTCAATATATGTTCTGAAACAGCTTCTGGGTTTTCGACGGCTTACCTCCCACTAATGCAGCAGACTTGGAGATGTGCATCTATGTATGCCTTTTGGAAGCGGCGTCAGGAAATTTTAATTAACCCAAGCAACAAACTCAGGAAATCAAGTCTCATTGTCTTTAAATTAATTTGAAAATGTTGTTACGAGCCCATCAGTGATTGGGAGTAAAGTTTACACTTCCCATCCACGGTCCATGTCGTAAAAAGAATGACTAAGCACTTTGTATTATGAGTTTTGATGTCCGAGTACTTCTCTGCCAGAAACATTGTGATAAAAGAAAATGTAATTAATCAAAGAACAGGAGTCAGACCTAAAAAATAACCCTAGTTCTGCTTCTTTATACTCCCTTGTCTGTCTATTGAGTCCTGGCATTAACCATGCTGTCATTTTGCCAAGTGTATGTAATCTTCATTTGATACTTTCAATGGAAACAAGCCAAAAGGCTTTTATATACGGGTACATAGACAATAGGCAAGACTTAAAAATTAAAAAGTTTATTTCTTCAAAATAAACTAACCCCAAAAAAGTACAAGTGGGAAGTTTACAAAACAAAAAAAGATAAGAGGGAGAAAAAAAAACAAAAAAAAACCTACAGTATGTGAAATGTCAGACATGAAAATCATAATCAGAATATATATGGAATTAAGTGTTTTTAAAACAAAACGAAAAGGATTTGGCGAGCATGGACACGGTGTCGCTGCCGTGGGAGGAGGGGTGGCTGTGTCATCGCGGCATCTAGACGTTGCGGTCGATGCGGACGTCCACTTCTCTGCCGTTGATCTTGGTTCCGTTCATCATCCTGCAGGCCTGCTCGGCGCTCTCCGGGGAGTCGAAGCGCACCGTGCCGCAGCCCTTGGACCGGCCGTTCTCCATCTTGACGTCTGCGAACATCACTTGGCCTGCAGGTCCCAACAGAGACATGAATCAAAAGGTGCCCATAAAGCCCCACAAGTGAAGATTTAGTGGTTCATCAACAATCTGTTGAACTCCGTGTGTGCATATTTTCTTTTCCTTAATATAAAACATGGGCATTAATGAGCAGTTTATATTCCTTCAAAATACCTACCGCAGTGGCTGAAACTCTCCTTAAGCTTCTGCCAATTGAGCTCATAGGAAAGCTGAAAGACAAAGACGACTTGTGTTCACATGGACTCAGTCCACAGAAATTAAAAGGGAAAAAAATGATATATATAGAACACACACGTGGGACAGTTCAGGACATATTTATGCCAACTGAAAGTCAAACTAAATGTAAAAACACAGTTGAGCAATAAAAGGAAGATATGTTGAAGCGTTGGTGCCAGAGACAATTCCTGCACTTACATTTCGCACAAATATCACACAGCCTCCCTTGGCACCAGAGACGCGGTCGGACATGGCTCCGCCCATGCCGCCCCGCCCGGCCCCTCCGAAGCCGCCAAAGCCCCGGCCCATGTCCATCCCAGCCATGCCCATGCGGTTAACGCCAGAGCCCATGGCCATGTTGCCCATCCCACCACCTGCAATACCAAACACAGACACGGAGTGTTAACGCCGCCATTTTGTTTGGTGCAACCTCAGTATTGCCATATTTTATTGGTTCGACCAGCTCTACAATGGCCACTATAAAACTTAAAATAATCAGCTTTATTATCCATCGTTTCACATATCCTGTTAAAAGTACATTGCATCGTAGTGTCAAGATTACAGAGTGCTAGGCCCCCTCACTTACAAATGCAATGATAGTTTGTTTAGAATATTCTATTTTAGTCAAATCATGCAAACGGGGACAGGGTTTGTGTGGTCCGGTGTTTGCCCCCCCCGGGGAGACATTTGAAAGATATTCTATATTCACTCCTACTTACTTTTTAAGTATATTTGCATCTGCCTAAAAACGTATTCCAACAATCATTATGGGGTAAAACCCTATTAGAATCCAAAAAATGTGGGGTTTTTTTTGTCAGCATTTTTGCTTCACTGACTTCTGTCTCCAATTAGAGCAGCAATGAACCTCCTCTGAAAAAACCCTCATTTTGAAAAGTAAAACTTAAGTCTGTCTTACGTCAGTTGCGTATATAGTGTGTGTGTGTGTGTGTCACGATTATCATTAATTATAAAGGAGTCACTGGCAGTTTAGAACCAATGGAACAAGTGGAACGGGATTCAAAGATATAAAAAATATGCTGAAGATAAAATGAGTGCTAGTTAGCACTCTTTAGCAGACAGTTTATCAGCCAATCAGGATTATATATTAATCAGGAAATTCTGCCTAGCCTATTGGCTTTACCAGCAGACTGCCAATGAAACGCTCATCTTTAAATAAAAATGGCAATTGTTGCCTAAAGGTGAGAAGTGTGTATCCCTGATTTATACACATCACTTTTCATTTCAAGAACTTGCAATACATGAGTCCATGCTGTAGTTCAGAGACAATAGAAGTAGCAAACAGTCCAATACAGCAGCAGGACCGCTGGCCTAATTACAAGCAGCGACATTTATATTTGCCTTCTGGTAGCCATGGCAACATCTGAGGATGATGCTGAAGATGCCACATGGTTAATACGTGCAAAAAGCATGCCTGCCTGAATGAAGCACTCGTCAGTTAATAGTTACCCTTTAATTGTAGGACGCCTGTTGCCTTTAGCACATTTGGCTAAATCTACGGCACGTTAATTATCAAGACAAAAGTAATAAAAAAAATTGTGAACGGCAACATCTACGGATGCCCCTAGCGTGTATCCACTTTTTGCGTCTCACAAAGTAGGCTGAACTTATGATGAATAAAAAGGGAAATGGAGAGGAACCAGGGACAGCAGAAGGGATGGAATGGGAGATGTACCTATTCCAGTGCCCATGTGACCCATGCCAGCATTCCCCATGCCTCCACCATAACCACCTGCTGAGGAGACGACATGCCGCCGTGCATCCAGTTAGAATACACCACGACAGAACACATCCAATTAGAACAGACAGCATGGGAAGATGCATCCAATTAGAACAGACAGCATGGGAAGATGCATCCAATTAGAACAGACAGCATGGGAAGATGCATCCAATTAGAACAGACAGCATGGGAAGATGCATCCAATAGAACGAGGAACACACCAGCACTTACCCATTGCACCAAAGGAATTCCCGAATCCTTGGTTCATCTGCATGTCATTGCGGCCAAAGTCCATACTACCCATTCCTGATGATGGGGGGGGGGACATGTACACAGTCAAGAGAAAATAGGAAATATATAATACATTAATACTTAAAAAACAAAGACTACTCTATGATTGTTTAATGCTGCGCCTTTAGAAGGAGAGAAGACATTTTAACAATGACCATTTCCTCCCGTGTTTACCTCCCATCCGGCTCATGGGTGTCATGCCGTGTCCCATGTTACCCATATTATCCATGCCCCCGAAGCCGCCACCACCACCCATTCCTGTCGGAGGCCAGCAACACACTTAGCTGTACAATGCATCTATTCATCTCAGCAAAATAAGCGTCAAGTTTGGCAGATGCAGTGAGGGAAAGAAACAAACGCAGTCACAAAAATAAAGCCGCAATCTCACCTCCGCCGAGCCGGTTCATACCGCTGAACCCAGGACCGTCCATTCCTAAAAGGGAGAGGACCCACAGGTTAGCCTTGTTCAGCATACAAGCAGCTCGGAAATGGAAGACTAACATTGCTTTGAAGCAGCACATGTGGCTGAACGGTGCAGAAATTAACTCTGCATCCGTCTGTGCTGTATGCTTTTTAGAAGACTTCTAGCAACTGACCTCCAGGCCCCATGGCTCCCCCGACAGTGTTGGCATTGATGGGCTGCCCACCAGGTCCCAGGCCCATACCAATGCCCCCCAGACCTCCTGCAAAGAGGACGAGAAGAGAGGGAGACAATTCATACACAGATGTTACAAGTAGATGAAGGCCCAACCAACTATTGAGGGCATCTACAGCAAGTTTAGTGCAGGCATCCAAGAGCGTCAATCAGAAGATACATTGAGGCCTTTCCCTTCGATGAATCACAGGGACGCCAGAGCGGGTCGAAAGGTCATCCTCTCTGTGCCCTCTGCTCCATGCCAGCTCCAGATTCACATGTCTGCAGTTAGCTTGTGTGACCATTAGGTAATTAGTCATTGATCTTAGTTAAGCATTAATTTATATTTCCTGTATTTGAGGTTGGGTTTTTTTTTTTTATTCAATAAGCCAGCTCCATCAAAGCATGCCATCTGTCAAGCGAGTCAAATGGTTAAACATTATCTCCATTGATTGTGCCATCTGATTCTTTTACTTCTTTGCTTGTCTACAATTTTGCTACCATGCTCAAATCAGACATGGGGATTTTTAACACAGGAATCCACTGGAGGCGGTGCACTCTGATGTGCACCGTTAGTCTGTTGCGTGAAACTGTTTGGGAAAGGGCCGGCACAAAAATTCTAGTGATTGGATGAACCCTCTGTTTATCAGCGCGCCCCATAGCTGCCAGTAGTACATCATAGAACGGAGACTTGTCTGAACCACTGTGGTTCATCCACAAGCAGACAACTTGAAGCCTGGCCACATCTTCAGAGAGGAATGGTCTCACAAGGCTTACACTCAATCACTTATAGAGCATGGTGGGAAACCTTTGTATGCAGTCCAGCATTCATTTGGTACGGTCGTCGACTTTGAAGCCATCATGACTTTTCATGCTATGAGTGTTAATGCAGACTTACTCGGCAACTGGGGTGCCTTTTCCACTTGACGGAAATCTTCATGCGGTAGTGACTTCTCATCCTATAATGAAGAAAATATTTGTAAATTCCAAACATCAAGGCACACGTTCTTGCAGAATTAAATAGTGATAACTTTTATGTAGGTATGCCGCGAAAGCCTGCGATAGTTTCCACTAATTTACACATACCGATCAGCTTTAATCTGTATTTTATGCGTCAATGTGCGCTGCACCTACATTGGAGCTTGGCCCAACCACATTTTATCTGCCTTTCCCTTTTGTCGAGCCAGCAGGATACCTCTAAACAGGTATTTTCAATGGTATATCCATTGCCGACATTTTAAAATGTTACGTATCCAGTTGAATTGTGTTGTAGTTTAAGGCAGACCAAGCGGCAGCTCTATAGAGGAGTGCTGCTGCCCGACAGTTACACTTGGAAGCCCAGTCACAGGACCGCTACCGGTGATCACATCTTTAATTCACCGCGTCACACTGCTAATTCAGAGCATGAATATCTGTTGCATATACAATAATAATATTAACTTTAGTACATAGTTGGAATTTGGTGTCGTTGGCAGTAAATCATTTAACCCCCAGTTAAGTGTGGCTCGTACCATTTTGACGTGCATCTGTCTGTCGAAAAGCATTTGTCCGTTGAACATGGCTGTAAATCAAGGTTCAGGAAAAGTGGCTTGCTCTACAGCTTGTATTGCAGTGTGCATGTTTCTTGTGTGTGTGTGTTATTGTAAAATGGCTGCTTGAGTGGCATTAGGTTGCAGGATACATATGGCTTGCACAGCCTCCAGCGGCTGCTCGAAGGTGACCGTCCCCATGCCCCGGCTCTTGCCGTCCTTGTCCTCCTTCACGTCGGCCCGCTTCACTATGCCCGCCATGGCGAACACCTCCTTCAGCTTCTTCCAGCCCACCTTGAAGTCCAGCTAGGAGGAGAACCCAAACACAACAACCTTTTTAAATAACGGCATGTAAAAATAAACACTTCAAACCAAGAGGTCCCAGATGCCGTGCCCGTGGTGTCCTTACGTTGGCCACGAACACCGTGGTTCCCAGCCGGCCAGCCTGCATGGCGTTGAGGATGTCCGGTGGGATGTTGAGGCTGTTGGCGAGGGAGGGGGGCAGGTTCATCCCACCTGGGCCTCCCTCCGGCCCCCGGCCACCCGGCATCATCCCCCCCATGCGCTGCAGCACCCGGCGGGCGTGCTCGCCGTCAGGGTCCTGGAGCACAAGGAGAAATTAGTGTGTGTCCTACAAAGAAACTGTCCATTTTTTCTTCATCCTGAAATCATTTAAATAATCCACTAACAATCAGCTAGTTTGATAGAAGTCTTGCTTTTTTTGTAGTGGGAATGATGTCTACGAGGCCTCACCTCCTTGATGTTGAGTGGCCTACCACTCAGGTCATGCTTGTTCATCGTGTCCACTGCCTTCTTCACAAAATCTTCATCTTTGAACTCCACCACACTGAGGAGGCAAGGACAGCACGGTCATCAGATGAGAGCAAGCAGGAAACTGGGGATGTGGGGAAGGACAGAGAACATGTGGGATAGAAAGGAATACACGGGAGGATATGATGGATGTACTTACCCACAACCCTAACCAGGAAGCCCGGTGCCATCCAGCAGTGAAGGAGATAAAAAGGACAATGTTACAATCACAGCATATTAACAATACTTCTCTATGGGCTTTCAAGTAGTTCCAAATGTTTACTTCACTGTGTTTGGCTGGGAGCAGGATGTGCCAGCTCTATTCTTTTCCTTAAATTTAAGGTTAAAAGGGATAAATGTGCAAATATGTTAGGCAATGAACTCAAATATGAATTTGGAAGATTACCTGTTTGGTCTAGAAAGGTTAATTGTCTTAGAGAAATGTTTGAAATACTCCATGTCACAATTTCAAACATGATTAACATTTTGTGTTTACATTTTACGTTGTGCACTTGTAACAAATATTAAAAATGCTGAAATTTCAGTGAGGTTCACCATTTTATATATTGTAACAAGTGAAAAATCTTTGTTGTGACCTCATGTGGCTTTAGCGCTGTAGAATAAAGCAGTTATATTTGTGTTCAATATAAAAGGTTTTTCTTGGAGATGAGAAATGTGGCACAAAAAACCATATTTGAGATTTTGAGACAAAATCAGGAAATCAGGAATCAGGGTCAATGAATATAACAAAAATCACACACTCCACATTTCCCTTAGGAAAATAGCCAAACAAGACAATCTTTGAAACCAATTGAAATGACCACAACAAAAACAAGGGTTTAACCGTCAAATAAGTTAAGACTAGTTTTCCAGAATCAACAAGACTTCACCCTTTCAATATAAATAATCAATCTGTAGCCAACGTTCAGGCTCGTGACACAACCCACCTCCAGTTCGGTAACCGACAGACCCAAAAATAATCAATACCAATAACAAAACTTGTTTTTTTTAGTTTTTTTTTTTAAAGGCTGCCGGGGGCATTTAAAACCTCTTGCAGCTAATCACCCACATCACTTACCCTTGACTTTCCTTCTGCATCCTTAAAGAGCTCCACGTATGTAACCTCACCAACTACATGAGACATACAAAAAGGAAAAATACCAAGAGAACAAAAGGGATAAGTCACCACGTTCACGTCGCCGTTGGCCATGGCAATGCCGCTACAGATGGAAAGGAGACCACTTCATGAGCAACATTGAGCCCAGACCAAGTCCCGACCAGACAACACCATGCCTTCCTGGGCAGGACACTGACACACTCAAAAGGTCAAGGCCAAAAGAGAAACCCAGCTACAGACAACCTGGGAAATTCAACATGGATCAGTTGGTCAACAAGATTCCGTCATGGCAGTTGAACGTTCATCATACAGGTGTCTGTTCACCTTTCATACAGGCTCTCGAAGACCCCATAGTTCAGCGGACAATGCACATCAATCATTCATTTATGTGACAACACAATTGCACAACAGTCAATACCACCACAGGTCTGAGGTTACATTTAGGAGCTGACAATACCATTAAAAACACTGACATAGTCTACCTTTTCTCAGACATTTCAGTCCAAACTAAATGGGCGTCCACCCGTAAAAGTTAATTGAACCCAATAGACTACTATAACACTTGTCCAAATCTATTAGCAGCGCGATCAATTTGATAAGAAAGAAAGAAGTGCAGTACGACGAGAAAGGTCCATCCTTAGCGCAGGCGTGATTACCTTTCTCACGCATCAGATCTTTAATTGCCTGCCACTTCATATCATATGGGATGTTGCTAATGAACACTCTGTTCCTTTGAGAGCCCTTCTTGTCTCCCACACCGCCATTTTTGTAAGGATGGTGCCGATTTCCTCTTCTGTTCGCAAGAGACTTCTCCTTCGGATCTGACTTTTCGTTGGGTCCCAATCCTAGTGCTTCTTCGCCATCTCTATAAAAAGGTACACAGGTATGTCAGAGAAGGTCAGCATTAACAATTGACATATTGAATCAAGGACTCACCCGTAAGTAACATGTAGACGTTAATGTAACTAGTGCACAGTAGTATGTATGCAGCTCAATTGTGGGCATCTTTTAAGGTATTATATGAAAGAATCATTCATCCTTTCTCTTGGCAATTAGGAAACTCGTTCTATTCGTCTCGTAAATATGAATGCTCGAAAACAGCTCTATTCTTATCTTCAGGTACCACAGTGATATATTGCTGCCTCTCCTTCAACAAATGTACTCTTTGTAAGTCGCTTTGGATAAAAGCGTCTGCCAAATGCCCTAAATGTAAATGTAAATGACTGGCCCCTATGGCTGGTAAGTGAAGCTCTTTCATTCAGAGCACTACTGGGTTGAGACGGCAAGCTCCGTGGGTTGAGACAACAACACTGCTAAAACAATGCAAGGTATAATCAGAAATATATTTTGCTAATCAAAAAGCTATGAAAGACATTCATCAGCCATTATCCGCGCTTTATAGGTCACTCCCTCTTTTTCCCCCGGCAAATATGGCCAGACTCAAATGAAAAATAAATCCCACATCCCAAACCCTCATGCAAGTCCCTCGAGGAATTCATGTTTCTGACACACAGGACATTTAAACTCACGACATTAGGGTTGCGTGCTTGGAAAATAGGCTAAACGGACTAAAACCAGTTGGTTTTAGTGTTGACTGGTGACCAGCGGGTAGTGTGCTAGCTTCACTGGGCTAGCTGAAGGACGGCGGTGGCTACAGCTTAGCTGGCACATAGCAACACGATGGTTTAATTCGGCCTGTTTGGACGAGTATTAGCCAGGCAACAGAAAGTTAATTTAATGTCATAAAAGCATGAGCTACGTATACCTGAACTACACGGCCGAGCATCTACGGAGGCCGACGCCGTGCTGCTAGCTGCTAGCGGTACTAGCTAGTAGCAGCGGGCTAGCGGAGCCCGCCACAAACACAAAGAAACAACAAACAAAAATACGTTTCAAATAAGTTACGTTTTCACTCCGTTGGTGTTCTCCTCGATTAGACTCTCGAACAACTCCGACGACTCGGCGGGTTCGGGGTTGTCTTGTGTGAGGAACGCGCACTCGGTGAGGTCTGCCATGGCTCGTTTAGCGCGCAACAGCACCGCGAGAGGACGGACGCTACGCAGCTTGAAATGTGCAGGGCGACGCGAGACCTACGGCCAGACATCGCGAGACTTGCGATGCTGTTACGGGCTAAATGAGTCCCAACAACATTTATTCTGACACGTTGTGTTTGCTGTGATGTATAGGCTACAGCAGTTTTGGAGAAAATAAATATTTTTGTTGTTACTGTATATTTGTGTGTCGTTTTACATTTGAGTAAAAATATTATACAGTTATATTTTACAACAGGAGTAAGCGTACACTAAACACTGAACATGAAAAGGCATAATGCTCCTGATAAGGCCTTCATACTGGTGTCTTCCCATTCATAGTAGTGTTTTCCATTCAGCACATCAGTGTTCAATTGGTTGTTAGAAATGTGTCCTCATATGATGGTCTGTGTGTCGTTTGAACACAAAATACCATTTTGAGACATAACATTGTTTTGAAGGCAAAGTAGCATTTTGCAGGAGATATATAGGGTTTAGCATTTTGTGTGTGTGGTTTTTGGATTTGTGTTTAGAGTTTTGAGAAAATTAGGTATGCTTTCAAAAAATGTGTGTAAGCAATTGAGAAAAACTGTAAGACATCACTTGTTGTCTCTACTCAAATTGGGGAAAATATTTGTAATTCCTTGCTTTTCAACATTTTGGTTTTCACAATAGTCCGATCAGGAAAATAAAATTATGAATTGTAAATGTTCTCATTTTACGTGCTTATTTTATGTAAAAATCTATTGCCATTCATGTCTTCATTTGTGTATTGCAGCTTTGAAAAATGTCTGGTTCCAAAATATACAAAAAAAAATTCTAAAATATAAATAGTCCATGCAACATATGGACATTGTTGGCTTAAGATAAAAGCATCTATTGCGCAAAGGATTCAAGCATTAGCCTAGCGAGACGATGGACCCAGGCCAGGGTGCTTTATTTGGGCAGAGCATCTGCATCACACCTCTGTGGGAAAAGGCCCAAAATAACCTCAAAACAACAAATCCATCCTAATCCATCCTTACAATACAATACAATACAAACCTCATCTTGACAATTTAGTTTATCAAGATGTGCTTTTCATACAATGTCATCTCTTTAATCGTTGCAGACGCTGAGAAAAAAGTTGTATAGTTTTATTTAAAATGTCTTGTTGGTGCCGACACACAAGAATCTTCTGAAGAAGAGTGGTGGGGGGTGAAGGAGGGACCCTTTTCATGGTTGGCTTTACAAGGGATTCAAGGAAAACCTATTAACCATGACCCACAATCACAAAACATCACCTTGGTGGTGTAATGACGTGCACTCCTCCTGACCCCTGCTGTAGGCCAACAACCACGTCTCAGCAAGCCCAAAAGATCATTAGGGGCTACTGTCATACATTTCACTGCTCTCTTGCCTTAGCGTCGTTATGATCCTCTTTATAGGTGGAATGAAACTCGCAGTGGACTCTGCATTTCATTTACATAGCAGCCTCAAGAGGATTAGTGTTTGCTGCAGTCTAACTTCAGTGGAATCTTGCCTAATGTTGCATTACCATTCCCTGATGTATGGTTTGCTTTCGTTATCATGCCATAAAAGCTGATGATCAATGTTCATAGGGGATTATGTGAGAACCGCCACAGTCACTATCAATTAGACCTAGACCTATAGTTGTTTAACAGAGATAATAACAAAAGTATACGGCAAACTTTACCCTATTATCAGTTAGACAGCATAATGTAATAGGCTCAAATCTCCACAGACAGATCTCCACAGTGCATGTCGTCTGCTTAAACAACAACCACATTGATACATTTAAATCATTTAATATATTCGGGTTCAGGATTATCATCTAATCCAACGTGGGACTGTGAGGACACAAAATATTTATGTATTTATAATTTTTAAATTGACATTGGTTTTCTGGTTCATCTAGCATATCATTCTTACATTTCTGAAATAAATATCTTGTAAACTGTAATTGTTTTTATGTTAGTGTAGTAAAAGTTTGTCGTTCATTTTAGTAAGAGTGCATATGACAATTTCTTGCAATCTCAAATCATAAATGTCTTTTTACCTTTGCCCAGTCAAACGCCAAGGCTTAATGTCTGGCCAATGATAAAAATGTATTATTAACGCTGTATCCTATAGGGTTATCCTATAGGGCTAATCTTTGTGTGAAATATGACATTTGTGAAATATGAGCAACATGCTAGGAGCTGCACCCTCATAGATAATACACATCCTAATCATGCACATGCACCCATGCCCTGAGACCTGGTTCACTGCACACACACCTCATAGAATTGCATTTAATAGAATGACAGAATGACACTGACATATACTGTATATGGGCATATTATGCTTTGGTCTTCCAGGAATGTGCGGTCTGTGTTTTTCTCTCTCAATCCTGTGCTGCTGTTGTTGTTGTTGTTGTTGTTGTTGTTGTTGTTGTTGTTGTTGTTGTTGTTGTTGTTGTTGTTGTTGTTGTTGTTGTTGTTGTTGTTGTTGTTGTTGTACTGGGCTGCTGTGGGGAGTGAAGCATAGTGGGGGTTTCTTTAATCTCCCCTTCCCTCACTCGTCTTCCTCGGGGGAGCCGGGTGTCGTGAGCCTTTAAGCTGAGGGGCTAATTCAATTTGACCGGAGCAAGCTGCGCCAATTAAAAAAACACATCAACCTTGGGGGGGGGGTGGATGATATTGCTTCCCTCCTGTACCACCAACACCTTTGCGACAGCATCCACTGCCCGGGACGGAAGGACGGACGGACGGAAGGAAGAGAGGAAGGAAGGACAGAAACGAGGAAGGAGGGAGCGAAGAGGCAGCGATTCTCCCCCAAGGATGAAACCTTGACATTCCTCTCACATCTTTCGAAGGGTCTATTCGAGGAAAGCTCCCAAAAGCCCCGTGGACACGACGCAGACATAGAAGGTAGAGAAGGACACCAAGAAAACCTAGTGAATGAATGTTTCTCTCTCAGGCAACAGCCCTGCTTCTCCACTGCCGCATCTGCATCCACCCTAGCGCCTCTCACCCAGACTTGTTGTGAATGAGTGGGTCTGCGGACCAGCTGAGTGCGACTAACAAGTGGTTGCCATGCAGCAGGAACCCAGCGTGTGTCTGTGTCTGTGTGTGTGTGCGCACGTGTGTGTGTCTGTGTGTGTGTGTGTGTGTTCTGCTGGAGTGAGAGGTAGGCGAATGAGAGAGAGAGAGAGAGAGAGGAATGATAATGAGTAGGAGGCAGCAAGTAGATGAGCATGAAGGAGAGCTAATTCTCATAGAAGAAGGATCACAGCTCGATCCCCACGCTCTCACCACCACCCATCACACACACACACAGACACAGACATACACACACAACCCTCCCAGTATCTCTTTTGCGCAATCGATCTTCTCCTCGCGTATGCTCTCTCTCTCTCTCCCCCACCCCCCTCGCTCTCTCCCTCTCTCTCTCTTTCTCCCTCTCTCTCCTCTTCCCTGTGTCTCACTCTCTTTGTATCTGTTCTGTTTGTTTTGGGTCTCCGTTACGCGTGGCCGCGGTGGCAACAGCACAAACCCAATGGACGGCTGGGTGGATACCGCTATACGGGGGCTCAGACGACGGGGGAAGTGTGTGGCGGGAGAGGCGGAAGCAACAGGTGTGTGAGGATGAAACGATAACAGTGGTGAGTCGCCTGCATCTCTCTCTCTCTCTCTCTCTCTCTCTCTCTCTCTCTCTCACTCTCTCTCTCTCTCTCTCTCTCTCTTCTCTCTCCCCCACCCACCCACCCCCTTGCACAACCCGCCGCATCATCACACATTTCTCTCATTGCAGTCGCTCGCTCCAGTTGGCAGCCGACCTCATCCCTTCTCCTTCTCCAGCTCCTGCTGCTGCTGCTGCGCTGCCTCCCTCTCCCTTCCCTGCCCTCATACACACACACACACACACACACACACACACACACACACACACACACACACACACACACACACACACACACACACACACACACACACACACACACACACAGACACACACACACACACTCAAGCCTCCACTCCCTCTGGCTTCAGCCACCTGCTGCTCGGAAACAATTTGGACGGAGGAAATCAGGAAGCTTCTCTGGCTTTGTGAGCACATTGTTGTCCCATAAGTTATGATCTCTTCAGATGGAATGACACTCTTTGTCAGGCGTGTGTTCACGTGCAACAGGTACCCGGTGCTCTTCCTCTCCTCACATACGGATCATTATTTGATGTGATGTTTCTGGTTCGTACCTCTAAGACCTTTGCTTGGGTGCTTCACCGTGGACCATGTAGCGCGCATCACTGCAGTTCTTAATCGGCTTCACTTATAAAAGGTGTGTATATGAGTAGGGGGGGGGGGGGGTGTAGCCGTAGACCACTACATGTAATATCGCTGCAGAAGTGTCTTTTATTCAACGCTTTGACTCAATGTGTGTTCATGCAGCAGCGTTCCATCTCTCTCCGCTTCTCTGCCTGCAGTGTTCCTTTGGTTTATTTCAGCTGTTTGTGGGACTCACAAAGGGGGAAGGGGGAAACACAGGAGGACAAATCGGGACACACATGTTTGATACCATATAGTCAAGGGAGGCTATTTATAGATAACAGCTATCTGCTTTGCATCATTAGCTCATCTCACATTGTTTGTTGGTGTCTATACGGTATGTTACCTCTATAGTCCCATCCCTTCCCTCCTGCTGTCTGCACAGTAGAAGCAACCAGGCTGTTCTTTTATGTAATGTCAGAAGCACAAACCCTGACACTAATTCCATATAATATAAATGTTATATTTATTATTTGTGTATTTGTGTGATATATCTTATCTTGCCTACATATTTGTATATTTTAACTGTAAATTAGTTTTTTTAAATCCGTTCATTTTTATCATTCTGTTGTTTTCCATAATGTTTTATTGTACTGTATTGCTATGCAACCTGGCACAAGAATTTCCTTCGGGATTAATAAAGTTGTATTCTATTCGATTCTATTCTATTTTATACATGTGACAATACAATATGTATAATAATATACCATACCCTATACACATATACCTATATGCACTCAGTATATACATATATACAGTATACTGTATGTATATATATATGTGGATATAAGGGTGTACATGTATTTATATATACATATGTCCTGTCCAGGTAGCATGCAGACGACTAGGTGCCTGAGCCAATCAGAGGAGACATGAGGCGTGTGGATGCTGGTTTACCATGTGCAGCGTCCACTACAACCACTCCCTGTCTGCCATGAGTGGGAACGACATGATGGTGCACTCACTGACTCTGGAGCAGAAGACGGCGTTCGCCTTCGTAGGCATGCTGCTGGTGTTCCTGGGCCTGCTGATCGTGAGGTGCTTCCGGATCCTGCTGGACCCCTACAGCAGCATGCCGTCGTCCAACTGGGCGGACGGCATCGAGGGGCTGGAGAAGGGGACGTTTGAGTATGCCCTCACCTAACACACGGAGGACACGCCGGACTGAATGGGATTTATATATATATATATGAAAACAACAAAAACTGTTTTACACACACATACAGTACATACATACATGCAGACACTTGCACACACATGTTTGTGTGTACACATACTGTATACACAAGAAACAACCTACAGCCCTGAAGAGCTGTGGTGCCTGACACTGAACAATGAAGTCCTTTTTCCATCTCTCTCTCTCTTTCTCTCTCTCTCCCTCTCTCCCTCGCTCTACCTCTTTCTCCCTCGCTCTACCTCTCCCCCTCTCTCTCTCTGTCTCTCTCTCTGTGGGATGGACTTCCGAGCCTAGAGACATGTACGTAGCTTATCGTGTGCACACTGTTAGCTCAGTGCCACTGTAGAGTCGACCTACGTTACGTTGTATGTGACCGACCATGTGATTCCCTCCCTGACCAAAATGGGGATGGGGGGCGGCCGCCGTGTCTTCAGATAATCTGCCATTCTACCTATCAGCCGTGCAGCATTCCTTCCTCTTTGATTTACATGACTGGGTAACTCCCTTCAACCCCCCACACCACCACCACACCCACACCCACACCCACACACACACATACAACACACACACACACACACACACACAGACACACACACACACGCACACATACACACACCGTAACGTTGAATGTCTAGACGAAACTATGGCAACAGGATGGACTCAGGTGGAGAATCCGGGTAGCCAAGGGATCAGACATACAGACAGTGTGAAGTCTCAGGGACAAGATGCATACTGCGGAGGAAGAAGGGGTTCACCTCCGCGGGGCTAAGCTGTGCTGCACAGGAGTGTATCACGGGAGGATGCAGGGTACTACACTTTACCGGCCACGGCCAAACTGTGCTGACGGGCAATTCAAAGCAGAGGGGCAATGCTGTGTGTGCAGATTGGTCTACTCCTCGGTATTCTTTTTATGTGTGATGCAGTAAAGAGGCGAGTGGTCAAACTGTGATTTACATATGATGTTGACACTTTGAATGAATGCAAAAACAACTCCAAGAGTTTGTGCTGCTATTGCCCGACCTGGCAGTAGACAGTAGAAGAAAAGGTCACATGGACAAAAGCATTTGTGATGCAGTTCAGGACTGAGAGGGAACCTGTAACTGTAACCATTCACCCCTTCCTCCTCCTCCTCCTCTTCCTCCTCCCTGTCTTCCTCGTCCTCGTCCTCGTCCTCCTATTCCTCCTCCTCGTCCTCCTCGTCCTCCTCCTCCCCGTCCTCCTCGTCCTCCTCGTCCTCCTCCTCCCGGTCCTCCCAGTCGTCGTCCTCGTCCTCGTCCTCCTCGTCCTCCTCCTCCTCCCCATCCTCCTCCTCCTCACCTTTTCCTTCTGGACAGATGACGCCAAGGCTGTACAGAGATTTTAGAAATGGCTGACTGTCATACTTGATTGTTACTCTTCGCTATTATTACAGTACCCCCTTCCTCCTTAGTGCTACAACTCTGCCTTACTGTGACCTTCAATGGGATTATGTGCCTTCATCTAGATACAGTAGAGTCACCTGTTTGCATGTGTCTGTGTGTGTGTGTGTGTGTGTGTGTGTGTGTGTGTGTGTGTGGGGGGGGTGTGCAGAGTCCAGGTGAACTCCAGGTAGGTCTTTGAGGTCCTCAAACCCCCCAGGACCAAGCTCCGCACCATGGGGGATCGGGCATTCTGCTCGGCCGCTCCCAGCCTGTGGAATGCTCTCCCCGACTACCTGAGGGCACCACAGACTGTGGATGCTTTTAAACGAGGCCTAAAAACCTACCTTTTTTCCAGAGCCTTCTGCTAGATTTTTATTTTTCATGTTTTATACTTAGTTTTTAGCACTTTCATGCTTTTTAATCTGTAGCACTTTGAGTTTTTCTTAAATGTAAAGTGCAATACAAATAAAATGTATTATTATTATTATTATTATTGAGTCAAATACAAACAGACAAATTTTTCATTATTAATCCAATGATTTGGCAATGCAAACCGCTCTAGGATAATTATACAGTTGTGACAGGAATACATCTCTTAAAAAAAAGCACCCTCATCATGTTTGCTGTTGTAAAGGTGTCAATTGGTTTGTGAATGGCCGACGGCAAGAGCCTATAGTTCTAGGACCAATAAAAGTTGTTATAAAAGTCCATGTTGACACAGGAAGCATTATCTGCTATGATATCATTATCTAATTGTTTCAAAGTCTCTCAAGGACCAATCAAAGTAAGAGTGTGAATTGAGGTTCCTTGTTGAACGCCTACATCCCTGTTGACTGGGATGTTACGTCTCTTAAGAAGAAAGCTGGTATTCACACGTGCTTTTCCAGCATGCACTAGTCAGTTTAGGGGTATGGGTTCTGTAATTGATGCATCGTTTTACCTAAATCATATGATATACACTTCTATAAAACGAATGATCAGGTGCAAGATTATAGTGGATGGAAATGGCATTTTCTGCATTTCAGTTAAGTTAAAATCAAATACCGTATTATAGGTCTCTCTGTAAAGGGGCATGGTGTTTATGTGAGCACCAAAAAAA
>PIJE02000506.1:175596-208096 GCA_002895965.2 Coryphaenoides rupestris
GTTTTTTTTGGTGCTCACATAAACACCATGCCCCTTTACAAGAGACCTATAATACGGTATTTGATTTTAACTTAACTGAAATGCAGAAAATGCCATTTCCATCCACTATAAATCTTGCACCTGATCATTCGTTTATAGAAGTGTATATCATATGATTTAGGTAAAACGATGCATCAATTACAGAACCCATACCCCTAAACTGACTAGTGCATGCTGGAAAAGCACGTGTGAATACCAGCTTTCTTCTTAAGAGACGTAACATCCCAGTCAACAGGGATGTAGGCGTGCATCATTTTCTCCAAAGAGAAGAGAGGTGACAGATCTTCAGAAGGTTGTGAATGAAACACTCTATGAATCATCTCAGTGGATCAGTTTGTTCCCACAGTGCAGAGATCACTCTTACATACTCAATGTGAGTCCTGTTTTCCTGGTCTCACACACACAGACACACTCACCTTCTGGAAGACATCATGAAGCTCCTGCAGGGAGGGTCTCACGGCCCTGTGGCCGCTGACACTCCGGCGTTGCGGTAGAAGTCGATGTTGGGCACGCGTCCAAGGTGTCGTGACCAAAGGCGCTGACCACGGAGGCACGCACCGTCGGTGGTCGTCATTGGAGACGCCTTGGCTGTTCCCGTTGCCAGAGAATGAGGTCTCCAGGTCACCCGTGCTGTCATAAGCTCGGTTGATGTTCTCCCCCCGCCGCTCATCTTCCTCCCATTCGAAAAGGCGAGATGTCACTCAACGCCAGCAGGATACAAGCAGCACCACTCTAGGTTCATCAATGAGATCTGTCAACTAGATGGACCTCTTAGGGTTATCCTCATATACACAGACACAGATCTGTAGGACTCGACCGAGACTACAGACATAGACAGACATGATGTGTGAACCTGAACCCTATTGACGTGATCCCAAGCCTCCTTAGGCTGTCCTGTGGAGTCTTGGCTGTGATGACCCCCCCCTTTATATGCTGCGTAACAGCTATTCGTCAGCTATTGGTCAGCCGGGATCAACCCTGAGAAAGTTGAATGAGGGGTGTCGGATATGTCCTTGCTTCATCCTAGCGGACACAAAGGCGTTTGCTTAACGATTAACCAAGTCATAAACGCCGAGAGATAAAGGCTGCTCATTGCTTGGGCATGGTTGGATTGATGACTAATATTATTGTCTGAAGTGCACAGGACACATGTTGTTCTCTGGTGGCGTTTTATGATTTCCTTCTTATTATATCTAAATGGAAGTTAATCAAGAACACGGGAAATGTTACACAGCATCGGTACACTGGAAAAGTTTCAAGGTCAAAGTAGTTTGGTCATGTGTTCTTCCTATGTCCCAATATTATGTATATATAAATTCTGTTCTGGAATTGGGGACTATAAAGTTGACTCTCACTGTGATTATGTATGACAGATAACAACAACTCCTACAGTATCACCATTATTACTATCTTACTACAACTAGTATTATTCTCACTATTATTATTATTATATAGTAGTAGTAGTAGTGTAATAGTAGTAGTATTTTTACTACAAGTATATATTATTATTATTATTATTATTATATTATTATTATTTATGTATGTACTATTATTGTTGTTATTGTTGTTGTACTACTAGTATATTGTTTATATTTTTATATATATATATATATAACATAATTAAAGTATTGTATATTACATAAATATAAGGTATACATTTACTACTTAATATATAATATAATGAAGGTTGGCTGGTTATCGCAGTATGGCTTAAAGGGAGAAAACGAGTTTAATAGGAAAAGATAGTTTGCAGGAACATGCTGGAGGCATTTCTTTTCAGCCACCTGACTTCTTAAGTGCTTTAAAGGAACACTTAACAGGTAAACTCACTTATTACTGATGCACAGCAGTGATTTGTGTCCCAGCGAGGGGTGGCATAAAAACACTGCATTTGACCTTGGGCGTGTTTACAAAATTATGAAAAATGCTGCTTTCATCTGTGTTTCATCTGTTTCATCTGCATTAACAATGGTCATGAATGCCGCGCCCAAGTGCTTATCTCTCTCTTTAAACCTCAATTCACACTCTTACTTTGATTGGTCCTTGAGAGGACATTAGATAATGATATCATAGCAGATAATGCTTCCTGTGTCAACATGGACTTTTTATAACAACTTTTTATTGGTCCTAGAACTATAGGCTCTTGCCGTCGGCCATTCACAAACCAATTGAACACCTTTACAACAGCAAACATGATGAGGGTGCTTTTTTTTAAGAGATGTATTCCTGTCACAACTGTATAATTATCCTAGAGCGGTTTGCATTGCCAAATCATTGGATTAATAATGAAAAATTTGTCTGTTTGTATTTGACTCAATAATAATAATAATAATAATACATTTTATTTGTATTGCACTTTACATTTAAGAAAAACTCAAAGTGCTACAGATTAAAAAGCATGAAAGTGCTAAAAACTAAGTATAAAACATGAAAAATAAAAATCTAGCAGAAGGCTCTGGAAAAAAGGTAGGTTTTAGGCCTCGTTTAAAAGCATCCACAGTCTGTGGTGCCCTCAGGTAGTCGGGGAGAGCATTCCACAGGCTGGGAGCGGCCGAGCAGAATGCCCGATCCCCCATGGTGCGGAGCTTGGTCCTGGGGGGTTTGAGGACCTCAAAGACCTACCTGGAGTTCACCTGGACTCTGCACAACCCCCCCCCCCACACCCCCCACCTACCCTTGCACTAACTTGCGTGTTTTTACGTCTTGGCATTAAATAATAGCATATTGTATGCTCTTAGATGTTGGTACAGCACTCAGAATGGCACTGCTGCTTATATCCCAGCTATTATGTAGGCCTAGCAATTATGAAACTCGTTCTATTAACCTTGGAATTATGAATGCTTGAAAACATGTTTTATTCTTATCTTTATGCACCCACAGCGATATACTGCTCTCTTTCAACAAATGTACTTGTAAGTCCCTTTGGATAAAAGCATCAAATGCAGTAAATGGAAATGTATTTGTTTTATTGTCAGGACAATGCTTGAACCCAATAAAATCTATTTCTCCAAAATAAACATGCTGTAAACTAAAATTAATCCATAGGCCCATGAGACAAATTCAGAAGGAGAAAAAGGCCCTGAATGTATACATTTCAACGAAGTGTCACGGCAAGGTTTCCCCTTACCCCATGTGTCTCTACCAATGGCCCTGGTGTCCTCCACAGGGTGGAGAGATCTCGGTGCCGGACACGGTGCAGGACGATGGGGAGAGCAGTGAAGGGATCCCGTCAGACGACCTGGAGTCCGCCATTCCTGTTGAGAAGAACAAAGGTGGCGCAGTAAAGTTTGGCTGGATAAAGGGGGTTCTGGTGAGTTCAACTGACCCCCTTCTCTCAAATCCTCCATAAAATCACACACATGCCAAGCGTATCATGGTTGGTACTTTGTTATTAAGTTAATATCATACTAGGTTAATAAATCATTGTTCCGCACTGAAATGCAAACGTTTGTATATAAATTAATTTCCTTTTTTTAAATGATATTGCTTGACCTATCTTTCCACCCTGAAATCGCCTATACTCTGAAGATGGCACAGGCCATGTGGTGGGGGGGGGGGGGTCATGTTCAATCATGTCTTTACCTGGCATAAACCCACCCCCTTGTGCCCAGTCTGAAATGGAAAGCAACCATCACCTGCCAACATCACGCATAACCCATGTGGTTCCCCTCTGTGGTTCCGCTCTGACAGGTGCGATGCATGCTCAACATCTGGGGCGTCATGCTGTTCATCCGCTTGTCCTGGGTGTTCGGACAGGCAGGCTGGGGTGAGTGACTTGGCTCTACTCCTAGCTCCTAGACTGAGATATAGACACACAGCGTGTACTCCAAATCGCCCCCGAGTCCTTCACTGCACTCGATTCAATGCAGTGCCCTGACTATAATCAGCGAGACGGATTCATTTCCATGTTAATAACGTTATCTTACCCGGATGTGAGGACACATCAGAGCTGGTGAAAGCAGCCCTGTGGAGGTGTAATTATGCAGTCCTCCTCTCCTACTGAGGAGTGAATCATTGTCTCGAGACCAATTCAAATACCTGATAGCCTCACTCTGGGTTGGTGTGTGTGTGTGTGTGTGTGCGTGCGTGCGTGCGTGTATGTGTGTGCGTGTGTGTGTGTGTGTGTGTGTGTGTGTGTGTGTGTGTGTGTGTGAGAGAGAGAGAGAGAGAGAGAGAGAGAGAGAGCAGAGGTGAGGACAGATCTGAGTAGAGGTGAGCTAAGGTCGCATGTATTTCAGCATTCTGAAACCAGAATGTATAGAGCATCAATCGAGGGACCACCCCCCTACACCTACGGGCTTTTTTTTTGTACAAGCACCATGCACCAAGTTGCATCCTGTGTGTGGTGAATAAAGATGAGTTGTTTCATTTAATTTAATGTATGCTTTCCAGGTCTGGGGATTGTGGTCATTGCCTTGAGCTGTGTGGTAACCACCATCACTGGCTTGTCCATGTCTGCTATCTGCACTAACGGAGTGGTCAGAGGAGGTCAGATAACACTGCATCAGCACTACACACAATACCCGTTTCATTCACACCAGTGACCTGTAATCTATTCCCTTGTTTATCTTCCAATGTACATATTTCATGATCTTTTTTTTGCAATTTAGTTAACAGACACATTATATCTATTCCATCATGTTACACACAATATAGTTTACATAGAAAATATATCATTACTGCGCTACCGTTTGAAACGTTTTAAGGTGTACACACAAGTGACCACCCATACAGACACATTTAGTTTATTTTATGAAAGACCACTTTCCTCTGGCAGGAAAGTTGTTTTATTGTTAGAAATATACACATGCAGCACAAAGCCAGGCACACATCGATAAGGGGTGGTCGATGCAGTGTGTGAGCATATTGATAATATTTACACACCTTTAGAAACAGCTTGTGAGGAAGAATGGAACAGGAAGCAGGTGAACAAGTTCCGAGGATAAATATACAAAGTTCCAAACTGTACCCCGTGAAGCTACCGCCATAAATCTTTGTTTCCCCTGACATGTAGTCAATGAAGCCGTGATATGGTGCTTAATCATCCACCATTTTGTATGCTTGTCTCTATTTCTCTATTTGCCCATCTTGGTCTTTTCAGGAGGAGCCTACTACTTGATATCTCGCAGCTTAGGCCCAGAGTTTGGCGGCTCCATCGGCCTGATCTTTGCATTCGCCAACGCGGTGGCTGTAGCTATGTATGTGGTTGGCTTTGCAGAGACTGTGGTTCAGCTTCTCATCGTACGTGTGCATTCATTACTCCAACGATCTAAGACACAAAAATCTGATTTGCAAATATATAACAATGCTTTACCTCCGCCCTCCCGGCTTCCTCTCTTCCAGGACTATGATGTTATCATGGTGGATCCATTGAACGACATCAGGATCATTGGCTGTCTCACAGTCATTCTCCTCCTGGGCATCTCATTAGCTGGTATGGAATGGGAAGCCAAGGTAAGAGAGAGAAACAGGAAGCTAGATCAACATGGTCAACCAATCACATGAATGCGAGCTTTAAACTGTGCTTTGATTTCACCAATAGGCCCAGATTTTTCTGCTCATTATCTTGCTGTTGGCCATCGTCAACGTGTTTGTGGGAACCTTCATCCCAGCCACCGACCTGAAGAAATCACAAGGCTTCTTCAACTACCACAGTAAGATACTATGCATGCTCAATAACACACACTCAAGCATTTCATTCAGATGATAGTGTGGGTTTTCTTGCAGGGTGGGTGCATTGTTGGGTGGTTTCCCCGGCCCTTCGCTCACTTCAATTGTTTTGTTTTTTTCTTTGCAGAAAGCATATTCATGGAGAACTTTAGACCAGATTTCCGAGACAACGAGTCATTTTTCTCAGTTTTTGCCATCTTCTTCCCTGCTGCCACTGGCATTCTGGCTGGAGCCAACATCTCTGGAGACCTGAAGGTGACTATTTGAAGTGCAGGCCCCAAAAAAGTTAATAAACCACAGGTTCATCAGCCTCGTTTGGGTTTGTTAATGCCTATCGGTCTGGCCTTGGCTGGGCACCAGTCTGATTTCCAAATATGGCCATGGCCTACCATATTCAAAAACCTCCAGCGAATCAGAGTGACGCTGTTTTTGGACTTAGACTTAGTATAGTAAACACATATTAACATATATTAACAAACAGCATATTACAATCTGAGAAAAGCGTTCCATGTAGATTTAAGTATATGTCCTCTCACAAGTTCACAATGGTCTCACAAGAACAGCAGTAGCTCAGCAGTAGCTCAGGAGGAGTAGCTCTGGCAAACCGAGGGTTGTTGGTTCAATCTCAGCTTCCCCGAGCTAAGTGTCGCTGACTAAGTGTCCCTGAGCAAGACACCTAACTACTCTCAACGAGCTGGCTGTTGCCTTGAATGGGTGACACTGTCATCGGTGTATGCATGTGTGTATGAATGGGTGAATGTGACCATGCAAGGCGATATTGTAAAGCGCTTACCATAAAAGTGGCTATTTACCAGCCAGATGGAAAATGAAGAAACAATGAATGATGATGATTGTTTGTTAATGTGAGTGTAAAGTATCACAGCCTCCATCGATAGGTTTGACTTTAATGTTGTGTTTTATGTCTTTGTAGGATGCTCAAGCAGCCATTCCTAAGGGCACCTTGTGGGCCATTTTGATCACCGGCGTCACATACCTGGGAGTCGCCCTCTGTGTCTGTATGTATTATGCATCGCTTTATATTTTATGTTTTCCATATTTGCATTTTTTTTTAAGGAATATGCAAACATAATAGCAGTGGTGGACTTATTTTACATAAGTAAAAGTAATAATACCACACTGTAGAAATGCTCTGTTACTTAAAGTAGTCTTTATGCAGAATGACCCATTTCAGATAAATCTACAATATATTATTGGATTATAATGACATTTGTGCTAGCTCTGTTCATATGTATATGTATGTATGTATGTGGATATTGTATGTACATTGTATGGTTTTTATTTTGGTATGACTATTTATTATTTAGCTTTCTACTACTACTAAAGCTTTCTACTACTACTATAATGATGTATTAATGCATTGATCACTTTAATGTTCTTGACTTAATTTGGCTGGTGAATGTGACGCTAATTTTACATTCTTCATATTTTATATATTACTTAACATACTGCTGGGTAGCTTGTGAATTTCCCCCTGGGATCAATAAAGCCATATGTATATAAGAATATCATAATGTATTGACTATATTTTGTATTGTTAATTTTAATCTGCAAAGTAACTAAAGCTGTCAGATGCATGTCTGCTGTCAGTATAAAATTTCCCTCTGAGATGCAGTGGAGTAGAAGTCCAAATAGAGTACAGTACTTGAGTAAATGACTTAGTTACTTTCCATCACTGCCCAATAGGTAAAAGTGTCACTCACTGCTTATTTTTGTCCAGCACACAACACTTAGACTCCAGACTTCACGGTTAATTCCATATTCCTAAGCACTGCTGTCACTGTGTTGTCCAGCTGCCTCTGTGGTTCGCGATGCCACCGGAAGCATCTCAGACTTAATCAACACCAGCCTACCAGAGTGCGGTAACAGTGCGGTGGCTGCCTGCGATTTGGGGTTCAACTTCACCTCCTGCTTCACGGGCCCAGAGGCCTGCGAGTTTGGCTTGATGCATAACTTCCAGGTACACCTCTAACTGCTGTATTATGACCTTCTGCCCCTGCTGAGAAACACTTCTGTAAAAACAATACTAGAATAGTGAATAGTGTACAGCCCCCCCCCCCCCACACACACACACACCACACACACACACCACACACACACACCACACACACACACACACAAAGAAACATAGATTCCCCAATCGTTTCTCACCAGAAGAGAGCCTTATATGAAGTCAAGTATTCCCAATAAACTTTTTTGTCCTTTTTGACCTGATTTTATTTCCTTCTGCGGAAACACACTGTGCCTGCAGGTGATGACCATGGTCTCAGGATTTGGTCCCCTCATTATCGCCGGAACGTTCTCCGCCACCCTCTCCTCTGCCCTGGCTTCACTAGTTAGCGCTCCCAAAGTCTTCCAGGTTGGTCCACCAACACATACCTGGAAAATTATAATCTATCATGGACTACGGTTGCTGCTTCACAAGTAAAAGTATTTTAAGACACGTCTTGAAGGCATGCTTAGCTATCCTGTTGTAACAGAGGCCGTGTTCTCCACCAGGCACTGTGCAAGGACAACATCTACACAGCACTGCATTTCTTCGCCAAGGGGCACGGCAAGAACAACGAGCCCCTCCGCGGCTATGTCCTCACCTTCATAATCTCTATTGCCTTCATTCTCATTGGTCAGTTGAGTCACATGCTCAGTGCTTTATAGGTTGTCATTAGTATTCACATTGAAACTACAATGAACAGATGTTCCCAGGGGAAGAATTTGAAAAAGGGCAAACTAGAAGAGATAAACTTTATATATGTAAGTTACACAGGCACTAGCGTCGTGAGACCATCCAGGTCCATCCACATATTCAAGTTTGTGTTTCGCAATAAATATCAGTCAGTCTGGCCTTCGTCTCACGAATCAGACTTTAGATAACATTTAATCGCGGCTCTAGAAGAACACTGATAACTAATTTAATAGCATCATCGTCAGCATTGTCGATATCCTTCCTTGGCAAACACAAAACGCAAACTCTGCCAGCGCTGGTAAACTCAACTTTTCCTGTAGCCGGTGGGAAGACTAGCTAAAACATCCTATCCTTAGACAAAGTCAGTGCTGCTAAGTCTAAACACACCACTGCAATGTTGCCTAATGTTGCCATTGTAATTTTCCAATACCCCAGATTTACAAAAAATAACTGCTTAAGTCTGAACAGTTAACACTGTTGATGAGAGATAGTGTGAGATCAAAGCACTTTGTCTATTTAAATATTAATGGATTACAATTACAGACTTCATTCAGTCTGTGTCATGCTCTTGTCCTCAAGTCAGTCAGTGAGTTTACGTAGTCTTAGTCACCCCCACACAAGCAACACAACACACAATACAGACGCGTGCCTAACACTAATAACACCATATAACACACACATCAATTTCCCACCCATTGAACCATAATCCTTTGCGTACTCGCTGCCAAACAAGTAAACACGTTTATTTCATAATTATTTCGCATTATGTTTAACATGTTTAAGTAGACTTCTTCTGGACCAGGCGCCACTGCTTACGTCACTGCCCCATGCCATGCACAATATCCCAGTAGGAGTGCATTCGAAGCTGGAAGAAGCACTGACATGGATGCCGATCATAATATGACTTCAATGAAGTCAAAACAGTTTTTGTGGGTCTTTTGTGTGTCAATCAAGCAGCAGATCTAGTCATTGGCATACGCTTTTGTGCGAGAGAAAAGCAGAGAGAGCACGCCGGTTTGTTGACATTGCTCCCCTGGTGCCCCATGTAAAAACAAAAGCAAAACTATGAATAGTCCTGTATCTAAAAACACAAAAAAATGTCATTTCCCCATCACGCATCAACCCTCGAAAATAAGATCATATTTATCAAAAACACAAACATGTTTCGGGTCCTCTGTGTGTCATTCAAGCAGCAGAAGACTTCACAATTCGCCCAACTTGGCACGTGCACATTTTGTGTGAATCAATACTAATTAGTAACAACTACTAATATTTTTAACATCACATTTCAGAATGAATCTGTAAACAGATTTGTGGAATACATTACATTTTTCAATGAGAAATGTAATTGTTTAAGAAATGTACTTTGTATAAGCTGCCAGAGTGCATAAAAAAGCATCAAAATAGAGCTTGTTTGTAAAAAGTAATTCCCCGGGGGTCGATCCACCGGGACCCCCCTACAGAGGTCTGGGCTAAGCCCCCAATGTCCTCAAGTCCTAGAAACGCTCCTGTCGGTAGGTATACCACCCAATTTTTGATAATCCGAATTATAGTTTCATTATTCTACAATCTTCTACAAGTCTTCTGAAACCTCCAACTTGCACTCGTGAATGAGTTTAAGTGAAATAATACAGCCGTAACAAAACAGGAAGTTCTGCGTAACTCCACCCCCTGCACATTCTGGTTTCCGGCCCAGACGCTGTGCAGTTTGTCTATAGCATTGTCCAAGTGCTGGGTCTGTGATTGGTCTGGCATTGGTTGGACAGCAAATGATTTCCACATATGTGGGCGTACAACTCCAGCCAATTAGATGAATGAACTGAGTGACGCACTTGCTCTCTGTATTCAGCAGGCTGAGGCCAGACTGATCTGGAGAGAAACAGGACATGAACTTGCGAATTCAGGATGAGAATGGGATGAATTTTCAGAATGGAAATATAATATATAATTATATTTTCTTATATCTGAAAAATCCCAATACAGTTTAATTAATTATATAACGATAATCATAAAAATACTGTCCAATCATAGACAGAAAAGACCAGGTGCCTCAGGGGAAGTCCTCAGCTTAAGTGTGCTCTCTGTGTTTGTAGGCGACCTGAACGTTATCGCTCCCATCATCTCCAACTTCTTCTTGGCCTCCTACGCCCTCATCAACTTCTCCTGCTTCCACGCCTCCTACGCCAAGTCTCCAGGTCTGTTGTAAACACACACACACATGAGACAACATCCATCCATATTCTGCTGATTGTTTTTGATGCATTACAGTACATTTTCATCAGGAATATCTCCGTCTGAGTTTGTAGCGTACAGGATAACGAGTCCATAGGTGTGCTTTACATTCTTGGTGTTGTCTCTTCTCTATAGGATGGCGTCCGGCGTACAGGTTCTACAACATGTGGCTGTCGCTAATAGGAGCAGTGCTCTGCTGTGTTGTCATGTTTGTCATCAACTGGTGGGCCGCACTCCTCACCTATGGCATCGAGATCCTGCTTTACATTTACGTCACCGTCAAGAAGCCCAGTGAGTACAGTGCATGCAAAAGATCAATATCATTGTTGGGACTTTTATGACATCCTACCTTATCTCCTAAGGTAGCCTAACTAAACAAGACTGTGTAACCCCTCAAAAATAAAACACCACAGCAGTTATGTCTGGGGTATAACATTCACTAAACATGGCCTACGTCAGTAAATTATACGTCATATTCATCTTTCGAATACAAAACACACATTGGGATTGAACTAATGACTGTCAAACTAATATCTAATGTCCAATTTAGTGTAACAGAGAAAACGAGCCATGCAAATAAAAAGCAAATAGAAGAGAAAATGCAAGAATCTGAGAAATACTTGAAACAATTTTTTTTTAAAGAAATACCTCACATGTTTGGGCGTATATAAGAATTAGCATTAGCATCAGCATCAGCACTAACCCACCTAACCCCGTCTTCTTCTAGAGGTGAACTGGGGTTCGTCCACCCAGGCGGTGACGTTTGTGAGTGCGGTCAGCAACGCTCTGTCGCTGTCCAGCGTGGAGGACCACGTCAAGAACTTCAGGTACCAGCCTCACCTCACGCTGCATTTCCACCAGCTGTTGACATTAAAGGGGAACGTACTCTTAATCCGTGTTCAACCACTACAGGCCACAGATCATGGTCCTGACGGGGTCTGCACGCACCAGACCGGCTTTGCTGGACCTGGCTCACTCCTTATCCAAGACCTATGGACTTTGCCTCACCTCTGAAGTCTTTGTGGTATGTGATGACGATCAGGGTTGTTACTAGGGGTCTCTTATCTGTGTCTCGTACACACAGACCTGAGGGGAGACGGTGGCCAGACTGGGATTTGCTCCTTTCCTTTGATTTAGAAGCACATAGACAGGAGTATGCTAATTTCTTTTCTGAGGAACAGCTGCGGCCATTTTTATTCAAATTGTAACCTTTAATTCAAGTCTAAAGCGGTCACTTGACTTTTAAAAGTAGAATAAAGTTTATAAAGTGTGTTCTTTAAACAAATGCCAATTGGAAAGCAGAGAAATGATAAATGTCCGAAAGACAGGGTTTATGGTCGCTTATTTCCTCTGAAAAAAAAGAGCTTGGTGGACACATGCACACATACGTACATACCTAGTCTACATAATGTAACTTCATGGTGAAACTTAAAAGCATGTACTACATTAATTAATGAATTAATAAATAAATTCATTCATTCACGAGGCTAGCTGTTTGTTTGACCTTTCCAGGGCCCAAGGTCGAAGGTGCTTCAGGAGATGAACACTGGCGTGGAGAAGAACCAACTCTGGCTGACTAAGACCAAACGCAAAGCATTCTACACTGCAGTGGCCAGCGAGGACTTCAGGCAAGGCATCGACATACTTCTGCAGGTCAGCCAGTCAATATATGAATGCATGATTATGACTATATTTTACTGCAGTCTGTTGCTTGCTCTGTGTTTTGAGGGGGGAGCCCCAATGTCAGTGCAAGAGAGATTTGACTTTAATTCAGCACAAAACATTTGACTGTGTTCTAACTTTGTCCAAACCAATATAAGCTGGAAATCTATCAGCTAGGCAGATAATGGTGGTTGCGGACCAGACAGAGGCTCACGGCAAGGCATTTATTGGACAGAGGGAGATAAATAGTTAATGTGAGGCAATAAGATAACGTGTGTTACTGCTCTGGCTATCACCGCGCAGAGATATAGCCTTGCTTCATTGTCAAGGCTTCTTACTTCAAACACTGCGGAGGCATAAAAGTTAGAATTGATTAACAAAAGCTGTGTGGCCCATGGACAGACGCAGAGGACGATCTGGATAATCGGCTGCTCACTTCAGGAAGTAACACATCGTCACGGGCTTATCTCGGTTCTTGTCCCAGAAAAAGCCTTGTTTTTTTTCGGTTCAAACTTTTTATTGTTTTGCTTTGTTGAGTTAGTATAGCTTACATATTGTATGGGCTTTCGGTAATTGTACCTGAGCTTGCTATCTGGGTTTGTGTGTTTTCAATCAATCAGTGACACGGTCATGTGTGTGATGGCGATCTTTATGGTGTTGTTTGTTACGTGGCTGCTGGACAGGCTGCTGGTCTGGGCCGCATGAAGCCCAACATCCTCATGATGGGCTTCAAACAGGACTGGAGGACCGCCAACACTCAGGCCATCCACAGCTATGTGGGAGTGCTGCAGTATGTCACACACACACACATACACACACACACACACACACAAACGCATACGTACACGCACGCACGCTAGGGTTGGCCGATATTCAATTAAATCAAAAGCTTTATTTAAGTCTCAGATCATTGAGGTTTGCCTCATTTTCATTGGTGGCGAGATCGGCCTACAGAATACAGTTAGAGGCTGAGGTCCAGCGGTAATGAGAATAGAATAGAATAGAACTTCAAGAGTGTGCATTTTAAAGAGGGGGGGGAGCAAATCACTTTTTCCCCATTCTTGTTTCATACATAATAAACCCATTAACAAGTCTCATATGAGGCTACTAGGCATGTTTGAGTAATAGACTAGCGATGGAATATGACCTAAATTTTGCTTATTTATGCAACCTAAGCCTGGTGCACATATTCACCTTAAAGACATCAAGGTAGAGACCATTTTGGGAAAAAAACAAAACTGCGCACAGGCATTCAATTGAAGACGAACACACTTTATAAAGTCAACGAATCAAATTCAATGTATGCTAAAGGTCATTCATTCATTCCGCCTCCATTCTCCGACACACACAAAACGTGGATCTATTCGTGAAGTCCAGATGTGGTTGTTTTTAAGCTAAAGCGATACTTTTCTTCCATACCTTCCTAAAAGCTCTGTGGATGAATTATTTTGAACACACGGACACACACAGACGCACACACACAAATGCATGCATGCGCACATTTTTTAGATTATTACACAAATGTGATAATGTAATAAAGGAAACAACACTGTGTATTATATGCAAAAGCTTAATGATGTTTGCCCTTTGGTTCCAGCGATGCCTTTGACTTTGAGTTTGGCACTCTGGTGCTGAGGATGCCCCAGGGTCTGGACATATCACAGTTCGTCGACGAAGAAGGTTGGTACAAAAACATCCTCACTCCTCTCACAAACATACAGATATACATTTTATGTATGAATTTGTACAGGACTATAAATGTATTATTAAACAGCATCAAAACCATATGTTTGTTTTGAAGTGTACGGCATAATGCACACTAAATATAATGATGATTTCATGGTCATGCTTATGCAGACTATATTATGCAAATGTGGCCAATTAGGAAATGATTATCATCCTGTTTCTCAGCTGCATGACGTTTTGGTTATTAAATAATGGCTGTGTTGCATTGCAAGACATCTGTATCTGAAGCTAGTGTGGTAATGTCAACACTCATTTACCATTGAATTAATCTTCCTGGTGTAGCTCAGGAGGTAAGAGCGGTTGTCTGGCAACAGGAAGGTTGCTGGTTCGAGCCCCAGGTCCCGTCTAGCTAGGTGTGGAGGTGTCCCAGAGCAAGACACCACCCAACCCTAACTGCTCCTGACGGGCACCACCATTGCTGTACGAATGGGTGAATGTGAGGCAACTGTAAAGTGCTTTGGATAAAAGCGCTGTATAAATGCAATCCATTTACCATTTAAATTAGAGGGTCCGGATAGTGCAGTGATGTTCCCACGCCCAGCTGAAAGGTTGTAGGTTTAATCCCTGAATGGCTGCTGCCTACCTACAGGCATTATTGGGTGAAAGGCCCAACTTGTTCCTTAATAACATGTGAATCCACGTCTTATAAAACATGTCTGTACAATGACTAAATAGCACACTGCTCTCTGGCTCCCTCTAGAGGAAATGATGAAGGCTGCTAAGGAGCAAGAGGCTCTGGAGAATGAGGCCATGTCCAATGGGGTGAAAGGAAAGGGAATGTTCAGGAAGTCCAAGAAGTCATCTCAACAAGTGCTCACCACCAGAGGTATACCACCACCACTTCTTCATGGATTATAAAATACCATGTATTCCGGACCCCAAGAATTTCCTTCAGGATTAATAAAGTTGTATCTTATCTTATGTTATCTTATTTTATTCCTTGCAACTGAACACATCGGTTACTTTTGCATATTAATGTCATTTGTAAATGGAGAAAGACTCTTTTTCAAAGTAGAAATCTCTCTCTAAATGCCTCAATCTCAGTCTGTGTCCTACACACAAACACAGTGCATACGCACAAGCCTTAAATAAAGTAACTCATCTTACAAAGGACACCTGAATTTCAGATGTCTTTGTGAGTAAAGTTGTCTGTCCTCTTCGATTAGGTTTAACACAATCAGTCAGCTCCTATAAGCACATTGGTGGGGATTTGATCTAATAAAATGGCTCCCCTTGTCGAGCAAGAGCAAAGTCTGAAACATTGTACTCAGACAGTGGGGGGGCTGTTATATTTAGGGATATTTATAGTCTCTGCTTCTTTCAGTCTTGGACACACACACACACGCACGCACGCACACACACAGCCATTGCTGGAGTGCACCAGACTAATTGGAACAAGAGACATCAGAGCTGTCCCTGCTAATGTTCATACCGCTCCGCTATATAGAGACAGACACTCTCTGTCATACCGCATCAACCACACACCCCACCCTCACCCCGCTACGCCCATATGTTAACTCTGGCTGTGTTTACTCTCTCCGTCTGCCAGTGTCAGTGTGCAGCCCTCCACCACCACAGGTGGCCAAGAGTAATGAGATGCTATTGGAGGCCAGCACTCGGTTCCAGAGGAAGCAGCCCAAAGGCACCATTGATGTGTGGTGGCTGTTTGATGACGGTGGTGGGTCTTCACATCACACACACCGCATTGCCTTGGCGCTTTGGCCGAGACATGCAACACACACACACACACACACACACACACACACACACACACACACACACACACACACACACACACACACACACACACACACACACACACACACACACACACACAGCAACATGACTCCCAGTCATGGATGTGTAAAACGAATTGAAACGGACATACCTCAGAATGCTATGTCGAATGGCACGGCATTACATCACTCTCATCATTCTCATCTTCTGCCATTAGGGGGACATAGGCCATGGGTTTGCTTATTATTAAACATTCTAACAGAACGAGGTGAAAAATAATGAAACAAATGAATAATTGAATAATCCTCTCACCCAGGTCTGACCCTGCTGCTGCCATACATCCTTACCACCAGGAAGAAGTGGAAGGACTGTAAGTTGAGGATCTTTTTTGCTGGGCAACCTGGACGCAGTGAGCTGGACAAAAAGGAGTACGATGATTATCAAAACACATGATAATGATTGCACACATTCCATACATATCATACGTCACATATTGTATGAGACAGAAGACAGAAGCTGTCAGAAGCAGCTGTCATTTTTCACTTATTTAACATATTCTCTTCTCTCTGCAGCATGAAGACCCTGTTGGAAAAATTCAGAATCAACTGCAGTGACATTAATGTGATCGATGACCTTCACATCAACCCCCGATCGGCTAGGTAAGTGTTTCAATGTCCTATTGCTATTGTGTTGCTCAGAGGCAAGGGGGTGGGAGAGTAGTTTAAGCTTTCTTGAATCTAATAGAAACAATTAAATAAACCCATGGGCTTCCTTCTAGCTGGAAGGCATTTGAGGACATGATTGAGCCATTCTGTCTGCACGAGGATGGTAAAGACAGGGCCCGCACTGAAGCACTGCGGAAAGAATCACCCTGGATGATCACAGACGAAGAGCTCAGCAGCTTTGAAGAAAAGGTAAAACTACCAGATTGAAAAAATACATAATAGACTTCAAAAAAAGATATACATAAGACAGGCACATTGTGTTGCTTTTGGAGTTGAGTGCTGATAACACAGTATTTTGGTCTGCTTTTTATTACTGTACTGCACGCAGACACTATTATACATTTTTGCACCACTCGCCATAGTATTGCTACTACTTGTCACTTTTTACTTTTTTCGATACTTATTAGGTACTATCTACACTAATTGGGGAGTAAGCATTCCATTGTACTTGTTACATGTGGCAATAAAGAAATCTTGAATAATTAATCTTGCTTGTTCCACTAAAAATGTCGGTTGTTTACAGACCAACCTACAGGTGCGTCTGAATGAGCTTCTCCAGGAGAATTCGAGTTCGGCCAACCTCATCATAGTGTAAGTATAGACAGACTTAGGGATAACATCCATACTGCTAATATAATACAGCTGAACCGTTTGTAGCCTATACCAGGACCAGGCTAAACCTACACTATGTAACTTTTCCCTTTAGCAGCCTCTAGTGGTTAGAGTTGTAGCTACAGTTATAGCTACATCATTTAAAGAAGACAGTACTCTAGTCTGAGATTAGGGCAAAAGTGGACCACAATAAACAGATTTATAGAAGAAAAAAAATCCCTGGATGGACTGACTCGTGGATGGCCACATTTTATTTTTAGAAACGTTTTGGTTAGAATTTTTGTAATGGAATGAATAGCTGCAGCAGACAAGTTACATAGTGCAGGTTTATTTTTATTTCAAATACTTAATTAGAACGTAATGTAAATCATTTTCTGAAAAGCAAAGAGGCCAAACATAAGTTCACTGAACTCCAACTGGGGTACTGGGAGCTACAACTGGGGTACTGGGAGCTACAACTGGGGTACTGGGAGCTTACGTTCTGCCTGTGACCTTTCCAGGAGCATGCCCATCGCCCGCAAGGAGTCTGTCTCCGATCACCTGTACATGGCCTGGCTGGACGCTCTCACCAAGAACCTGCCACCCACACTGCTCATCAGAGGAAACCACAAGAGTGTCCTCACTTTCTACTCATGAGCACCTCACGGGTGGGCCACAGACCACTTTGCTCAAATAATCATTTAGAAAGGACATCGGTGGTCTTGTAAAGGATCTTTACAAATGTAAAGTATGGCCTTAAAATGTGGAAACATGGCAACATGACATTAGTTTGATGAAGGGTGTGTAAATCTCTGGAGTGATGGGCTATCTGAATACATGGATTATGTTTCAATGCTTACAAAGTAGGCAAATGGAGATCAAGTGTTGGTAATGCTTTTTTTTACCCTAGCAAGGCCACAATGTTTTATAACTAAATGGACAATCCTAGTGCATGTAGCTGGTTGACTGATGGCAACTGGAAAATAAGAGCATTAGCATTAGAATACATCAATACCTGTTTAGTATTTTTGATAGTTAAGAATGTCTATAAAAGATTTACTCACTGGTGTTGGGTATATTATGATTTCAGTCATTGGAACATACCAAAGTATGAACTTTAGACAAAAACTTCAATACTTTTAACGTGTGTTATTGTTTCACGTGCATAATGTGTTGCTGTATTATAAAGTGGTTTATCTATTGCATATGAATGTTTAAATATTTAAAAGGTTACTATTATTGTGGTAATAGCCTTGTAACACACTCAACTGTGTTCATGAAAATTGCTTAATTGTCTGTATATTTTAATGCAGAATTATATGGCTTATCATTACAAATATTATTGTAATCACATGATATAAATCATTATTAAAACGCTGACTTCTTATTTTTGTGCTCATCCTTCCTATAGATGATGAAATGGACTATGGACTAGTTCGTACCTTAGATGCACACATTATAAAAGGAATGAGATCGTATTTTGTAGGATACATCAGAATGATGATTGGACGTACAGATGTGTCTTACTGTCTTCACAGGGACTCGTTACTTTAGTTTTATTGCATTTGAGGGGAATTGTCGTTTTTTTTTTTTACATCATTGCATCACGTGTTCTCAACATCAAGAGCGATCTCAAGCTAAATGGATGAACAACAGCACATAGAAGAGACGCTTGGTGCATCCATCCGCGTCAGATGAGCTCTGATGTCATGTGACGTCAGACGTAACGAGACGAAACATTTCAAAATAAAATACGAGAGGGACACGTGACGTAACTAGCGAGAACTAAACATGATGAACAACAAGCCGATGTTGCCGACTTGAATCAGTACTTCAACTTTTACCAGAATCGTTTTCGACACAAGTATGTGTACTTCTACTGAAGTACAGGATGTGTATACTTTCACCACCTCTGCCTGACGCCGAGGTGGTGAAAGATGCTCATGATCCGGGTCTGCCAGCTCCTGCGAGCCGCCGCACGTCCTGGGCGACGGGGATGTAAGATGTCAATCCCAGGCCAGGGTGAGCACGGTCCGGGCCCGTCATATAACCACTTTATTTCCCGATGTGTTTGTTTCGTTCACGCAGTGTGTGCAGTAGTTCAAGTAAAAGTTCAAGTGAACGTGTTTCGGTAGCCGTCTGGGTGCTGGATGTCCCATCGCAGTGTACCAGACACCTGTCAATATGGAACGTGCTATTAACGTAGCTCTATTGGTAACACATTTTCCTCAGTATTACGTGCAATATGAATATTACTGCCCAACATCATGTGCAATACTCTCGATATCATGTGCTATATTATTATTATTAATATCATGTTATCTGTAAATATTACCTGTAATACTACCTCTCATCTCCTCTCATCATTGTGTGCAATATTCTTAACGTTATGTGCAATACCTCTCCTACATTACCTTTCAACATTATGTGCAATATTCTTAATATTCTTTCTATCAGGTGCAATACGTCCCCTAACCATTATTATTATCACAGTATTACACTTCAATTATAACAAATCGTTTTCGCCGTCTGAATATCTTATCTTACCTATATATTGTTATATTTTGAGTGTACATTTGTAAATCTGTTAGTTTATTTGTATTATTCTGTTGATTTCTCTGTTGTTGTATTGTACTGTATTGCTATGCAACCTGGCACAAGAATTTCCTTCGGGATTAATAAAGTTCTATCTTATCTTATCTTATCTTATTTTATATTGGGATAGTTACGGTAAACATTGTAGACATTTTGACGCGCGTCATCTCGCGAGAAGAGCTGCCCAGAGCGGAAGTGAATGACAGTGACGTCACCACTGGGGGCGCGCATTTATTGGCGGGATTTACAGCGCGCGAAAATTCGCTCTTCCTTGTAAGACTCAATCTACACCGCTGCAGCGCGCTTACAGCAGAGATCGAGCAGCTACAGCTATTATTTTATTATTGATTTGATTATTTTTGATAACATGCCTTCGGTAGACGTCTCTCCACTGAAGAGGACCAAGACCGAGCAGCAGCTTGGAGACGACAGACTGCTGCTGAAGTTCGCTAAGCTCTCGGATCACGCCACGACCCCCACCAGGGGCTCTGCTTGTGCGGCGGGATACGACCTCTACAGGTTGGTTACATCCAGAGGTGGTGAAAGTACACACATCCTTTACTTCAGTAGAAGTACAGATACTTGTCTAAAGTTGAAGTACTGATTCAAATTCTTTACTCAAGTAAAAAGTGAAAAGTACAGGTTCTGAAATGTACTCAAAGTACAAAAGTAAAAAGTAGCCATTTTAATTCTTAATATATTGAAAATAATCAACTTAACGTGGACAAATATTAACGTGAGCTCCAATGGCAGCAACTGAACTGGAAACTTTGGACATTTTTGAAACTTTTCGACTCTTTTGTCATAGTATGATGTTTACTGACACATTATACATAATAGTTGTAACACACACAATGGTACCAAGACACCTAGGTGTGTGTGTGTGTGTGTGTGTGTGCGCGTTTCGGCTCGTCTCGTTACGTCTGACGTGGCATCCTTGGTGCATCCATCCTCTAACTCTAACGTGGCATCCGTGGTGCACCAAGCGTCTCTTCTATGTGTTGTTGTCCATCCATTTAGCTTGAGATCGCTCTTGATGTTGGGAACACGTGACGCAAAACCCCCGACAATTCCCCTCAAATGCAATAAAACTAAAGTAACGAGTCCCGTTTAGAAAATATAAGGAGTAGAAAGTACAGATATTCGTGTTTAAATGTAGGGAGTAAAAGTAAAAAGTTGTCACAAAAATAAATACTCAAGTAAATTACAGATACCTGAAATATCTACTTAAGTACAGTAAGGAAGTATTTGTACTTCGTTACTTCCCATCATTGGTTACATTTCTATGCATCTGTAATGCTGCTCCTCTCTCTAACCCAACAGTGCTTATGATTACACTATTGGTCCCATGGACAAGGGCCTGGTGCGGACTGACATACAGATTGCGGTTCCCCACGGATACTATGGTCGAGTAGGTGAGTATTTTGCACTGTACTACATACAGTGTAGTACAGTACAATCATTTTCACGGTTTTTCGCCTCGTGCGTCTCTTTATTGTATATGTTGAACTAAGCAAATAATGTTTTACAGCACCCAGATCTGGACTGGCAGTGAAGCACTTCATTGATGTTGGCGGTGAGCTGATAACTTTCATGCTCCTTGGTGTTACGCATGGCGATCTTATTGTATCCCTTGCGTTTAACTTATGTATTGTGCTTATCTCCCCCCCCAGCTGGAGTCATAGATGAGGACTACAGGGGCAATGTCGGAGTTGTGCTCTTCAACTTCGCCAAGACTCCCTTTGAGGGTATGTGCTTGAGTCCTATAGTTCCTTACCTCTTGAATGATCCGGTTTAAAGGGCTCCTTGTGTCCACCCGAATGTATGCCGAATAGATCAGCCTACCTAGTGGACTGTAGCATCTGGTAGCATACATCTGGTTGGACACTCCCACTTGTGATGTCATACGGGGGAAATGCTGAATAGTGCTGCTTGGAATAGTTAATCACACTCTCAACTGGTGGTATAATAGGAGCCCTTTAATAACCCATGGGTTTCATGTTCTTGCAAGACATCGGGAATACACTTCATTAGGTGGCCCTAAATGATGAATGGACGCTCTTGGGAGAGAATTTCCTGTGTTTTGAAATGTGTGAAATATTGGGTACGTGACACAATATGTCAAGTGTGGTCAGATATGTTGCTGGATTGCAAGCCTATTAAATGTCTTGGGTCTTGTTAGCCTATTGCAATGGTTCTCAAGCTGTTTTTACTCATGCATCCCCCTCTAAGATATAGTTATTTACCCTTTACCAGCACAAAACATGTGCTGGTAAAGGGTAAATAAACAGGGAAATGTATGCATGTTATTTATAAAAAAAAAAATAATTAACATTAAACTTTGAAATGTAAAATTTGTCCTGGTAAAGTTTGTGACTTGTGCTTCACTTATGATTGTTGTCATTCATTAGCAACTTTTACCAAGCCTTGAAATTAAGGACATCCCACTGTCCCAGGGACAATAACAACGGCACCTGGGACACAGATAGTGTCTGGGACAGTAGAGAAACGCCTCATTACAAGTCAAATTATTGTGTGTGTGTGTGTGTCTATCTTGAATTGTTGGGTATTCAAATTTGGAAAATGTGAGGTGGCACTGCACACCCAATTAGAGCCACAGGAAGGCCCAAGGCAGACCAGAGTGAGTCAATTGTGTTAGAACTTCACTTTGGGACAATGGTTGTTCATTATAGGACAGTTGAAAGTAGAATTTGGCCCTGAGTTGTACCCAAGTATTCAGATTTTTTTCAAATGTAGTACCCCCTGCAATCCTTCAAAGTAGCCCTCTTTGGGAGACGCTGGCCTGTTGAATACTACAGTGATGCTCACCAGGTGCTTGTCTCATCACCCCCTGCAGTGAAGAAAGGTGAGCGGGTGGCCCAGCTGATCTGTGAGAGGATCTGCTACCCAGAGCTAAGGATGCTGGAGGTAACACTCACCTCTACTCATGAACTCTTATCAGCCAAAAGGTTTCTCTGCAGAAATTGTTTCCCCAATTTGGGTTTTATTTGTTTTTCAGACTCTTGACGAGACAGAACGTGGAGCTGGCGGGTTTGGCTCGACTGGAAGCAATTGAAAATGTATGAATGTGTTAAATAAATCTACTTGTTATTATTTGTTACCCTTTGACTTTATCCTTCAACCTTTCTTTTTATTTTTTTTCCTTTTGGTAGCACTGCTCTAAACTAACTCCCAGGCACTAATGCCCGTAGATTATAATTGTGTTGCAAATATAGCCCCACCCTCTTTTAACCAAAAAAAATAGTTTACCACATGGGGGCGCTATAGGAATATAAGTAATTCAGTATAACATACAGATCCAACTTGGCTTTTATAAGTTACTGGTTATAAATGTCATGATTCTGCTAAGATTTCATTTTGGTGAACGTCACTTCATTTTAGGTGTAAATGATTAAGGGGTTTGCGCTGTTCCCCAAGAGCCTACCTGTGGGTATCCAGAACCTGCTGCCCCTTAAAGACACATTACTGCTTTTGGAAAAAGACATGACATGTAGTAAATGGCCTCAATAATTCAGATAAAGCATAGCAGTGGTGACATACACCAAAAATATGTAGTTTTATTGTGAATTTCGGACCAAAACCCTCACTAACGAGAGCAGAGAATACAGACGGGTGTCTTAAGGCTGGTCCAAGGCGATGTGGCACTGATTGTACTTGTGAGAGAATGTGTGGCCATGGAGGCCTCAGTGCATAATCATGAAGGCCCACGGTTGGCGTCATCACAATGTGGTATGTGTGTGCACAGACTTTTGTATGTATACACAGTTTACAAAGTAGTTGGTCATTATAAGCACCATTACAAACCCCTTCAACTTTGAGAGGCTTCCTATAGTTTACAAATGCTTAATAGATTAAAGGTGGCATTGATTATTACAGTATAAACACACATAATTTACATGTAGTATAAAGAAGAGCACACAGGGTATGAAGCAAACTGTTTTTCGTAGCGAAGACTTGAAATCTGAAGAGGCGGCCAATGGAATGGAATTATTGTGACTACTGAATAGTACAGTGCATTTCAGAAGTCTAGTTGTTTTGCTAGCACCAGTAAATATGAATTATTCTAGTCAGTAGGAAAAATGGAATAAGCTTAGTTTAAATACGAATAAGACGTCGTTCCAGCTCTGACATGGGTCCATTTCAATAGTAGACAGTAAGTTCCTTTCCTCTGCCAACAGCTTCCTGTTAGTCTTAATTGTTTCATTAAGAAACTCACATGTTCATGCATTTTTTTTAAGTATCTTAAACGAGGAACTTAAGTCACTGCAAATGAATTACTTCCTATTCTTCCATCAAAGACGAGCTGTGTAAAGCCTTCTTACAGTTCAAGTGCCCTTTCAAACTGCTGCCCGTTTCCACCTATCATTACACAACATTAAAGCAAACTCACAGCCCCCCCCCCACCCACCCACCCGCCCACCCCCTCCCTCACATTCTCTAGAGCACTTTAGCACACAGCTGAAGTTGTTTGTCAGGACAATATATTCTTCATCTGAGCATCATGACACGCGGACAAGATTCAGCCGGTCGTTTTAGACAAAAAAAAAAAGTGAGCGATTGTATCTATGATATGTAGAAACATCTTTGGGAATCAAACAATGTCACCCCACCGCCTCCCCTGCCCCCCCCCCCCCCCCCCAAAAAAAAACCCCATCCTAGTCTCTTTGGTGTCGAGCCTTCCTCTACGTTGGAGCAGGGAAGAATCTGCCTCCTCCCCGCCACCGCTGACCCAGACTCAGTGGTTCCTCCAGCGGCCCCCAGTTGGTTCCGCTCTGGGCCCTTGTTTTTCATTTTCCTCAGAGCCTGGATTAGCAGTGGGCTGCGCGGCGGCCTCTGCCCTGTCTCTGTCCCGTGGCGGTTAATGGAGAACGATCTGCACCCTCATCCTCAGCGTGTCTCCCAGCTGTCCTGTGAGGTAATCCTTATCGTGTTTGTCCTCCAGCTCGGCCAGCTCCTTCTTGCGGTACAGCGGCACACTGCTGATCTGCAGCTCATAGGCCCCGGGAGGCAGGACCTTCTTCCTCTTGGCCAGGTGGAGATAGCTCACGCCATGCACCGTGTTGATCTTAAAGTAGCCCTCCTGGTTGCCGTAGTCGATGGTGTAGCGCACGTGGTCGTTGAGGGTGGACAGGGCGGGCGTGAACTCCAGGATGGGCACACGGCCACTCAGGTCGCTGATGTTGAGGTGGAACAGCAAGGTGTCTTCGATGTCCAGGCTGGCCATGCTGACCACCTCCTGTTTTTAGTCGGCAAAGGTAGAACCAAATGAATACACTTTACAGCCCTGTGAGACCGGAACTGTGAGACCGTAACTGTGATTCAAACAAAACTTGTATGCTGAATTGAAAAGAAGTACATCAATGTCACTTGGGTATGGAAGACCGACCTGTTGGTTACCCAGGTGAGGTTCCCCCTCCTGTGTGGAGTTGGTACTGCGTCGACTGCGACCTTTCTTGGGATAGCCATTGATCTTACATTCATAGCAGGCCTCATGAGAGAGCGAGTTCTCATCCGTCTCCCCACCTTGCCCAATACTGGTGCCGCCTTCGAAGCCCACACCGGACACGCAGTGCCTGAAACACACACACACACACACACATGCCACACGGTGATTATATTCACTTTACCACCCTCACAGATAGGCACGGTCAAGCACCGATCCCAGCCCACGTACCCTTGGCCTGCCCGGAAGTATCCAGACGGACAGCCGCAGAGGTAGCCCCCGTCCGTGTTGGAGCAGCCATAGTTGCAGGGGTTCTGGCTGGAGGAGCATTCGTTGATGTCGGAGCAGCCGCCGCTGTTCTGCTGGTAGTTGAAGCCGGTGGGGCAGAGGCAGCGGAAGCTGCCCAGTATGTTGTGGCACGACGCTCCCCCACAGATCTGGCTGTTTTGACATTCATTCTCATCTGGGTCACGGGAAGTAAACAGGAAGTGAGTAAAAAAGGTCTTCCTGCTGAGAGAACATAAAACAATACTGGGAACAGTCTGGAATTGCTATCATGAGAATATGGGGGAAAGATTAAGGGAGTAAGATTGAAAGGTGAAAATGTGCATCAAAAATGCACTTTTCCGTGTACGACAATTCATTGTACAATGGCTCAATGTGACCGAGTATGCTGTTGAATGTGGTGCCTCACCAACACACTGGTTCCACTGGTAGTGCTGAAGGTAGCCCTGAGGGCAGCTACACCTGTATCCACCCACCAGGTTCTGACAGCCATGTTGACACCTGTGGTTGTCATCGCACTCATCCATATCTGTTAGGGGTACAAAGAAACATGAACACACACATACACACTAGGGATGCAACGGTACAGTGTGCCCACGGTACGGTATGTATCACGGTTTTTGGTCCACGGTAACGGTACGGTTTCGGTATCCTAATATTTACTTGGCTCTAACAACCAGTAGGTTCTTTGCCTTTTCTGTTTTAAATAAACAGGGTACTCATTACTTGCAAAGGCAATATTGCACCAAAAATATTTCCTAGTCTTATCTAGTTAATTCGGGGGGTGCTCCGAATTAACAGAGCACCCCCCCCCCCATCAGAACCGCAAATTAACGGACCCCCCCCCCCATCAGAACCGCAAATTAACGGACCCCCCCCATCAGAACAGCAAATTAACGGACCCCCCCCCCCCCCCAGAGACGCTGACTCGGAGCCCGTCGCGCGCCTCACGGTAGCGTCATTGCGCATCCTTGGCGCAATATCTGTGGTAACGCGTTAACTTTGACAGCCATAAAAAAAACACAAAATTCGATATGAACGTAAGAGACATGAAACCAGGCAAAGAGCCGCATGCTGCTCGGGAGCCGCGGGTTGGCCAGGCCTGGTCTACCGTTACTCTGCGCCTCTGATTGTACAACGCGCGTGTTTCAGAACCAGGTTTTGAAAATGAAAGTGAATGCCCGGCATACCGTGGTCCCGCGGCGTGCCGAACCGTACAGGGCATACCGTACGATACGACAATATTTCGTATACCGTTGCATCCCTAGTACACACATGGTATTGCAAATTTAGCTGAAATATGTTTACTTAAGAGAAGGGTGGTTTCTATTGGTCACTGACCTTCACATGTTTGCCCGGCGGTGTCCAATGAAAATCCTCGCTGACAGTCACAATTGAAACTTCCTGGACTGTTCTGGCAGACGCCATTGGTGCCACACAGGTTAGGGTCTGAAGCGCACTCGTTGTTATCTACAAGGAACAATGCAACCCACACCTTAGGTCTTTACAGTCGACTCCAGAGACCTCCAGAGGCTCGAAGGCTACAGAGAGAAGGTTGGGCCACATTGTGCTGGGCCACAATTTTGTGTATTTGGATGCAACCAGCCAAACTGGTTGTGTCAAGTGGCACCTTCTATTGCTGCTCAATGGCATACCTCAAATTGACTACACTCTGGCACACTGTGAATATATGTTGTGTTTATTGTGTTGTCTTTTGCACTATTATGTTATATGTCGTGTGTTTTAAATATTACTTGCACATTTTGGAGTATGGGGAAACGCAATTTCGATTCTCTGTGTAATTACGTGTTGCATGATTGTCTGATTGACAATAAAGTACACTTTGACTTTGAGGTTATATCACTTGGTATAGGTGTAATATATTAATGGTTTAAGCAATGGTTTAGTATATATACTAAACCATCCCCAAACTGTGAAACAACTAAGCATGGCTGCCCTGTCCACAGTATACAGTTAATACACACACTTCTGCAAGGCTGGTGTCGGATTAGGGCTAAAGAGGGGACATAAGTCTTTGGACATGGGAGCTGCCTTGTGGACTGGAGCGAGAGGAAGAGAGAGAAAGAGGAAGAGAGAGAGAGAGAGGTCACCATGACAACCCACTGCAGTGCTCCACAACAAGTCACCGCTCAGCCCCCATGACTCAAAAGCAGTGGGGCCTAATGAGATCGGTGTGATATCTGTCTGGGTCTATTAACTCTCTGAGAGGGCTAGCAGGCTTCAGACCGAGCTGCTCGAAGGGTCTTTTACAATCTGAGATGGGATATACTCTGGGATGAGCTATACGCTACTGCGTTATTCAAAACAAAACGAAGAGAGGCGGGAAAAGCGTTTTTGACAGTGATAGAAAATGAATCGCCTGGCATTCAAAAATATATAAAAGTGTGTGTCTTACCGATGCAGGCTGTGTGATGCTGAGTGAAGCCTGGAGGACACTTGCAGGTGAACCCTCCGATGGTGTTGACACACAGGAACTGGCAGTTATGCTGTTTGCTTGAGCACTCGTCTAGATCTGGGCAGCAGGCAGAATCACACAACATAACACATGTTGTACATAATGTACAAAATCACCACAAATATAACCCCTAGACTGGAAGTGGGCTGTTGGGATATACAGTATGTTATATTGCTGTAGCCCTTAGCACGTCATATTAATTCTCTATCAAGCCGGTGACCGACAAATGAACTGCTGATGGAGCAGACGCTGGAAACTGGGAGGGGAGGCTGGCGAGCTCGAGGGAGAGCAGAAGAGCGCACTTGTTTAGACTCCCAAACAAGCCTAACAAATGGGCCCAATGTGCACGGTCAAGTGAGGAGGAACACACACACACACACTCACCTCTGCAGCTCTTCCCGTCCTCCTGCAGGGTGTATCCACGTGGGCAGGAGCAGAGATAGCCTCCTTCTGTGTTCTTGCAGATGAAGTTACAAGGCTTGGGTGCCTGGATGCACTCATCCACATCTAGAGAGAGAGAGAGGAGAGAGAGAGAGAGAGACAGAGAGACACACACACACACAGAGAGTCAAAGGGAGACAGAGAAATGGAAAGCAAAAGAGAGAGAGAGAGAGAGAGACAGAGGGAGAATGTGTCAGAGAGTGTAAGAGACAGTTTGATCTCAAGGCCAGACATTCCACGAAGAGAGAAAGATGAGACAGACGGCTGCATTTTTCCCTTATTTTCCTTTCTTTTTGACGGGGAAAGTGGGGGTGCTCCATCCACGTAGCACTTCAGTGCTTTACTAGACAGTAAGACTGACGTGGGGAGGATGCGTCGCCACCGAGATAAAGAAGCAGCAGAGACACGTAAGCGATGAATAGCATGAGGCCTTACCCACACACTGCGTGCTGGTGATGTCCGTGGTGTAGCCCGGCTTGCACACGCAGCTGTAGGAGCCCAGCGTGTTGATGCACTGGCCGTTCTTACACAGCTGGCCCATCACGCGACACTCGTCTATGTCTGCGGGGGGAGCGGAGGCAATTGTAATGTCTTTTATTGATTGGTGATTGTAATGTCTTTTATTTTTGTGTGTACATACAGTATATATATTATATATACAATACAAAATAATACAAAAAGAATAATATATTTAATAAAATATATGAGGGTTATATTAGGGTTCGAGTTCCCCCATTCCATGAATGTTTCTCTGTCACTTGGTACCTCTGCCATCGGTGGTGTAGCCAGGACCCAGGGGACACATCTTCCTGTACTGGGTGGTCCCGGGCAGGGGGCAGAGCTCACAGCTGGTGCCCCAGCCCCGGCCTCCGTCGCAGCAGCACTCGGACTTGGTCACCATGTTCCTGTTGCTGGACGTCATCTGACACAGTGTGGACAGGACCTCGGTGAAGCAGAAGCCCTCGCGGTTATCTGGGGGAGGCACCGGATGGGATGGCCATTAGCAGTATGTGTGTGTGTGTGTGTATATGTGTGTGCGTGTCTGTGTGTGTGTGTGTATATGTGTGTGCGTGTGCCTGCATGTGTGTTTGTGCACGCATGTGTGAGTCTTTTTAGAAGTAAACAAAACATATCCGGCCAACAGAGTTCCACAAATACAGCCAGGACATATTTCAAGACCATTACCAAGGAACCAAAATAACACAAACAAAGGTGAAACACTAAATCAAAGCACGAGAGACTAACTCTCCCACATCCTGACGGCACATGGCTCCCTTTTTGATCAGACCGACAATATAGACAGACAGGCTATATAAGTATGCACAGACAGTCAAACAGACAGACAGACAGCAGACAGACAGACAGACAGACAGACAGACCAGAAGGTTCACGGTTCACATGGGTGGGGCCACTGTGACAGTCAGGAAGGATGCAGGACTTCAACCTATCGACCTCTCTCTCTTCCTGTGCCACCTTCCCACCGAGCCCCCCAGCCCCAGATGTGGACGTGGAGGGGATGTGCAGGGTCTGTGAAGAGTCAGGCCCCGGCACAGATAACACCCGCGGCTCTGTCCTCGCCGCCGTGTCCCTGGTCACCCAACCCGGCTCCTCGGCAACAGTCTCTCATCCTCGTCTGTTGCATCCTGTCCTCAACAGTTTGATTAATGTCCGGAGGGTTTTCCCAGGCCATTATTCCGATAGTAGGGGCAAAGGGAATCAGAGTGTGTTCCCTAGAAACAACCCAATGGAGGAATTGCTCCCAAATATATGCTGGTAGAATTGTGGTAGTGGAGTATTTTCTTTACAAAGATTTTTTTTTTTACCTCATTTGAATCTAATCAAATCCAATCTAATCCAAAGGAATCCACATACTGTATATTGTACAGTTTCTGTGTAGAGACAGTGAACTAGGAGGTGGGAGACCCACCTATGCACTCGGTCTGGGAGGGGTTCTCTATGAATCCTTGGTCACATCTGCAACGGTAGCTCCCGATGGTGTTCTCACAGCGGCCGTTCTTACAGGCGCCTGGTTTGCCACACTCGTTCAGATCTGGAACACACACACACACATATTTACAGACACATGCACATGCACACACACACACACACACACACACACACACACACACACACACATATACAGACACACGCACAGATTAAAAACTTTAAACACTGTAAAGAAACATGATGTTCGGAATTTCTTTAGCATAACAATTATTATTATTTTATGTATGTCGTCTTACGTACGTCAAATAGATGCTAACAAATGTTCCCTCTGTTTATGAAGTATCACTAACAATTCTGAAGTGTGGAGGAGAAGTTTTGTTTATCATCACACTTAATGTTGTCTGCAACATCTTAATGGGGCTTTAGTGAGGAGAGCCAAGCTCTAAAACTCACCACACAAATGTCAGTCTGTTCAGGCGTAGGACTTCCGTGAATGCAACGTGTCGTACGTGAGTGTCTGTGCTTTGGTTGCAGTGTGCTATCTCAGCAGTTCTCAAACTATCTTTACAAATGTACCCCCTTCAAAGAACCTCTTTCAACCAGCACAAAACATTTTGGGGAGGACATTTTTTATGTAAATAATGTTTGTGTGAGTATGTGTGCATGCTATTTGGTGTAAACATGAACATTAAAGGGTTGGTGCAAATATTTAGTTTTATAGTTACCAAATGCATATGCTAGTCTTCACATTTATAAAAAATGTGTATTAATTAAATTCATTTTCAAAGAACCCCCTGCAATTGTTCAAAGTAGGCAGAAACACTGTGCTATCTTACCCATGCACCCCTCTCCGTTGGGTTTCCGCGTGTATCCCGGGGAACAGATACACATGTATGTGCCGATGAGGTTCTTACAAGTCATGCCACGACTGGCACAGTCGTCAATGCCGTCCTCACACTCGTTCTGGTCTGGAAAACAGAGAACATGTTAGGTAGTAGTATGCCATCACTCACACACACACACGCACGCACACACACACACTGGCAAAGTCTTATCTACACTCCCACAGTGAGTGTTCACGCTACACGTGCTGAGAGGGTCTTGTGGTCTGTTTAGAGCATAATCTAAACAGAGATGCTAGTATAGAGTGCCTGACTCACCATCCCACCCGCCACCCTCTACCCCTTCCCTCCAAAACACGCCGTTGCCATGACACCCGCTGTCTCTGTGAAGAGTCGTGGCGTAAACAGCCACTCAGCCGGTGAGGGAGTTTTACATCTCGTCGAGACCAGACTGTCCCTGGACGGGGGCTTCCCTGTCCCCCCCGAGCCACCGAGTGTTCTACCAACGTCAACCAATGAAGCAACACGTCTGTGGAGCCACCAGCTCGGCGTACCTTTGCACATTCTCTTGTCGTCTCGCAGCACATAGCCCGTGGGACATTTGCACTCAAAGGAGCCCACAACGTTGACACAGCGGAAGGCACACAGCAAGGGATTCTGGGAACACTCGTTGATATCTGCGTGGGAGATGACAGGCAACAAATATGTTTTTGTGTAAGTACTGCAGGGGAGTCTTCACGGAGCTCGTCAAAACACGGCAGTTTATCGTTGAATCGTGCGGTCCGGCACTTCCCCTTACCTTCACAGGTCATCATCGGGCCGGGCTCGAAGCCATTGTCGCACGCACACTCAAACGCGCCAATCACGTTGGTGCACGTGCCGTTGCCACACGGGTTGCCGATGTCACACTCGTCCGTGTCTGTGCGAGTTGAAGAACGACAAATTAAAAACGTACGTTCAGATTGGTTTCGCTGCAATGTATTGCAATGTATTGGTGTGTCCATGAACCAAATGTGGTTGTGGTTGTGTGTTTTTAAGATGGAGGATTCCAATAAGGGAAACAATGTAATGCAGAGAAGACATTGTGTCACAATCTAAAAGGCTAGGAGGGAAAGGAGAGAGAGAGAGAGAGAGAGAGAGAGACAGACAGAGACAGAGGGGATATGGACTGGCCTTCACAGACGACTCCAGTGGTGCCCAGATGGTATCCCATGGGACATTCACAGCGGAAGGAGCCGTCCGTGTTGATACACTGGCCATCAACACATTTTTCGTGGAGGCACTCATCGATATCTATAGTTAGGAAGCAGAGAGACACACAAACAAACATTGTTGTAATCATCTTCA
>PIJE02000506.1:213096-219418 GCA_002895965.2 Coryphaenoides rupestris
GCCCTCAACGTCAAGAAGACCAAGGAGCTGATCGTGGACTACAGGAAGCGGAGAGGAGAGCACGCCCCCATCTCCATCGACGGTGCTGCAGTAGAGAGGGTCAGCACAGCAGCTTCAAGTTCCTTGGCGTGCACATCTCCGAGGACCTCACATGGACCACGCACACCACACACGTGGTGAAAAAGGCCCAACAACGCCTGTATTTCCTCAGGCGACTGAGGAAATTCAACATGTGCCCCCGCATCCTCAGAACATTCTACTCCTGTACCACCGAGAGTGTTCTTACAGGATGCATCACCGTCTGGTACGGGAACTGCACCGCACTGGAGCGTAGAACACTACAGAGGGTGGTGCGGACGGCCCAGTACATCGTTGGAGGTGAGCTTCCCTCCCTCCTGGATATATACACCAGGCGGTGCGTGGCCAAGGCCAAAAGGATTATTAAAGACAATAACCACCCCAGCCACGAACTGTACACACTCCTACCGTCAGGCAGGCGATACCGCAGTATCAAGTGATGAGCAGACTCAGAGACAGCTTCCACAGTCAGGCCATCAGGCTGCTGAACAAGTTCGGCATCAATGTCTAAATGCTAGTGCTAAGTGTTACTGCTAGTGCTAGTCCTGGTGATAAGTTGTTACTGCTGGAGCTAGTGCTGGCAGCAGTGCTAAGTGTTGGTGCTAGTGCTGGTGTTACTGCTAGTGCTGGTCCTGGTGCTAGTGTTACTGCTGGTGCTGGTGCTAGTACTGGTGTTAGTGCTAGTCCTGGTGCTAGTACTGGTGTTAGTGCTGGTCCTGGTGCTAGTACTGGTGTTAGTGCTAGTCCTGGTGCCAACTGCTGGTGCTAGTGTTGTGTCGACTGTCTGAGAAGGTATTCTGTGACATTCTGTGAATGTCAGCATATAACAATGTATATTTTAGTACATTGATTTATATGTGTATTGCTCACCTGGATATTTTGTTGTATATTCCATTTCATTTTATATTCCATTTACTTATTTACACAGAATTTCTATTCATAGTTCTATTTCTATTTTGTAGTTCTATTCTATTTTGTATTCTTTCATAATTACTGTCGGTTGTCGGGCATTTTGCATAAAAAGTTTTTCACTCACTGCTTATACTCACGTGTAAATTGTGAAGTGACAATAAAATACTTGAAACTTGAAACCTATATTTTTATTCTACTAGGACTGTACATTTGTAAATCTGTTAGTTTATTTTTATTATTCTGTTGATTTCTCTATTGTTTTACTGTATTGCTATGCAACCTGGCACAAGAATTTCCTTCGAGAATAATAAAGTTCTATCTTATCTTATCTTATCTTATGAATGGAATAGAGGAAACAAAGTGTGTAACTCTTCTGGTAAACCAGGACAACTAATCTGGAGTATAATTACGGTTGGGTTGTGTGTGTGTGTGTTGACAATTAATGAAGAACAGAAATAATATTTTTCACTCTAATTATAATGAGAATAATAAATTGAGAGGCACTTTGCATGGAACTCAAAGGGCTTGAGATATTGTGGTTGTGTGTGTATAGAGCTCTATAGATATAAAGACCAATTATAGTTATAGAGCTATGCAGCTATAGATATATATACTCTTTATAGAGATATGGAGCCATAGAGACCAACTATGGAGCTATCAAGATATAGAGACGAATTATAGAGCTATAGAGCTATAGAGACCAGCTATGGAGCTATGGATATAGAGCTATAGAGATATAGAGCTATAGAGCTAGGGAGCTAGGGAGCGTGCTACCTTCGCAGGTCTCCTCATGCAGGTAGTAGCCTTGTGGGCAGATGCACCTGTAGGATCCATCCAGGTTGATACAGACCCCCACGCCACAGGTCTCCGGGTTCACCGCACACTCATTGATATCTGAACACAGGATAAACACACATCCCCAATACACCTTAGTAAAGACCATTACCTTAGTAAAGACCATATACTGTATGACGCAAAAAAAAGGAGAATTTGTTTGCGTATGAGTGGATGGAATCGATACGGTACCAATGCACGTCCGTCCGTCAACAGAGAGTTGGTAGCCGTCTCCGCACACGCAGTAGAAGGTCCCCAGGGTGTTGATACACTGGCCATTCCTGCAGGTCCCCCTCTGCACGGCGCACTCGTCGATGTCTAGCCCACCAAGGAGCACCACAGAGCATCACACAGAGCATCACACAGAGCATCACACAGAGCATCACACAGAGCATCACACAGAGCATCACACAGAGCATCACACAGAGCATCACACGTCGGCTGTGAACCGTTCTACTGTGCTCTCAAACACCTCTCAATCTCCCCCTTGAAAAAATGCTTTTGATCCATCACACACACACACACACACACACGCACACAGACACGCACACACACACACACACACACACGCACGAATACACACACACACACGTACACACACCTATGCAGTCGTGGTTGTGTGAGTTCTGGAATCCCGGGTAGCAGAGGCAGTTGTATGAGCCCACTGTGTTCTTACACGTCCCGTTCCCGCACGTCTGCTTCTCACACTCGTCCATGTCTGGAGACACACAACTCAGCGTAAGTGTCTGTTAAATGACTCAGCAGTTAGTAAACAGTGTGACAGGTTGCCTCGGTTTCCAGGGGCTAATCCGGGACATTGAACAATAGAAGAATCGAGGCAACAGCGTGTGGTTATTCCATTAGATGTGGACATGATTTACACAGGAAGGGCAAGCCAAGGCTCTAGGTAGAGATATAATGCAGCTAAAGCTCAGCTAAAACATTAGCAAACAAAGAGGTTATTTGTTTAGAAATAAAATAATTAATGGCATGCATGCCACTGACTCCTTATTCCTTATTCCGTGAGACTTCCTTGTTTAATAAAGAATGAATACAATTTAAATAAAAACACACAAGAAAAGTTCCCTTGGAATTTAAGATTGCTCTCTTCATTTGACTTCAAATATATACCGTGGCTTAGAAACTGTACCAACTGCTTGCTGTGTGTGTCAGATTCACCCTCCTATTATTCCTTTCTATTGTACTGAAAAATGAGATTGGACATTTGGAGTATTTTAGCACACCCATCTGTGTTTCTAATATATTAACGAGTCGGCTCTTACAGGAAACTTACCGATGCACATGGAGCCGTCTGCGGTGGTTTTAAAGCCCTTGGGACAGATGCAGTGGTAGCTTCCAATCGTATCAACGCACCGGCCAGGACTGCACACACCGGGTTTCTCCAGACACTCGTCACGATCTGGGAACAAGGGACAGATGGTCAGACCGTTACTCGCCATACAACTTTACAGATTAATGAACACTTGTGGCCATCAATCAATTGGAAATTACAATTCCCATCCATTGACTGAAAATGTCAGTACTTTACCGCAGGCAATGCACCCTGTTCATTCCAGCCTCTGTTTTGCCACTCTCCTGATTGACAAACCCATAACCCATAACTGATGGGAAAAACTAACTATGACATCAACATCACCAATTTGATGATTCTGTTTCCTTGCCCTAAAGACCCTGAAGATCAATCAAAGCCGTTGCTCATCGTTGCTACTATGGAGTCAGAGCACCGTCGGCACCATGACTAACGTCTGACTACATTCAAGTAGACAGCCCATAACGTGTGCGAATAGAGGAAACCCAGAGAGGTCGGGGGGTCACGCTGAGTTAAGACGTGCGGCTCCGTGTTGCAGGCGTGCTGCCGTCCACACTGTTTCAATCACACAGCGAGGTGTTCTTGGGATTCCAAGGCCATAAAACCGCCAGCGGTCCTTCGCCTTGCAACACATGCTGTGAATTTTCACGATCGCACCTCCTCGAGCGCTCACTAAGCTACCACGGCAACCACGTCTGCTGCTGCCGCTGTCAGGGCAGCTCCCACTCGTTTCCATTGAGCACGGCACGCGTGAGGAATGTTGAATGGGTCAACGCGCGTCGCCTCATTCAGCTCAGCCAGCTAAACAAAGCATGAGCTCATCAGGCGAGAGAGTGCAGGAGATGGGTGGGGGGGGAGCTCTCGTTTACATTAAACACCATCGGGTTATCTTAGGGAGGAGTGCACAAGTACAGACACACCCTCAATAAACCTGACCATGACTCAAATACAACTTTCATGTTATATTTCTGTAATGCTACACTATGTTATAACATATAACTTACTTCTATCAAACATTACATTTACATTTACATTTAGGGCATTTGGCAGATGCTTTTATCCAAAGCGACTTACATTTGTTGAAGGAGACCGTTTTCGAGCATTCATAGTTACGAGGTTAATAGAACGAGTTTCAGAATTGCTAAGCAGCCTGCATAATAGCTGGGATAAGAGCAGATGTAAGAACATTTCACACATTGGTTGGAGTGTTGCTCACATCTGCATAATGCTGAACAAATGCAGAAAGATTCTAGCACATTTATTTCTAATAAAATGTTGCTCCTTCGGTTCAACTTCAACGTGTGACATATAAATACGTCCACACGCACACGCACACACACACACACACGCACACACACATACACACACACACAATCTGCAGGAGGCTGCCCGTGGTATAAGCCGAGGTAGTGAAACAAAAGGAGGGCAATAATGTCACCGTTGAGCAGACCAATAATAAGCGGGGCCGGTAGAAGCCGTAAGCCTTACCCATGCACTGTCCGGTGGAGGTGAATCGATAGCCGGGCTCGCACTCGCAGCGATAGCTCCCCGGCATATTCAGACAGGCTGCGTTGTACTGGCACACCCGACCGTTCTGACATTCATCGATGTCTAGCCGAGGAGGGGAGGAAGAGGCAGAGGAAAGGTATTCACCAGCTTGAGCTTAACGCAAAAATGCTTTGCCTATCATTCTTGTTGGTAATTACTGTGCTGCTGGCCGGCGGCTGTTTGATCACATGTGTGTTCAGTTGCATTAATAATAATAATAATAATAATAATAATAATAATGCTATTATAATAATTCATATAATTTATAAAGTTGTTTTCAAGGCACTCAAAGTGCTTTACATGTGTGTGTGTGTGTGTGTGTGTGTGTTTGTCGGGGTTGGGGTGGGGGGCCGGGGGGCGGGGGGTTTGGATGTGTTGGTGGTCACCTTCACAGACGAGCATCTTGTCGTTGTAGACAAAGCCGATGGGACACTCGCACCTGAAGCTGCCGACCATGTTGATGCAGACACCGTTGTCACACACACCCCGGATCTCCCGGCACTCGTCGATGTCTGACACACAGGAAGAGGAGGAGGAATAGGAGGAATAGGAGGAGGAGGAGGAAGTGGAGTAGGGAGGACGAGGACGAGGAAGAGGAAGAGGAAGAGGAAGAAGAGGAGGCGGAGGAGGAAGAGGAGGAGGAGGAAGAGGGGAGGAGGAGGAATAGGGAGGAGGAGGAGTAGGGAGGAGGAGGAGGAGTAGGGAGGAGTAGGGAGGAGGAGGAGGAAGTGGAGTAGGGAGGAGGAGGAAGAGGAGGAGGAGGAAGTGGAGGAAGAAGAGGAGGAGGAAGAAGAGGAGGAGGAAATGGAGTAGGGAGGAGGAGGAGTAGGGAGGAGGAGGAGGAGTAGGAAGGAGGAGGAGTAGGGAGGAGGAGGAGGAGGAAGTGGATTAGGAAGGAGGAAGAGGAGGAAGTAGAGTAGGGAGGAGGAGGAAGAGGAGTGGAGGAGGAGGAGGCGGAGGAGGAAGAGGAAGAGGAGTGAAGGAGGAGTAGGGAGGAGGAGGAGGAAGAAGTGGAGTAGGGAGGAGGAGTAGGGAGGAGGAGGAGGAAGTGGAGTAGGGAGGAGGAAGAGGAGGAAGTGGAGTAGGGAGGAGAGGAGGAGGAGTAGGGAGGAGGAGGAAGAGGAGTAGGGAGGAGGAGGAAGAGGAGTGGAGGAGGAGTAGGGAGGAGGAGGAGGAAGAGGAGGAGGAAGTGGAGTAGGGAGGAGAAGGAGGAGGAGGAGGAGTAGGAAGGAGGAGGAGGAGGAGTAGGGAGGAGGAGGAGGAGGAAGTAGGGAGGAGGAGGAAGAGGAGGAAGTGGAGTAGGGAGGAGGAGGAGGAAGTGGAGTAGGGAGGAGGAGGAGGAAGTGGAGTAGGGAGGATGAGGAGGAGGAGTAGGGAGGAGGAGGAGGAGTAGGGAGGAAGAGGAGGAGGAAGTGGAGTAGGGAGGAGGAAGAGGAGGAAGTGGAGTAGGGAGGAGGAAGAGGAGGAAGTTGAGTAGGGAGGAGGAGGAAGTGGAGTAGGGACGAGGAAGAGGAGGAAGTGGAGTAGGGAGGAGGAGGAAGAGGAGTAGGGAGGAGGAGGAAGTGGAGTAGGGAGGAGGAGGAAGAAGTGGGAGAGGAGGAGGAGTAGGGGCAATACTCA
>PIJE02000506.1:224932-318710 GCA_002895965.2 Coryphaenoides rupestris
GTGCCGAGAATCAGAGATTGGGGTCAGATTGCTTTACAACATGTGCACACAGCCCGCCCAGTAAGCACACACACACACACACACACACACACACACACACACACACACACACACACACACACACACACACACATACACAGAGACATACACAGAGACACACACACACACCCTACACACAAAACCCAGATAAATGATGGAACCATGCTCTTCCACAGCGTCAGACACACCGTCCACCTGAGGGAGTGTGGGTGCAGTCCCTCAGGTTCAGCCGTTCACCAATGGTACCTTACTAGTCATCAACTGCAGGTCAAAGGTGGCCCAGAGAGGGATGTCTGGACATGATGTCTTACCCGCGCAGGCCTTGCCGTCGAGTGAGGGTATGAAGCCCATGTCGCATTCACAGCGGTAGCCTCCGGGGAGGTTGAGGCAGTGGCCGCTCTCGCACAGGTTACCGTCGTCGGCACACTCATCACTGTCTGTGAACACACAACAGCACGTACGTCAATTCACGACGCATGTTTCATTGTGATATGCTGCCTAATGTGTGTGAGCGTGTGATTTTAAATAGGCCGCGTTTAACCTGAACAGTAGAAGCCGTCCCCGGAGAATCCTTCCTTGCACATGCAGCGGTAGGAGCCCATGGTGTTCAAACAGTCTGCATGGTTGTTGCACATGTGGGTCCCATTGGAGCACTCGTCCAGGTCTGAAACACAACACAACTTGGATTCATGTCAATCCATGACCAAGACTTTCCAAAAACACCATCCATATTCCACGTGAATTAAAGCGGACAGCGTACTTCAAAAGAGGACAAAGTAGATTTATTTTCGGCTGGCCGAGACTGAAGAAGTCCTTTGCAGACAAACTTGTTTTGTACGGTTTCAGTTTGGCCACTGAGTCTTTAGTTGAGACCAGTGGGGGTGCCACACTGGGACGATGCAGCTTTTACACTGGGGCTATGTAGCTACCACACTGGGGCTATGTAGATCCCATGCTTTAGGGGGGCCCTGACAGGCAGTGCTTACCTGTGCATTTGAGGCCGTCGCCCACCCAGCCCGGACCACAGGTGCACTTGAAGCTGCCGGCCATGTTGGTGCATGTAGCTTGGCTGTCACAGTTATGGGCTCCGATCTCACACTCGTTGATGTCTGAGCAAGAGAAACGTGAAAAATTGACAATATAATGAGACAAATAAAAAGATGTCAAGACAACGGCTCAGATTCTATTTTGATAAGGGTATGTTGGTGGAAACTGCTGGAAACCATGCGCATGCTTGGTTTGAATTTTGATAAGCCCGGAGAGTAATATAACAGCAGGGCACTATTTGTTTAGCCTCTTGGGACCATCTTGGAGTTTCAGTTCATGGCGGAAAGATGAAAAGACAATGTCGGCGCCCGAGAAATCTACGGAGTAATCATCACTGTTTTATCTGAAATAGACTGATTAACAACGTTAGAAGATTAACAGAAATATGAACAGAAGGCTTTTCTCAGAGGAGAAAATGATTTTGCTTTACTTCCAACCAGATTGGGAAAGAGAAGAGATGAGAAAGAGCATCAATTAGTTGTTTCTTCTGTTTTCTGAGCACCATGAGGCCGTGCCCATATTTGGAAATGAACTGCGGCCCAACTGAGGCCAGACTGATTGTGAAACATAAACTTGACTATCTCTATGGTCTCACAAGGCCACTATTTGGTTGCCTCTTCTCTTATTGGATCATCGAACAACACCCTGGTGAGTAACACACAAGGGATAATTAAGCCTTTGACGTAATGGTGTCTCTTGTGGTCAGCAGTCTAAAGTGCTACCATGCGGGAGGTTCTAGCAGGACTGGTAGATGTAAAGTTAATACGTTTCTCTGAGGCAAAGACTGACTCATGTTTACACCATACAATGAGGTTTCAAAGCATGAGGCTTAAACAATAAGGTCTACTGATTTAGTCCAAAACAAACCGCTAGAACATTCTGAACCACACAATCATGAGCCTGCGGCCTGGGGACTGGGTGTTACAGCTACCACTGGAAGGATCTGCACGTGTGAGTGTCTATGTTGTGTGTGTCTATGCACGTGGATTGGTTTAAGAGGGTGTGAGTGTGTGTGTGTGTGTGTGTGTGTGTGTGTGTGTGTGTGTGTGTGTGTGTGTGTGTGTGTGTAGAGAGAGAGAGAGAGAGAGAGAGAGAGAGAGAGAGAGAGAGAGAGAGAGAGAGAGAGAGCAGTGCGTAATGAAGGGTCCACTCACTGGAGTTGAGCGGGGGGCATGATTCACACGGGTTCCCCCAGCCCAGACCCTGGGAGCAGCAGCAAGAGGCCTTGGACACCCCTACTCCGATCTCATTGGAACATTCCAGGCTCTCTGAGGCGTCGCCGCGGGAACGCGTATCTATGAAGCAGCTCCCCGAGCGTGTGTCTGTAGAGATGTACACGCACACGCGTACACACACACACACACACACACGCACACACACACACGCACACACAGCAACGGAGTGACACAAAAGGACATGTATGTGTTAATAACACACACACTCACATATGTGTCCCACACTATGCTCTTAGCAATGCTTTGATAGAGCGAGAGAGAGAGCTAGAGGGAGAGATAGGAGAGTCCTGCCGCACCTACACAGCCCACCCGGGTCGGGTTCAGCTGGAAGTCTGGTGAGCAGTGACAGTCGTAGCTGCCAGGGATGTTGACGCAGACTCCGTTCATACAGAAGGTGGGGTCCGCACACTCGTCCACGTCTGAGAAACACACACACACACAGCAGGCCAGTCATTATTCTGCACTCCCACCCAACAGATGACCAAGCGAGGGGTCGAGGGGGATAAAAGTGACAGGGCGTGTGTGTGTGTGTGTGTAAGAGAGAGTATGTGTGTGTGTGTGGAGGAGGGTGTTAGCATGTTCAGGTTTTTCCAAGTGTTTCTGAGTGATGTCATCATATTTGCCATGATTTCATTGCAATAGGAGGTGCCAGGAGCATTTCTTTTCTTCATTTCCCTGGCGAGTGGATGCTCATCTCTTTTGTTAGTCAGCCATTTTGTTTTTGCGTTCTATTTCATAGCCGTGAAATGAAATGGGGAAAAAAACCCCAAGGGCTGTTGTTTTGACGGGAGTTACCTGTACAGTTCCCTCCACTCCAGTCCAGCTCATAACCAGTGTCGCACTCACACCGAAACAAACCGGGAATGTTTCGGCACCTTCCGTTGACGCAGATGGCCGAAAATGTACATTCATCGATATCTGTAAAGGGTTGCCAAGGAAGGAAAGAAAGAAAGAAAGAAAGAAAGAAAGAAAGAAAGAAAGATAGATAGAAAGAGAGACAGACATACAGACAGACAGAGCACCCCAGCTGTGAGCCATTAGTGGATCCTGGGATGACAGTGGAAAGTTGGCAGACAATGACAGGAAGTGCACGTTGCACACCTCAGCTGAGGAAAGACGTTTCTGATATCCGCGCACGCACGCACGCACGCACGCACGCACGCACACACGCACGCACACACACACACACACACACACACACACACACACACACACACACATACACAGAGACATACACAGAGACACACACACACACCCTACACACAAAACCCAGATAAATGATGGAACCATGCTCTTCCACAGCGTCAGACACACCGTCCACCTGAGGGAGTGTGGGTGCAGTCCCTCAGGTTCAGCCGTTCACCAATGGTACCTTACTAGTCATCAACTGCAGGTCAAAGGTGGCCCAGAGAGGGATGTCTGGACATGATGTCTTACCCGCGCAGGCCTTGCCGTCGAGTGAGGGTATGAAGCCCATGTCGCATTCACAGCGGTAGCCTCCGGGGAGGTTGAGGCAGTGGCCGCTCTCGCACAGGTTACCGTCGTCGGCACACTCATCACTGTCTGTGAACACACAACAGCACGTACGTCAATTCACGACGCATGTTTCATTGTGATATGCTGCCTAATGTGTGTGAGCGTGTGATTTTAAATAGGCCGCGTTTAACCTGAACAGTAGAAGCCGTCCCCGGAGAATCCTTCCTTGCACATGCAGCGGTAGGAGCCCATGGTGTTCAAACAGTCTGCATGGTTGTTGCACATGTGGGTCCCATTGGAGCACTCGTCCAGGTCTGAAACACAACACAACTTGGATTCATGTCAATCCATGACCAAGACTTTCCAAAAACACCATCCATATTCCACGTGAATTAAAGCGGACAGCGTACTTCAAAAGAGGACAAAGTAGATTTATTTTCGGCTGGCCGAGACTGAAGAAGTCCTTTGCAGACAAACTTGTTTTGTACTCAGTACGGTTTCAGTTTGGCCACTGAGTCTTTAGTTGAGACCAGTGGGGGTCCCACACTGGGACGATGTAGCTTTTACACTGGGGCTATGTAGCTACCACACTGGGGCTATGTAGATCCCATGCTTTAGGGGGGCCCTGACAGGCAGTGCTTACCTGTGCATTTGAGGCCGTCGCCCACCCAGCCCGGACCACAGGTGCACTTGAAGCTGCCGGCCATGTTGGTGCATGTAGCTTGGCTGTCACAGTTATGGGCTCCGATCTCACACTCGTTGATGTCTGAGCAAGAGAAACGTGAAAAATTGACAATATAATGAGACAAATAAAAAGATGTCAAGACAACGGCTCAGATTCTATTTTGATAAGGGTATGTTGGTGGAAACTGCTGGAAACCATGCGCATGCTTGGTTTGAATTTTGATAAGCCCGGAGAGTAATATAACAGCAGGGCACTATTTGTTTAGCCTCTTGGGACCATCTTGGAGTTTCAGTTCATGGCGGAAAGATGAAAAGACAATGTCGGCGCCCGAGAAATCTACGGAGTAATCATCACTGTTTTATCTGAAATAGACTGATTAACAACGTTAGAAGATTAACAGAAATATGAACAGAAGGCTTTTCTCAGAGAAAATGATTTTGCTTTACTTCCAACCAGATTGGGAAAGAGAAGAGATGAGAAAGAGCATCAATTAGTTGTTTCTTCTGTTTTCTGAGCACCATGAGGCCGTGCCCATATTTGGAAATGAGCTGCGGCCCAACTGAGGCCAGACTGATTGTGAAACATAAACTTGACTATCTCTATGGTCTCACAAGGCCACTATTTGGTTGCCTCTTCTCTTATTGGATCATCGAACAACACCCTGGTGAGTAACACACAAGGGATAATTAAGCCTTTGACGTAATGGTGTCTCTTGTGGTCAGCAGTCTAAAGTGCTACCATGCGGGAGGTTCTAGCAGGACTGGTAGATGTAAAGTTAATACGTTTCTCTGAGGCAAAGACTGACTCATGTTTACACCATACAATGAGGTTTCAAAGCATGAGGCTTAAACAATAAGGTCTACTGATTTAGTCCAAAACAAACCGCTAGAACATTCTGAACCACACAATCATGAGCCTGCGGCCTGGGGACTGGGTGTTACAGCTACCACTGGAAGGATCTGCACGTGTGAGTGTCTATGTTGTGTGTGTCTATGCACGTGGATTGGTTTAAGAGGGTGTGAGTGTGTGTGTGTGTGTGTGTGTGTGTGTGTGTGTGTGTGTGAGAGTGTGTGTGTGTCTCTCTCTCTCTCTCTCTCTTCTCCTCTATCACTCACACACACACCCTGTTGTTAGGAAGGTAGTAATTTCCAACACTATCAATTAGAGATGTGCACATCTAGTTTACGGCCATCCTGAAGATCAGCGGCGGTCTATTTACACTACATTTGATCACTGGGTTTAATATGAGGCCATGGTGTACGCACGCCGCTTTCAATTACAGACAGAATTAAAGATAAATTCCACAAAATGTAGATGACAGAGGGAGTAGCGCAAACACGCACACAAGCATAAATACACACAGTCTTAAGTAGGAAGCTCTTTACTTAAATGCAAGAGAGCGTGCCGGCGGTTACAGCTGGTGTTAAAGATGGAGTCTGATAAAACTAGAAAGTAAGTAGATTGTTGATCTATACGTCTGCGTGTTTCTCTATGTCTGTCTTCCTTTGTGTCTACATGTCAGTGTCAGTTATGTTTATGTTTTTAATTATATTCATATTACATCTGAGTCTATTATCACCGATTATTTTGTTTGCGTAAGTGTGATATATAGTGGACCTCTATTTGTGATTTACAGTGTATTATTAGTTGTAATGACGTGTAATTACATAGGCCCTTGTGTCATTCCCGTCCCCAGTGTGCTCTGCTTATCGTGTGTAGCCGGTGCATCTGATGGCTGCTTCCTGCCTTTCTCATGTCGCTCCAGATTCACACATGACTTGCGGTTATGAAGACCATTAACGAGATAAATTGTCAGCAGCTGTCATTTTAAGTCTGTTCATGATTTGGTGTAAGTAACTCGGTCTCCTTGACTACCCCTCTATTTGCAAAATAAAGAGCTTGTTTTTATAAACACTTAGTAAATGACTGTTACCCAGGGATCTTAAAAAGACACACACCCCTCTCTGCTGAATTAACCTGGTGCTACTTTTAGACTGGAGATGTTGTAGGAATATGGCTTCGGGAGAAGATCTTAAGCCCAAAGCATTCAAAGTGCGAATTTCACTTCATATTTATAGTGTCACCGAAAAAAGTAAATAGAATCATGTTTCTTTAACAGAGCAAAGCACACGGCCCGTGAACATAGGGCTGCTCGCTTTGTATAGGACGCGAAAATTCAAAAGTTCAAAAGATCTCTTAGATCGAGCAGTCTGCTATTTAGCAAATAATTTCAAACAATCTGTTTCTGATTTAGCAACTAACAAAATGAGCCATTTCTCCCATGTTAAACCCAATTCTAACCTCAAGAGGGAGGGAGGAATCTCTTTAAGAATGTACTGCTAAAACTCCCAATATTGTAATATTCCACCCATACAACCCCGCCCAACACTAACGACTTAATGCATTAGCCACACACACGTACACACACATGCACACACACATTCCATAATGTACACACTTGGACACACTTGGATGCATAAACATACACACAGCCTGTCTTTAAAAACGATGTTGAATCATGGAAGAAAAATAGAGAGATGGAGCGAGAGAGAGAGAGAGAGAGAGAGAAGAGAGAGAGAGAGAGAGAGAGAGAGAGAGAGAGAGAGAGAGAGAGAAAGAGGAAGAAGGAAACAAGAGAGAGGAAGAGAGAGAGAGAGAGGGAGAGAGGAAGAGAGAGAGAGGGAGAGAGGAAGAGAGACAAGACAGACAAGATCTTCTCTTGGAAGATTTGTCACCAGCTGTATCAGATCTAAACAGTAGACCAGACTTTAGAACAAAACATCCTGCTTGACAACAATTAAAAGCCATTTCCTTTGAATACTCAGCATGGATTCCAATCCAGTGAATCAGACATGGAAGCTTGGACCAGCTTTCTAAAACCACTGTACGCATCTCGAAGGGGATGAGACTGAGAAATAGTGGGTGACATAATGCCTGTTCTGTGTGTGTGTGTGTGTGTGTGTGTGTGTGTGTGTGTGTGTGTGTGTGTGTGTGTGTGTGTGTGTGTGTGTGTGTGTGGTGCATGCTTTCACATTTGGTGTTTACGTTTGGGACTGACTGCTAAGAGTCATACGTCATACTTGACTGTTTTGTTTGAGGCTTGAGGGAAACATGGCGATGCGACTGACTCACCGACACCATGGATACCAGTGAATTGCTGACAGCATAGGCTGATTACTGGGGCTATGTAGCTACCACATTGGGGCTACGTAGTGTCCACATTGGGGCTATGTAGTGTCCACATTGGGGCTACGTAGTGTCCACATTGGGGCTATGTAGTGTCCACATTGGGGCTACGTAGTGTCCACATTGGGGCTATGTAGTGTCCACATTGGGGCTACGTAGTGTCCACATTGGGGCTATGTAGTGTCCACATTGGGGCTACGTAGTGTCCACATTGGGGCTATGTAGTGTCCACATTGGGGCTATGTAGTGTCCACATTGGGGCTATGTAGTGTCCACATTGGGGCTACGTAGTGTCCACATTGGGGCTATGTAGTGTCCACATTGGGGCTACGTAGTGTCCACATTGGGGCTATATAGCTACCACACCAGGGTTGGTAGCTTCCACACCGGGGCTATGCAGCCTCTATGCTGGGGCCATGTAGCTTCTATACTGGGACTATGTAGCTTCTATAACTGGGACTATGTAGCTTCTATACTGGGGCTATGTAGCTTCTATACTGGGGCCATGTAGCTTCTATACGGGGCTATGTAGCTTCTATACTGGGGCTATGTAGCTTCTATACTGGGGCCATGTAGCTTCTATACTGAGGCTATGTAGCTTCTATACTGGGGCTATGTAGCTTCTGTACTGGGGCTATGTTGCTTCTTTATACTGTGGGTAATTTGTGACAGGGGGTTGCGCAAAAATTAGCTGAGGCAAAAACTTTGTTTCATCTTTTTAACTGTTATAATGTTCTTTGTATTGCCCCTGACAAATAAACAAACCCATAAATAAAATAAGTACAATTGCAACCCATCGATTCTGGCTCCATCTGGTTCCATCAAGTTGTTCCATCAAGTGTCACACACACACGCTGGGGTGTGTTAGGGGGTGTGTGTTTACATACTGTGGCTATGTACTTCCCACACCGGGGCTATGTAGCTACTAACCTGCGGCTTTGTTGCTTCCTACACTATAGTGATAGTGAGTGGAGAGTCAGCCAGGTGGTTTATGTGTGGGGGAACCCTTTCAATGATGATGTCATGTTTAACTGACCTCAATGAATGGTGGAAGAACAAGTGAAATAAACAAACGCAAAATAGTATGAGCGCATCTGTAGTGATCTCTGCCAGAGTTCCACTAGTATGGCTGCTGTCTCTCTCGTATCTCTCTCTCTCTCTCTCTCTCTCTCTCTCTCTCTCTCTCTCTCTCTCTCTCACTCCTCTCTCTCTCTCTCGTGTGTGTTTATCACTACTACACTAGTATAAATTGTGGGTGTATGTGTGTGCATGAGTGTGTGTGAGTATGTACATGCGAGCATGCGTGTGTGTGTGCGCATGTGCGTCTGCATGTGTGCGTGTGCGTGCATGTATGTGTGTGTGTGTGTGTGTGTGGCTCACCTGTGCAGCCCGTGGTCCCCTTGCGGACAGAGTAGCCCAGGTCACAGTGACAGATGAAGGAGCCCTTGGTGTTCTCACAGTTCCCACTCAGACAGATGTTGGAGTTGAGCTCGCACTCGTCCACATCTAGACAGACACGTCACACGGAGACACATGTTTGCACTCTCGGACGGCTCTGATGATGAAATGTCCTAAACACATTAGTGCGTCCACCCTTCTCCTACAACAGAAAACATCAAAGTAGAAGACATTCCAGAAGACGTGTTGGTCTTTTTGGGTCGAAAGAATATGGTGTGTTTCGTCTGACCAAATAAGGAAACTTGTACAGCAGTGAAATGTGCTCCTCTCTGTGTCTGCCTGTGTGTGTGTGTGTTGTGTGTGTGTGTGTGTGTATGTGTGTGTTTCATGCCTTTACATCAGTGCAAACATTTTATTTCCCTGAGGTATTTAAATGTCATGCATTCCTCTCACCTAAGCCCACTAACACAGTGTTCACATCTCTCTCTATCGCTCTGGCTCGCCCTCTATCTCTCTCTCTCTCTCTGTCTCTCTCTGTCTAGCTCCTCTCTCTCACTTTCTATTACCCCCACATAGACAACAAAAGTCCAATTGCCATGAATCATACCTTGGATAACCTTTAAGATAACCATTACATTGTTAAACTAAAGCCTATTGAGTTAAGCCCCCCCCCCCCCCGTCGTAAAACATAGTACTGTGTGCTTACCCAGGCAGGTTTTCATGTCTTCCGAGGTCATGAAGCCATCGAAGCAGAGGCACTGGTAGGTTCCCGGGGTGTTGGTGCACTGTCCCCCCTCACACACCTCTGGGCTCTCCTCGCATTCATCAATGTCTGCACAGCAAGAGAGAAACGTGGTCTCGTTGGAACACGGCTTTGGGTCATGGATGCAAGACACAACCAAATGAAACAGAAAGGATAGAATAGAATAGATCAGTGGTTCTCAAACTGTTATGACTAATGTACCTCCTCTGAAATATTTTTTCAGCCAAGTACCCCTTGAAAGTTAAAATGATTATTCCAAATATTTACACAACTTGTTTGTTACTTGTCAGATTCATTCAATTGTATGAAAGCGGTATTCATTCATATTCTCAACGTGGATATATGAACATATAAATCTAAACAATATTAAAACAACAAACGATTTTGAGAATCACTGGAGAAGATCACATGGCGACTGGAGTATGGAGCATGTGTGGGTGTGACACGCTAGATATATGGAACAGAGACGTTTCAGGTGGATAGGTTTTACCTCATGTGGGCCTTATGTCGTCACTAAAGTATCACACTGAGGTCATGTTGTGACATGACAGCCTTCCTGGATCCAATCTTTTTTCCAACAAGTGTGCCAAGTGAGGGCTGAAGAGGCTGTCTATCACTGTGACCCTCCCAGCCTCAACTCACAAAATGGCTGTCATTGGGATATTTATCAAGTGACATCAGAGCGGTGAGTCAAAGTCGCGTGGAACTTGGCTCTGTCAATGAGCAACACATGGAATCTTGTGTGGACAGAGTGGGAGACTGATATGAGGACAGACAGACAGGCAGAAGGGCGGACAGACAGACATAGACACAGCGACAGAGGACCATATGGACACAAAGAGAGAGATGAGAGAGAGAAAATGAGAGAGAGAGACAGAGAGGCAGACAGACATAGGAATACAGGCTGAGAGGCTGAATACATAGGTAGGCATAGGAACAGACAGAGAAAGAGAGACAATGCACAGTGCAGGCAGATAGAGAGAGAGACAGACAGACAGACAGACAGGCAGATAGACAATCAGAGAGACAGAGAAACAGACAAACAATCAGGCATACCTATGCAGCTCCTCAGGTCTGGCATGAGGGCATAGCCACTCTGACAGCTGCACTCATAGCTTCCCTCTGAGTTGGTGCAGAACATCTCACAGCCGCCATTCTCAATGGTGCACTCATCGATGTCTGGGGACAGACAGAGACACACATTCATTCAGACTCGTTAGCAAATCCCTGTCACCGGGACATTGCCATGGTAACAGTACTGCAACATCCCCAAAAACAACACAACACAACACAACATCAGACCAAAGCCAACCTACCGACACATTCCAGCGCGCTCTCAGTGGATTTGTATCCGGTGTCGCAGAGGCACTGGTAACGGCCGACCATGTTGATGCACTGGCCGTTCCTGCACAGCCGGTCGCTCAGCTCACACTCGTTGATGTCTGTTGAGGAGCCAAGGAGGGCAGTGGTCATATACAAATGTACTGTAGCCGTGTAGCCAGGCTGCACTGCTTTGGATTACACATGTTGGTCCAGGGTAGTTGACTGATCTGGGCCTGATAAGAGATGTAGCCCACAAACACTCCAGAGCATACCCTCATCCACACATCCTGCTGTCTCGATGATTAACTTTGTTCACAGCGCTGACCAAATGGACCCCAGCCATGTTAATATGTTAATTAAACAGCAGGACACACTACAGATATTTTGACACCGGATGAGTTTAACCAGACACCAGTTGGGACGGGGTCATCTTCCAGTCCCCTCTTCCATGCACGCCTGAGATACAGACTCTCCCACATACATACAAATACAAAGTCATCCATTCATATATTTTGTATTTGCCCTTTATTTACTTGTATTTAACTGTTACCTTATTCAACATTGGTGTTTGTCACATGTGTAAATTACCTCTATTTAATGACTATGTTTGCTGATAATTTTAACTACATGTGTTATAAAAATCCCTGTTTTATATCCGTTAAAGATCATTGAAATGAATAATCTTGTCCCTTCTCATATAGTTTTTATACAGTTTAATGTTGTTAGAAAATGTTTGTCCATATTGTCCATTTTATAATCACAGATTTTTGATCGAACAATCTAATACCTAATATAATGCATATTGTTCCTCACGGAAGTGGTGCGTAATTCGTGGTAAAATAATCAAAGTTACGTTTAGATCAGTGTAAGCCAATTAATCTGGCTCCAGTACACATACACAGGCACACACACACACACACACACACACACACACACACACACACACACACACACACACACACACACACACACACACACACACACACACACACACACACACACACACACACACACACACACACAATGATTTTGACCTTGAGCCACAGCCCATTCATTCTTAAAACAACTTTCAGGGAAATCTCTGATCCAGAAGTCTGACAATGCTGTAGCCGAACCCTGGTGGGAGACTGCACAGCGCCTGGGCCGGAAACTAGCCAATAGGAGGGGGGGAGTTACGCTGGGTTTCCTGTTTTGTTACTGAGATATTTGTCCGGAGAAAGTCATTGGAGAAGATGGAGCAAGATGGAGGTTTCAGAAGACGATGTATTTCTAAGGGGATTTAAGGAGGGAGACGAGGGGAAGTTGTTTGTTGCTTTAAGAGGAACACACTACTCATTCCCAAAATAACAAATATGTGTATTTTGAGGCGCCGTATTCATATCTGTCATTTAAAAAACTAATTTGTGCCACAGCCGAAGCTTGTTGTTGAAGCCAACTTATAAACCAACGTGAAGTTAGAAAGATATAGGTTAGGATTTACTGCTGGAGCACTGCAGTCGCACCACTGGTTTTCATTGACCATTTCCATTTTCCCCTCTGATTATTCCATGTGTGTATGCTGTACGTTTAATCAACAGGCCGTGGTATATGGTTATTATATCACAGATAACGGGCGCGGTTCGACAACCCCTTAAGCTGTGATATAATAACCATATATCACGGACTGAAGTGAGATATTGCTTTTATAAAACGGCCACCAAGCATGGCAATATGAAAGTAGGGCTAATAGACACATTACAATTTAAATAGTTTTTATTAACAGCCTCAATAAAGATTTTTCCAAGAAATAGGCCCTACTGGCTGCCGGCACGCACGTTGCTATGCAACATACGAGCGGTCAAACACATTACGATTGAAACAATTGAAACAGTTTTTATTTACATAATTTGGTTATTTATTTATATTAATTTGTATGTTTTCGTTTATTGTGCAAAAGTAAAAAAAGTTTGTTTCTTCGTTTGCTAGCTAGTTTGTTCACCTTCTGTTGCTAAGCAACCGGAACCTCTTTTTCCACAGGCGGAGTGATACCAATTACCAGGTACCCGTTTTATAAATGGCTTTATAGACTGTACTGTCTGGTGTATTAGATGGCTGTATAGGACGTACTGTCTGTGTACTGTATGTATGGCTGTATAGACTAGACTGTACTGTCTGTGTACTGTATGTATGGCTGTATAGACTGTACTGTCTGTGTACTGTATGTATGGCTGTATAGACTGTACTGTCTGTGTACTGTATGTATGGCTGTATAGACTGTGTACTGTCAGTGTGAACCACTCATCACCACATCACTGGCTGTGTGTAAACCCATCCCTCCTTTTATATGCCAAAAAAGCTGGCATAATGCAGGAACAGTGTTCGTTCTTACATTGCATGCCGGCCTTCCGGAATCAGAGGTGTGACATGTTACATAAAAGCACCATGTATGACATATGCATCGGACAGCGACATTGTTTTTAAACAATAATGGCGCTGGTTCTTCTAGCCGTGCACATTTATATTACATTTATCATATACAACATGTTGAGGCGTAACGCTACAATGGCTGATTTGTGCGAGCTACGTGTGGGTGCGATTAGAAATAGAAAGAGATTAAATACATCACACATAACACATAATCAAAAGGTCACACCTATGACCCCCCAATGCGTCTTTGTAACTTTTACACAGAAAGCGAGGCGGAATAAAGCCACAATCACACCCGCAACAAAAAGGCTGTGTAAAAGGGGCTCATGGTTACTGTGCCCCAATGGCCAAAGAGTTAGTTTGAGTTCATTTGTTAATTTCTTAATTGGCTATAATATATATATATATACATTTCAATGTTGACTCCGTATGTGTTTGGGGCATTGTACCATATTAAAGAGTGGAAACACATACATACATATATTGACTTCTCTTTAAAGCTGCATTGAGCCTAATTCACAGTATATAAGGAAACATTCAAATATATACTCCACCTCATGTTTTTCCCAATTCCCCAGTATGGGGAAGGCAGTGGGAAAAGGCAGTTAAATAATCTTGGACAGGAGAGTAAAACCAGTAAAAGAGGATTTAACAAAGATACTGTATGTGCCGCTGACGCCACCACAGGCCACTACTTCACTTTACTTTACTTCACTTTACATTATATTTCATGAATTTGTTTTCTAATATTTCACAAGATATCAATAATGATATAATAGTATACGTTCATAAATACGGCAACACTACATTATCTCAACACTTTCCCTCAAAGATCACAGGATAATAGAGAACTAGGTTGCCTCGGGGGGTGGTAATGTTTGGTCATTCTTTCTTTGCTTTAATGTGGTTAACTCGTAATAAAGAAAATACATGAGCTGTAAACGTAGATGTGAATGAGGTAATGTATGTATGTGTAAACCATCACACACAGTTAGATCACTGAAATGAAATATACACGCAGAATGAATAATTGGCTCATCACTGAGCCTTAATGAGCTCACTCACACACACACACACACACACACACACACACACACACACACACACACACACACACAACACACAACACACACACACACACACACACACACACACACACACACACACACACACGGTATACACCTAGGATATTAAGATACCCATGACCTGGGTATCGGAACACAACTCACGCTAGACCCAGAGCTCTGACCTATAAGCACACACACCTTGACACTATCAGTTAGTTCAGCACAGGAGAGAAGGGCTCACCGAGACAGGCGGTGCCGTCCGAGGACACCTCGTGACCCTCCGGACACACGCACTCGAAGCTGCCCTCCGTGTTGATGCACTGACCCCCGCGACACAGCAGGGGGTTGGTCTCACACTCGTCGATGTCTGGGAGGACATGTTAACACACACACATGCACACACACACACACACACACGCCCACAATGTATTGAGTAAGGAATTCACCACAAGTAATTAGAGGCATGGATTGATTTTATGACGTAAATAAAACGTAAGTTTGATAATGTGGTAATGTTGGTAATGTTCAACATTAGATGTTGTAATGACTGGTACATGCCTTTTGTATCCCTTGTAGGCAATAAGGAGTGTGCAATAAAGCCCAGCTAACTTTAAAATGGGAAGAGACGAGAAGGGAAAGGAAGGCTGTGCTCTGTAGAGACGGAGAGCAGGACTCTCAAAAATGCTCATTGGTCTTAACAAAATAAACACAACTCCATCCCTCCTTCCTCCCCTCCCTCTCCAGCTCAGTGTGTGTTTGTGAGTATCGCTTTCTTTCTCTCTTCTTTCTGCCCCCATATCTCTTCATTCCTTCTGTCTCTCTCTCCTATCCTCTTCATCTTCACAACTACACACTTTTTCCAACGTCAGTCCCTTTCATGACTATGTATCCCTATATTTCTCCATCTGTCTCTCCTCATCTCTCTCTCTCTCTCTCTCTCTCTCTCTCTCTCTCTCTCTCTCTCTCTCTCTCTCTCTCTCTCTCTCTCGCTCCCCTCCGATTACATCAGGCCTCCCCTCCGATTACATCCTCTCTCCTGGCCCAGGAGAGAGGAGGAAGGGACTGTGATAGGGGCCTGTGTGTGGGACTAGTGCGGTTCTAAAATAATAGTGTGTACGTTGTACACATCCCTGTGCAGTTTAGAATCCTTCACAGCATTGTGCCTTCAGAGATCACATGCTGTGTACGTGTGTATGTGTACGTGCGTGTGTGTGTGTGTGTGTGTGTGTGTGTGTGTGTGTGTGTGTGTGCATGCGTGAGTGTGTGTGTGTGTGTGTTTGGCCTCTTACCCATGCAGTTCTTCATCATCATGAATCCACTCTCATATCCCTGGAAGCACTCACACTCAAAGTCTCCCAGTGTGTTCACACATGTGCCCTGTCCACACAGGTCAGGTGAGATCCAACACTCATCGATGTCTGCAAGGGAGCAAGTGAACAAAGTAAGCATGCGTATTCAAATATAGATATATATATTTTGTATTTTTTTATTTATGTATTTTTTCCAAGACAGTGTACCTTAGCAATCTTCAACCAAATCCATATATTGGTATATTTCGTCCCACCAGTATACCATGTGAAGTAAAGCCCATCTGCCCAGACCTTAGGCACTTTTAAATCGCCACTCAAGTCCTACCTCTTTGCACTGGCTTTTAATTAATCATAATTGTAATGTTGCACTTAATGCTTTTTTCCTTGAATGCTTTGTTGCTGTTGCACTGTATGCTTTTTATTTATTTTATTTATTTATTTAGTTAATTTATTTAATTCTATTTGTTTGACTACCTTTTGTTTTTACCTCTGTTCAGCACTTTGATCAATGCTCGATTGTTGTAAATGTGCTATATAAATAAACTTAAACCCTCTCTCTCTAACTAATTAGACTCAACAGCTTTTATTCTTACCTACAGCACTTTTAAATTAGTTACTTGGACAAATGTACAAAAATGATGGGACCAACACCTTAAGTGTATCTTGACATACAGTAGCTCTACTCTCAGTGGGTGGTAGACTTCACCAGACACAATGAACAGGATCTGGTTGTAGCTACAGTATGTACCAGAGATAATATCTAGTGCAATGCTTGACCACACCTTTTTAAGTAATGGGCAATATCCATGGTCCCTCTCGGTAGTGGAAAATTATATACAGATTTAAAAAGCCAAACTCTGTGTCAAAGTTCACTCCAACTGTATACAATCCCAGAGGATGACATGAAGGAACTGTGCTCTGTCTAACCTGGAGTGGACCATCATAGGTCCACATGGAGGCCGGGCTGCTCAACTACTCACCGGTGCAATTCCTCTCATTCGAGTCCAGGGAGTAGCCGCTGTCACATCGACAGCGGAAGCTCCCGATGGTGTTCCTGCACCTCCCGTTGGAGCACAAGCTGTTGATCATCCTGCACTCGTTTATATCTGAGACGCAGACCGACAGACAGACAGGTAGAGAGACAGACAGACAGGCAGAGGTACAGCCAGAGAGACAGGTAGAGAGACAGGTCAAGAGACAGACAGGCAAAGGGACAGACAGTCAGATAAGCAGGCAGAGAGACAGACAGGCAGGCAGACAGACAGGTAGAAATACAGACATAGAGACAGCAAGACAGACAGACAGACAGACAGGCAGACAAACAGACAAAGAGATAGACAGACATGGTCAACAAACCACAATAAAAATATTGAGAAAGAGGGAGAGAGCATAGGACTTTGTATGAATCAATGCTTATGACTTATGATATGAATACATATTATTGTGGTGGCAGTCTGTATGTGTGTGTGTGTGTGTGTGTGAGTGTGTGTGCTTTCAGTACAGTACCTTTGAGGAAGGGCCTGCCGTTTATGAAGTCCCCTCTGTGGGAGAAGCCGGGGCCCCGGGGACACAGCTGGTTGTAGTCCTGGGTGCCCTTCTCCGGACACTCATCGCACTCGGGGCCCCAGGCCACACCCACGGAGCAGCAGCATGCATCAACGCGATGCTTCCCCGCGATAGGGGCGGCGCAGCGCTCGTCCTCGTGGGTCAGGTAGCAGTGCTCTGTGCGCAGGTCTGGGTGGGTGGGGGTGGGGGGGGGGGGCACAGAGACGTTCACGGTGGACACATTGTGTGTGTTACACGTTAAGATAAGTGTTTTCAATGCAAAAGCACTGATCTAACTGTAAGGGAAGGAGATATGTATGTATATGTATATGCACTGCACTGCACTGGTTGGTGCATTGCTGAGGACCCAAGGAAGTGCAGTGTCAAGTTGTTTGGGTGAGTGGTTCTCAAGAAATACCACAGAACACACCATCAGAGAGAGTTCGTAAATGTTCCTGTATGTATGGTAGTATACTTTACGAAATATGAAAAGGTGTAGTTTGTAGAAGGTACCAACCGATGCACGTCCGGCCACTGGCATCGACGGTCATGCCTGTGGGACACTGGCAGAAGAAGGAACCCTGCGTATTGATGCACTTCCCGTTGACACACATCCCGGGGAACACCTCGCACTCGTTCACATCTGGCCAGAGTGAGGGAGGGACCACCAATACAGATTTTACAATCGGATGTTGTCTCGTGTCAACATGTGTGCTAATTATTACCATAATTGAGTTGAGTTGACTCAATGATTGCCATTACCTTCACAGAGATTTCCTTTGACTCTGGCATAGCCCTTACTGCAGAATGGATCTGGGGAACATAGGAATCAGAGAATGACCAGACAGTAGGCTCTCAATGACATCAACAACTGCTCTGTTGTCAAAACCTATTTCACATTGTATGGCTCATTTCTACAGTAGACACAACAACTAGGACCCAAATGACCCACTAGGGCTTTCTGTAAAGATCAGATGCAAAGTATGGAATCTTTATGGAAGCTTTTCTTCATCAATACTTCTCTGTGGATGTAAAAACTGTCAGATCTGCATCACCAATTATTATTACTAAGTATTATTATCACAGTATTACACTTCAATTATGCCCAATTGTTTTCGGCGACTGAATATCTTATCTTACCTATATATTTGTATATTTTGACTGTACATTTGTAAATCTGTTAGTTTATTTGTATTATTCTGTTGATTTCTCTATTGTTTTATTGTACTGTATTGCTATGCAACCTGGCACAAGAATTTCCTTCGGGATTAATAAAGTTCTATCTTATCTTATCTTATATTACCAAATGTCAACCAATCACATATTTCTTTCCGAAAAGACAAGAGCTCAGGAGGTGTTCTGGGACATAGAAGTGTATAGGATATATAATAGGGTGCTACCTGGTTCACAGCGGGCACAGGGGCTCCCCCAGGCCTGCCCCAGTGTGGAGCAGCAGTGAGACTTGAGGGTGGCACCGTTGATGTTCACCTCACACCGGTCGTTGATGATCTTCAGCCAGCATGTGCCTTTAGTGGTCTCTGGTGTCATTTCACACAAACAGTCGTGAACTCACAAATAATTGTTACACATTTTGGTTGTTTTGTTACATCGTTTGAGCATTAACTATGTGTGGTGACAGAGGGCTGAACTATCAATCAAAATATTATCGATATCGCAATATGGCCAAGTGCAATATCGAAATCGCAGGAGCTGCAAGTGTTAAGTAAGTAAATATAAATTGATAACACCATTACATATGAAGTACAGCAGAGATGCCCTGGCCTACACCTTTTTTCAGATGTAAGAAAACATGTTTGTTTGGTACAGACCCCAATAAATGTCACATCATGATAGTTTTTCAGTGGAAATGAAAAATGGGATCAATCCCACTAATCGTGAATCACATCACAATCGCAATATCTGTCAAATTAATTGAAATATTATCTTTTTTACCATACCCACACCTGCCAACCTTGGACAATATTTATGAGTACCATCTAGACATGCGAGGGGGTGGGAGTTGAACACAAACCTTAAAAACACAAAACTAGTGAGGGTAAGATAGCTAGCTGATTGTATCTGATAGTTTCTATTTAGAAAGTTAGTAGCAGCTATTTTCACATAATATCATATTTTAACCAGTGCATCTAAGAAAGTCACATTTACAATTGCGTGTAATATCATCAGTTTATTAAACAGCAATTTACTTTAAACACCTTAAGCAGGTGAATGTCAGTGAATTCATTCTGTGCATGGATTGAAAGGTCAGATATTCAGAATCACATTCACCTGGACAACAATTGACAATAATTTAAACCAATGAAATGGTTGCATTTAGTTCTGGTTGGATTCAGTGCAGCTATAACTTTTTTAAAAGGGCACCTATTATACCACCAGGAGTTTGATTGCCATTGCAAGCAGTTTCAGAATGACCATACCATGACCATAGCCTGTTAAGTCATCTGTTCATTGTAATGTTTTCACTGCACTTTAGAAACACCGCTACTCGGTGAACTGACGCGTCTCAGGTAACCTACGTGTTCTGTACCTGCAGAAGACTTCTAATTCGTCAAGTTACTATTTGTTTTGCCTTGTAAATCGGTATATTGATAATCATGATATTATCCTAAATACACAAATTTAAAAAAAGTTATCTTAAATGAAGGCTATCTACAGTATTTATGCATAGTTTTAACTCGCAATTCATACATGCATACTTTGACCAAGAATTGTGTAGTTGATACACAAAATGCATGCAGGTATGCATATTATTCAGCCCGAGTGATTCATTTTAATGTGTTGGTAACGTGTGTATAGCGCCTGTAGACAGTATTAAGGATGCAATGTATGTCTTCAAGGTCCTCTTACCTATACACTGTAGCCCAGATGGGTCCAGCGTACTGCCTGAAAAACAGAGACACACGAAGGACCCCGGGCTGTTCAGACAATTCGCGTTCACGCACGGGCTGGACTCACACTCGTTGACGTCTGGAAGAGAAAAAAGAGGGGACTGATCTTACCTCGCATTAGATGGTAAGGTGAAGGAATATCATGTTGAACACAGACAGAGGAAGTGAGCATCCATCTCACCCTCGCAGACGTCTGTCTCAGCATCAAAGCGGTATCCTGTCGGGCAGTGGCAGCTGAAGCTCCCTGGTGTGTTCCTACAGAGGCCGTTGTCACACAGCAGTCTGTTCACCAGACACTCGTCAATGTCTGGAAGAAGGCAAGCACAAGATACACTTCATGCTTTCATGCTACTTGCAGACATTAATACTTTTGCATGGATTCATTTCTCCCGATTTTAGCCAATGCCCCTTCAATGACTGAAAGTCTTAATAGCAAAAGACCGCAGACAGTTAAGGTGCTACTGTAGGTATTACCTACCTACACAGCTCTTCCCGGTGGTGTCGACTTCGAAGCCTGCGTTGCAGTTACATTTGTACGTTCTCAGCATGTTCTCACACACTCCGTTCAGACAGATGTCAGGGTCCAGGGCGCACTCGTTAATATCTGGGGAGGGTCAGGCCATAAGCTGATTGGCCAGATGTGAAAATCTTGAACAAATGTATATTTTTCACCATAGAGACGTAGGAGCTATCACAAACGACATCAACACTCAGGCGTTTACCTCTGCCATCGCTGGTGGTCCCCAGGTCATTGGGGCACAGGCCCAGGAACTCCGCTGCAGGACACAACACACATGATTCAATATTTAAAAAAAAAACCCTGTAAGTAAACAAGCAAAGATCCTCAAAAATACATAGAAGTCGGTAAAGACATATTAAAGCAGGACATGTAATACCGTATCATTATCCATTTCCAGGCTTTCTCATTTAGCAGCGATGTGTATAAAACAGCCTCTTTAATGTGGAAAGGCTCTGGCATCATTGAATATGAAGACTTTAATCGTCCTGGTCGAATGAAAATTGACTGGCTGTGTGTGTGTGTGTGTGTGTGTGTCTGTGTGTCCACATGGTTTTAGGGTTTAGTGGGTGTAACTGAGGGTGTTACTGTGTGTGTGTGTGTGTGTGTGTGTGTGTGTGTGCAAGAGAGAGCAGGGTGGGGTTACGCTCCACATGCGTGACCATCGGGGTTGATTTTAATATCCGTACCAGAGTTTTTGGCGGGGCATGGCAGGCAAGGCTCTCCGAAGGCATACTCCGTGCTGGCACAGCAACACTCAGACTTGGTTACTGCTCCGAATAGAGGCTTCACACACTGTCCTCGCCTGTACCCACCGTAACATGAACTGCGCATGTGTGTGTCTGAGAGGGCAAGAAACACATCATGGGTGAGAGAATGAAGAAAGACCGAAAGAAAGAAACATTTTGATGGTGAAATGGAAGATCGGGGAAAATAATAGATTGGGTTGAATGAAGAAAGAGTGTGTGTGTGTGTGATTGATAAAGAGGGGAGAGGCGGAGGATCTGGCCCAGATAAACAGACAAACAACGGAATAAAAAACAAACAGTTGTCGATCTCCATCATATCCAGCCTGGGATTTCATGCATTCTCCTGCACTGATCTCACCATGATCTCACTTTACCCAGGCATCAGTCCGACTGGAAGTCTCACAGCATTTTAACACTTTGGCACAAAACACAAACTAAATGTCATTGAGGGATTTCAGGAATGTAGAAAACTAATGAGAGGTAGATCTAAGTGTCTTTGACTGAAGATGATGATCACCACCACAGTAACACCATATGTGATGTGTTAATGTAGTGGTGTTACTGTGGTGGGGGTGTTTTTACTGTGGTGGTGTTGGTAGTGGTCGTGTTGTTACTGTGGTGGTGGTGGTGGTAGTGGTGGTGTTGTTACTGTGGTGGTGGTGGTGGTGGTGTTGTTACTGTGGTGGTGGTGGTTGTTACTTGTGGTGGTGTTGTTACTGTGGTGGTGGTGGTGGTGGTGTTGTTACTGTGGTGGTGGTGTTGTTACTGTTGTGGTGTTGTTACTGTGGTGGTGGTGGTGGTGTTGTTACTGTGGTGGTGGTGGTGTTGTTACTGTGGTGGTGGTGTTACTGTGGTGGTGGTGGTGTTGTTTACTGTGGTGGTGGTGGTGTTGTTTACTGTGGTGGTGGTGTTACTGTGGTGGCGGTGGTGTTACTGTGGTGATGATGTTGTTACTGCGGTGACAATGTTGTGGGACTGTGGTGATGGTGTTACTGGAGTAAGGGGGTTACTTACCTACACAGACCCGGCCGTCGAGGCCCACAGCCAGGCCAGGCATACATTCACATCGGAAGGAGCCCTCTGTGTTCACGCAGCGGCCGTTCATGCACATGCCGGGAGTCTCACACTCATCGATGTCTGGAGCCGTGACAGAGACACATGAGACAGAGAGAGTGACAAGAAGTTGGGATGAGGCTGTGACCACTTGGTAACTGTTGAGTGCTGCAGAGAGTGAGTGTGTTGAGAGCTGCACAATAGACTTCCAGTAACTCTAGTAACAACGGGATAACCAAATGAAATATGACAAAAGCAGCATGGAGACCTACAGATATATGATGTGAGGAAGATATCTGATACCATACTTACAACCAGTGAAATTACGCTACTACACACAGATTTACCACTGAAACAGTCTGGTGTTTTTGATATTACAGTCAATCGAATGTCTGCCTCAGAATGTCTGAGGTCTTGTTTTGAAAATAAATAGTAATAACCTTGTCTCGCGAGAAGAAGCTATGATCAGAGGAAATCATAGCAAGACGGCTATGTGCGGTTTTCAATGTTTATACACTTGCTTGATATTCATATTGGACCGAGGGTAGTGTCTCTCAACAACAGTGCATAACTAACACCGGGCTAGTGGTTAGTGGAGTATGTCTCCGATTAGAAAAAAGCTATGTTTGCACCACAAACGTGCATAAGCAGTGTGTCTGTAAATATACAGTATAACAATTGTATGTTGTACCGAAGTGAAATTTGAGCTGTGTTTTTTTTGGTGGTGCATTCGTTTAGCTGTTTGGAAGTACCAGCCAAATGAGATGAATGACCTCAGTACGGAAAACAACCCTATCATTATCATAACAAGCAAACATCATCATGTGTTGGGGTAACAGTGCAGGTGTGGCTGTACCAGGCTGCACCGGTACAGCCACAATCCAGAGCATACCCTCATCCACACATCCTGCTGTCTCGATGATTAACTTTGTTCACAGCGCTGACCAAATGGACCCCAGCCATGTTAATATGTTAATTAAACAGCAGGACACACTACAGATATTTTGACACCGGATGAGTTTAACCAGACACCAGTTGGGACGGGGTCATCTTCCAGTCCCCTCTTCCCCTGAGATGCACACTCTCCAACAGGTATACATCCAAATACAAAGTCTACCTGATGAGGGTGATCAACAACTGTGAAGAAACAAGAAAAAGGACATGTGCCGAACACACATTTTTTTATCCGATTTGACAAACGACAGCGTCTCTATTTTGTTGTATAAACTCCCCTTTCTCTCTATCTCTGGCTCACTAAATGGGTCATAAAATAGTCCCATGGCTTGTCCTTCACTCTCTCTACTCTACTTTCATGTTTTGTTTGGTTAATATTATGTTTACATACAAAGTTCAATGCATGGTTCATGTGTATTCCGCATTACATATTGTGATATGGTAATCAATTGATTAAATGCATGTTTATTGTTTGAGTATATCATTTCTATGCCCATTATTTATTTGATTTAACTTCATTACTTTATTTAACATTGGTGCTTTTCACAAACTACCTCAAGACAAAGATTTAGTTTGCAGATAATTTAATCTTACCAGTTATTAGTTATTATAATGAAAATGTATATCTAATATAGTTTAATATTTGCGGTGTAAATTATTCTATTAGATCCATTGTCTCATCCTCTTCGAGCTGGAGCATGAAAGTGTGCAAATCTATGTTCAGTTAAAACCGAGTTTAAACAGTTTGAGAAGAAACATATCGACTAAAAAATGTGCCATCAAAGTTTGTTAGAGTTCAGAAAGTTCTTAGGTTCCGAAAGTTTGTTGAAGTTCAGAAGCTTGAAAAGTTTAAAAAGTTACCGAGTATCAAGTTTCGAGCGTCGGGCTTCGACTACCCGCTAGCCTGATCAAAGTTAACTAAAACGTAAATGGACCAATGGGACTGGAGAGTTCCAGGAGAGATCTGACCTGTCCAGTGGACCAACAACAACACCAGTCCAACACCAGTCTCCTGAGCACATGGCCATCGACCCATTGTCGAAAGCATCAGCAAGTCAACCACTATTCCTTGTCTCTCAAGCGAGTTGATGCAAACTTGGTTCATAGGTTCGAAATTGTCAATTTAAAGTTTAATAGAGCTATTAAGTTTAGGGTTAAGTAGAGTCAATTGAATTAAGGTTTAGTACGGTCAATCAAGTTAGGGTTTATAAGGCTTACCTTCAATTCTCCTGTCCAGATTTCCCATGTTACCTTTTGTCTGATTTGTTAAGATTTAGGTTTTTGTTGTTCTGTTTGTGTTTATTTGCTATCCATTATTTATTCATGTTAATCGCACCCCTTTGCTTGTGTTCATACATTTCATTGTAAAAAAAGAGAGGAAGTAGTCATAGTAGTGATCATGGTTGATAGCTTGCAGAATAGACTTCAGATAGATTAAATTGGCTAGGTTAATTCATAGTAGTGTATAGTATCTAATATTTGTTATAGTGAGATGAGTTTAAGTAAATAAATAATACTACACAGGGTTTGGTTAGTTAGAGGTCCTGCAGCTCCGCAAGACTCCACATCTTAGTCATGACTGCATATATCAGCACCCTCCACCCACACCGTTTATTTATTCAACTTGGACCAGGTCTGTATTTCTCAGCACATCTAGACTCCACAGCAACTGTGGGGGTTAGGGTCTATGGTCCCAATGCTCAGCTAATGGTTTAGCATTCTGATGTTAAAACATCAAACAATAAAGGCATTCATTGTTGTTTTGTGACTGACGTTCACATCCTTTTACTTTTATATACTCTGGGCATTGTTATGGTTGTCAGTCTGAACATCTCATCTTTAGTCAATGAACTGGAGTGCTTCTGTAGTGTCATGGATAGGGCAAAAAGCAACCATGTTACTCCGTCTCTATTGAACAAGTTCAGGGCAGGGTTGCTGTTAGCACTTCTCAGAAGAGCTGAGGCCCTCTCTCCCCTACCTACAGCTGGCCCGCTCTGTGTGTGTAGGGATTTTTCCAGGGCTTTTAGGGGGATTTTTCGCTGGCTGTTCTGAGAAGCACATCACGGAGAGACTGGGAAACCCAAAGAACAATCAAAGTAGACACTTTCCAGACTAACCGAACAAAACATCGAGCTTCAAACTCACATGCCAGGAATACAACCGATGTATGAATACAAAATGTATTTTGTCCACCAAGGAGGCGATGCTTTCATACATATTTTTACATTTTTCTGTCTGTGAGTTAGAAGCCAGATGTTTAATCTTCCGGTGCTTATCAGTGAAAAGTTGACATTTTGGACAATTGGATTCAAGGTAATCCCATCACCCCCCCTCCCCTAATTCTATCCAAGGTGTATAGCATGAAAACAAACGGATCTGTTTTCCAGTTACTGATCTCAAAAGGGCATTGGCTGGCCGTTGGACACTGTAGGATACGCACCTACACACATGCGTCCGCTTGCCATCAGCAGGAAGCCAGGTTTACAGATGCATTTGAAGCTGCCGTCCTCGTTGATACACAGGCCGTTCAGACACATGTTCCTGATCAGGCACTCGTCCTGGTCTGGAGATGGACACAAACAGTGTTTATACAACTTAAACACACTGAGGACCTGCTGGGCTGGTTTAGCACCACCGTGTATCTGGCTGCTTGATGCATGGGAACACACCTATACAGTTTTTGCCATCTGAGGTGATTGAAAAGCCGGCATTGCAGACACAGTGGAAGCTGCCCTCTGTGTTGAGACAGCGTCCGTTGCTGCAGATACGTCCGTTGGCCACACACTCGTCCAGATCTTCAGAAATAAATGCACACAAACAAAACGTGTTAAACAAGTTGTGTGTGCCAGTGTAAAAATATATCCCTGTGTGTGTGTGTAGGTGTGTGTGTGTGTGTGTGTGTGTGTAGGTGTGTGTGTGTGTGTGTGTGTGTGTGTGTGTGTGTGTGTGTGTGTGTGTCTGTGTGTGTGTGTGTGTGTGTGCATGTGTGTGTGTGTGTGTGTGTGTGTGTGTGTGTGTGTGTGTTCCACCTCTGCACTCTGTCTTGGTGGCAGTGGACTGGAAGCCAGGGGGACACTGACAGATGTAGGACCCGGGTGTGTTGATGCATTCTCCGTGGGCACAAGGGTTCCGGTCACATTCGTTGGCGTCTATAAAACGTGTGCATGCGGTCAGCGTCAGCTTCCAAACACGCACGTCATGATCTTCTGCTGCCTATGGCTTGAGAGTACTACTCATCCAATGTCTCTTACCCAAGCATACTCCGTTGCCGTCCAGTTTGAAGCCCATGTTGCACTCACAGCGGTAACCAATCCCCACCGTGGGGATACACCTTCCATTTAGGCACAGGTTGGGGATGGTCTGGCAAATGTTGGTGATGTTCTGGGTTTGGATGACACCGGTCCCTGGGGACAACATTCACAAATGGAAAACTCAATTTGATATTAAAAGCTAAATATTTGACCATATAACATTTCTACCAATTCAACATTTTCAAAGATTAAATCTGAAATTAACCATTAAATTGGGATGTGTGACATCTGAGTTTAGCATATTTGGTAAAAATGTTCCCTTGATGCAAAGCTCTTAATCTATTAGCTAATTATATTACATTCAATAGTTTTATGGAATTATATTTTAAATGATGCATACCTGGTATAGGTTGAGGTTGCAGAGGGAGTTGTCCGGGATACTGGCCTGGGGTTTGGCCTGGAAACTGGACTGGGATTTGGACAGGATAGTGACCTGGGATTTGGCCTGGATACTGGCCTGGATACTGGCCTGGAGTTTGTCCTGGATATTGGCCTGGGGTTTGTCCTGGATAGTGACCTGGGATTTGGCCTGGATACTGGCCTGGGGTTTGGCCTGGATAAACGCCAGGAATTTGACCAGGAATCAATCCTCCATCACCAATACCAGGTAACAGGGTGCAGAGTTGTGTGTACTCATCTGCAACAGAAGACATTTTAAGATGTCAACAGAAAGAAACATTGGAGCTTGAAAAACCCCCCAAAAATTCTGCCTGGCTCCAAGCCAGCAAGAGGTCCAACCTGATCCCTGGATGGGGCACATCTGTGGCGTGGAACCGTCCGACCAGCACCGCCCATTGCCACAACAGCACTGCATCTTGCTCATCAGCTGGGATTTCTGGTTAGCACATTGTCCATTTAGCAGGCTGATATAGCAGAATCCACCGCGCCCATCTAGCAGACAGAACAGAGAATTGTATTAGATTATGGGGAGATGGCATAGAGTAAGACTATTTGTTTGAGAGCCAGACATTTGCTGGCCAGTGCCCCATATATCTAGGGAGTTATTTATACTATGAGCTCATATAAACATGGGTGTGTGTTAAATCTAACTTCAAGTGTGCATGTGTGTGGGTGTTGGTGTGTGGGTGTGAATTTAGAAGGCCAGAAATATGGTTAAATGCATATTTAACAGCATAACAGAAGTAATCCTTCTCCAGAGCTTTTAACAGGAGATGAAAGTATTTCACTGCTTTTCATTTCCTCATCCTGAGAACGCATCATTTCCTGTGAATCCTGGCACAGTGCGGCAGCATGACTCACGCTGTGGTTCCCGGTGCACATAAACATATCATCCCCTCATTTCACACCGCCTCGAAGCTCCTACTCGACGTGGGTCCGCTAATGCTTATGTCAGACAAGATGGCGAGCGAGCCGGGGACAACGTCCTGGAGAAAAGTTGGTTTGCCCCTGGAGGACCCTGTGGGGGTAGTTGCCATGAGTGCCTGGCTGCATGGGAAACAGACTGGGATGTTTGGCCTAAAGGTCTCTGTGGAGGGAAAGGACTTAGACATTCCTTCCTCACAAACATCCTCTCCTTAAGGGTGGTGGGGGGGACCGGTGTGTGAGTGTGTGTGTGTGTGCGTGCGTGTGTTTGAGTGTGTGTGTGTGTGTGTGTGTGTGTGTGTGTGTGTGTGTGTGTGTGTGTGTGTGTTTATTTAGGACTGCTGTGACCCAAATTCCTCTCTGGCCCATATTGGGTCAAACTGAAATGGACCTGACTTTACAGTGATTGCAGCAGCACACACACAGACACACAGACACACACAGAAATGTACACACACACACAAACATGCATGCGCTCAGGCACGCATGCACACACACATACACACACACACACACACACACACGCAGTCTTAACTCGTTCCCATCCTTGGCAGCAGCGTGAGCCATGTGAATCATGCGGCAGCAGAGAGCAGTCGCTACAAGGATCTCTCTGTGGGAAACAGCCATGGAAACACCATCATGGCTGTGAGAGACACAGTGGAGTGGTCTCCACTCACACGATGTTATCATATTATACTGTGCATCCCTGAAGTGCACGGGTAAAACCCAGTCACACATCAGCAACATCACCTAAACATCCTTCTTCCACCTCCGTAATATTGCACGACTCCGCCCCACCCTCTCCTCCTCAGCTGCAGAAACACTCATCCATGCCTTCATCACCTCCAGATTAGACTACTGCAACAGCATTCTTTATGGTTTACCTTCCACTGTCCTTCAAAAATTGCAATATTTTCAAAACTCCAACACCTCCACTGGCTTCCAATACAGCACCGAATCAATTTCAAGATCCTCCTCATCACTTACAAAGCTCTCAATACTCTCGCCCCCTCATACCTGACAGAACTCCTCCGTCGCCACTCCCCCACTCGCCACCTCCGATCTGCCGATGCCAACCTTCTCACCCCCATCACCAAGACCAAGTACCGCACCTTGGGGGACAGAGCCTTTGCCGTCGCTGCCCCAACCCTCTGGAATTCCCTGCCTCCTAACATCTGAAACTCTGACACACTCACTTCTTTTAAAAACCAACTCAAAACCCACCTTTTCAAGAAAGCCTACAATATCTGACTTCCACCTCCACCATTCTCTTTCACTCTGCAACCTCTATATTTGTTTTTGTTTCTGTATTCTGTATTCTGTATCTGTGTACGTTTATGTTATATGTTTATTTGTTTATTGTGAAGCGTCTTTGAGTACCTTGAAAAGCGCTAGATAAGTCCTATGTATTATTATTATTATTATTATTATTATTAATAAAAGTAGCACAGGTATGCAAGGTGTGTGACATCGCAGGCCTCCGCGCCGCTGGCCGGGGGAGAACACACGCAGCTCATTGTTGTCCGGCGGAGCAAGAGCGAGGGACTGCTGACCTACATTCATCCAGCTGGAACTTTGGATGGAGTTCAGCTCTTTCTGCTCGTGGGCCCAGATGCAAGGGGAGTACGTTTACCTTTCTGTCTCTGTCTACTTCTTTGGGGGTTTTTTTCTTTCTTGCTTTCTTTTTTCCCCCCGCCTCTTCCCCTCCCTGCCTTTCACAATTATATTTATATTAAAGACCCTTTGGACTATAGACCCGGTGTAGCAAGGATATGTCAGAGGAAGCAGTGGAGAAATACTGGAGCAACAAAGTTATAACACGAAGACGGTGAGTGCTCACCGATGCACCTGGAGCCGTCCACCCGCGTGTAAAACCCATTGGGACATTTGCAGAAGTAGCTGCCGATGGTGTTAGAGCACTCCCCTCCGGCACACAAGCCTGGGATGTTACTGCACTCATCCAGGTCTGGGGAGGAGAGGAGAGGAGAGGAGAGGAGAGGAGAGGGGAGAGGAAGAGGAGAGAGAGAAGAGAGGAGAGAGTAGGGGGGAGAGAGAGGAGAGGAGAGGAAGGAAGGAGCGAGAGGGAGAGGGGGAGGAGTAGAGCGGAGGAAGGAGGAGGAGAGGGACGATGGAAGAGGGGAGGGAGGAGGAGGGAGAGGAGAGGGGAGGGGATGTGAGGAGGGGAGAGGAGAGGAGAGGAATAAAACAAACTCTAGAATATTTAACATAATTATTTTTCTAATAATCAGCCATAAATATCTGCTACCATGAAGTTTTGCCAATCGTTGCTTTAGTGAGTTATTGAGCTTGAAACTACACACTTAAACTTGAACCCTGAGTGTCTGTGAGAATGACAGACACTCATGCTGGCAAGGACAATGGAAACAGGTTTTGTCAGAAGATATTGAACCCAGGATCATTGCAGCATTGCCTTTAACAACGAACCAACTGCAAATCACAATGCAGAGTGTCTGTTAAGAAATAGTAGAGCCACTCGAAATGTCTTTTACACAGTCCAGAAGTTTCCGGCAATTATTTCTGGGCATAAAACGGTGCATATTTTTACCCAACAAATGATTCCCACATACCCGTGTTGGGTCTGTCTGGTTATACCCAAACCCACTAGAGGTGAAACTTCTGGTCTGGAACTCTACTGAAAAAAATCTGTTACTCAGATGATATTTTTTTTATTTAATTCTTAATACATGGTAAAGTAGAAGAGAAGGAGGGAGCAGATTTTTCTATAAATGTTTCAGGCAGACTGTTTTTCAGACTGAAAGAAAGCCATTACATGCGATCACAAGTGCAAGTTTGCCAGTGATTCTGAAGTTTTATTTTCAAAGATTTGCAAGAAATGGTACAATCCTGGAGGTTTGAAATGGAAAAGAAGATTTGTGCTTTGGTTAAAAAAACCCTGAATAAAATGTATTTAGAGAGAGGGGCAGCTGGTATAAGTGTGGTCTTTTTATATCTACTTAGTAATCCACACTACCAACTGGCTGGGGTGGTGTTGACCACAACCTCTTTTGCGAGGGGCCATTAACTCTGCCTTACCGTTTTCTTAATGAGCAATACGTCAGGGCAGGGAATAGAAACCTGCCCGGCATTGCTAGTGTATGGGTCATCCAGCCGTCTGTCCATTCAGCACTTGTCAAGACCACTTCAGTTCTCTGTGACCGTCACGATTTCTTGTGTGGGTTCGTTGGAACTTGTGTCGGCGGCGGGCACTTGCACTCAAAGGGTCCCACGGTGTTGTATTGCATTTCCCGCCCTCCGACACAGCCCAGGGATGGGCCGTGGCACCTGTCCACATCTTACACACACCACACACACACACACACACCACACAGGGACACATGTACACGAGTAGAACACACTTGATAGGGCTCCTTCCACACAGACATGCACGGACACACCCAAAAGACACATACAAGCACACAAGCACACAAACGCATGTGTGCATGTACGCACACACACACACGCATGCACACACACGCACGCGCACACACACATAACGCTCAATTATTCAGACACAGCCAACAACTAGAACAAAATACAGAAAATGAAAAAGTACAGTAAGTAGGGACACGGCTATCCGAAAGGGAAAACAACGTGTCCTCTACAAACCTGTCCTCTGCCATAATATCTTTTCAACACAATTTGCAGTTAATGATAATGAGTCATTACCATATTGTTAAGCATAGCATACCCACGATGGTGATGTCTATTTGATAGATTTAATTTCTGATGGGACACCATTCTTTTGTAACACATGTCAGCTCATCCTATAGGTTGCAGGATTAGATCTTTTGTTTAGTAAAAACCACGACCAAGAACTAACTGGAATTCCCACAACATCCTCAACCAACTGTCCATCTATCCAATCACCTATTCATACATCTATGCATCCATCCAACCAACCAATCTTCCAAACAACCCTTCATAACATCGTATACATCCACCCAATCAACCAACCATCCAACAACCCATCCATCCATCCACACATCTATTCCCCTCCTCACCCGTACATCCGTACAGACATGAACACCATATCTTCATGTGACTGCACTCCAAAGCAGCAACAACAATATTTGCGGCGCGCACCGGGCCTAGGGCAGAACACCGACCCAGGAACAGTACGTTCCCCCGGGGCTTGGCCCGCTTCATCTCGCCTCCCCCCCCCTCACTCCCCTGCAGGTGGCTCTAAAGCTCTGTGGTGTGGAGCAGACAGGGAGATGTCTGCCTTCCCAGGAATGAGCTCCACACACGTGGCAGCGCCGCTGACCCGTGTTACCGCCTCTGACAGCCCCAGCGCAGCGGGCGTCAGCGGGCATTCCACACGCACGCAGGGGGGCACTGCCACCCACCACAATCCAACCCAATTATAACTAATCCCCTGGAGCTGGGACCGTGGGCAGGGAGACGGGGTGAGAGGAGAGAGAGAGAGAGAGAGAGAGAGAGAGAGAGAGAGAGAGAGAGAGAGAGAGAGAGAGAGAGAGAGATGGAGGGAATCGAAGTCGATTGGTAATATAAACATATTGTGTCTTATGGCAATTCACTTTGTATTGAAATTCAGAGAAGATCCGGAGAAATCACCTTAAAGTGTCATTGAATCTAAAAATCTTTTTTTTGTTTGTTTTAAACATGGTAATATATTATATGATTGACAACAGAGTAATCTATGACATTTAGTCACTGTAACTAAAATAAGACTGGAAGTGAGAGAAAACAGATGTAAAATCCGTGTTGATCAAATACAATGGTCAATTTTGATGTTGTGGTGGGCTGCCACTGGTAATAAACAGTAAACAAACCAAAAGTATCACAAAGTTGACATGGGCCGTTATCATGGGGATAAGATAGATACAGTAGATTTTATTGTCCCCAAGGGGAAATTCTTTTCTACAGCACTGTACACCCACTTGACCCACATTACATGCGACAGGACATGACACAACAAAACACACAATGACAGACAGTTGACTCTCCAGTCCCCCTCCTTATTAAAACTCTCAGCCCATAGCGCATTAAAAAATGTTTTCAATGTAACAGAAAATATAAATTCTTCACCACATAAATTCATATACGACATCAGTCCTTCCTTGATGCCTCAGGTCTGAGGTGAACAGAATGTCTTGTGTTTAAGTGGCGAGGAACCAGGACAACTAGATAAGGTAAACAAGATAAACAAAGTAAGAGCAGGTAGATAAAGGAGAGAGCAGAGAGGAAGCAGAGTCCTACCCTGGCACGCCCCGGTGCGGTGGTTGGGTATGAAGCCTCTCCGGCAGGGCTGCGGCTGCGCGGGGCACATCTCGCAGGGGTGACCCCAGGCACGGCCCACTGTGGCACAGCACAGGGTCTTGGTACACACGATGCCCGTCAGCTGACCCTGACACATCTGGTTGCTCACCGAGGCGAAGCAAGGTCCAGTCCGGTAGTCTTCACAAACACACAAACAAGGGAGGGAAAACATGATTGGTACATGCTGACAAAAAAGTACTTGAATAGAATATATACTGTATATATATATATATATATATATATATATATTATATATATAATATATAGATCATTCCAAGAATAGCCATTGGCACAAAAAAGAACAAGGATAAAACAATGTGTGTAAAAACCATCTACCGTATTATTCTGAACCTTTTCATCACAGAACTGAAACCCGTCCTTAAGAAATTTCGATATTATTGCAAGGGACTCTTCAGTGGTTTGCACTCTGTGTGACCCCAGCAACCAGCAGGGAAAGACACCAAATCATTTCCAGGACTGCGGCGCTCAGGTGATGACGATGGCACAAGAAGAGGAATGTGGTTTTTCAGAAACAGGCAACTAACTCGGCCACTAATAAGAGCTGGTTGAACGGCGTTGAGTGACTTTCACGAGAGCCGTGGCCACAGTAAGTGATGCTTGGAGAGGATGGTGAACTGAAAGCCACGGCAAGAGAAACGTGGTTGCTTTCCCACTGTGTGGCCCCATGTGTCTCTGACTGTTCTCAGCCATAACCCCTGGGAAGTGCTTTTCATGCCTGAGAAAATATAAAATATAGGACATGCACACTTTTGTTTGGTTTATGTGGCAATGGATGCCCTCTGAGGTATTTCAAGACAAACAATCCTTAAAAATGTAATCTAACACAAAACGTGTGATTAGTGAACAGTTTACCAATTCAATGTCATAAAATCACAGAATGGCAAACAAGTCTGCTTTTGATATTTTAATCACCTCAACCTACATAGAAGGTGTGTGTGTGTGTGTGTGTGTGTGTGTGTGTGCACGTGTGTGTCTTTGCACTTTATGTCAGTGTGGTTTAGTTAGGTAGTTGAGCATAAATGCGAAGCATGTGTATGTGTGCGTATGTGGGGCGAGCAAGCGCGCGCGTGTGTGTGTGTGTGTGTGTGTACGTGTAAGATAGACAAAAGCAGAGATAGTGGAGGGGTCTGGAAAAGCTTTTAGAACAATGCGGGCGGTCGCGGACACTGCGTCAGGGACAGTATGCAGATGCAGCTGGGGGGAACACCCACACACAACCAGATACCAGTCTGCTGGTGCCCGTCCACTGACCATATGATGCATCCATCAGGCTGTTTGCTCTATCTGTGTTGTCCAGGAGCAAGTGGACAATTAACTCAACATCTGTCCAAGCGTGCTGCTTTTAAAATGGCCAGCTACACACAATCTGGGGAATAGCTCATCATTCCTGAGACCAGCGTGTCGGACAGGGTGTGTCCACACAGCACCCGGTACGCTGTTTCCACCACCAGCTCCACGGCTGAACAATGCAAAATTGCAAATCATCAATACTAAATGTGGATTTGAATATTTTATATGATTACATAAAACATTTCCCCGATCTCAGACAGAGACAGAGAGACAGAGACAGGGAAGACCATTTCTTCCCAATAGAATCTGGATTAATTCCAACGGCAAAAATAATTTCAACATTTCACAGCAGACAACAGACGGTGAGAGGAAAGAGGGAGACCCGTTCCAACATTACAGACGTTTTAAAACAAACGAGACATTGTGCGTTTCCCGTTTGGACCTTGGCCCAGCCCGGGACCGTCACGTGCACGGCAGCCTCTGCAGGTCCCTCTTTCTCCGGTTTCACTGTGTGAAACAGAACTGGGTCATCTCTCTCTCGCTCTCTCTCTCTCTCCCTATCTCTGTGTTCCTCTTCTGGACTATCTCTCTGTTGACTATATCTGTCGTCTTATGTGTTTATCTCCCTCTTATTCAACTACCATGGCGTCCATGTAGCTGTAGCAATATATATATCTCTGTGTACCTTGTGAAAAATGTTTTATGAAAGAATTAGGGCTAGACACTTAAACTTTTTTTTTAACAAAAGGGGAAAGTTCCTTGTTGCTACCTCAATCACGTGTCCAGAATCGGGTTGGAATTAGTTTCTACTGATCTACTGCTCTTTACATCATGTGTATATCATTTTGCATTCATCACTTCCATTACTCCCTTGTCATTGGCTTGTGAAATGATACATTAAGTGGACGTGTGGCTGGCTAATTAAGGCAAAGACTAACCCCCCCCCACCCCATCTACCAGATTGCCAGTGTCACTCATGGCGGAGGCAACAAAGGAATACCCCAACGAGCACACATACTTTTCATGGAGGGCAATTACAGGGCACTACGGAAAGCTTTGATTTGGCGCCCATATACAGTAAGTTAAGTACAGTCGACTGTGTGAGTGGCAAACACAAGTTTCCCTTTTTCTCCAGATTAAATGCAGTCTATGTGTCATTATTGTCTGAGTGCCACACATAATCCGCCCTGACATAATAGCTGCTTATTACGGCTGCAACCAGAGGGGAAGGGGAATTAGAAGACGCATCCCAACATTAAACGCAGTGCATAAAAGCGGCACACTTAAACAGTCACCTGGGTAGACAGGGGGAGTCGGATAGCTCTGCAGTGAAAGTCTCTCTCTCTCTCTCTCTCTTGCCCTCTCTCGCTCTCGCTCTCTCTCTATCGGTGAACTGTATACAGCTGGGGGATCCACCCATGAACATGTACATCTGGGAACAATCACACAACAACACAGGCGCGCACACACGCACACAGCAACACTAATACACAGGCACTGATATACACACACACACACACACACACACACACACACACACTTAAACTCACACAAATACACAAACATGAACACACAGACAAGCACTAAGACATAGACACACATAAAGAAACCCAAAAAAATGCACACACACACACGCGCACGCACACACACACACACACATATACACACACACAAAACCCCCCTCAGCCCGGTCCAGCGAGAGATGGTCTCGAGAACAAGGAGTGATTAAGCGTGTTGTTTTCCATTTGTTTGTGCTCTACTTTTGGACGCATGCAGAACCATCTTGGCAGACAGGATGCATCATACGGAGGGGGGGGGGGGGGGGGGGGGGGGGTCAGGACACAGCCCAGTGTTTTCAGACTCATTAGTGACTAATGACTGTCAGCAGCATCTCACTGGCTGCCATACACAATGGAAAGGTTGGCTCTCTGCTGGTGAAGTGCAACACACAACAACAACAACAACAGCAGGCAGTCGAAGCAAACCTGCGTGGAAACCTGACGGGGGAAGTGGGTCAAATCAACTCCAAAATCATTCCTCGGCATGAGGATCTCTTTTTGGATGGAGTTCAGTGTTGGCCGGATGTTGCTCTGTGTGTGTGTGTGTGTGTGTGTGTGTGTGTGTGTGTGTGTGTGTGTGTGTGTGTGTGTGTGTGTGTGTGTGTGTGTGTGTGTGTGTGTGTGTGTGTGTGTGTGTGTGTGTGTGTGCTCATATGGACGCGAGTGTGTGGATATGGATGAGGGAACGCAGTACACGCATTTTCCACAGATACAAATCTATTTTATTGCTGCTCTAACATCTATTTCTGCTAAAACCGATGTCTGCAATGTTACGGCGTCTACGGGAGTCGACACTGAAATGCGCTCCTTCTGCAACGTTTTTTCCAAACCATGGCACGCTTTACAGCTAATTATTTTCCAATGCAGCCCAACCACAAAAATGAAAATAAATGCTTGCAAAACACCTCTTTAAATGTAGTATGTACTGTACTGTACTGTGTCTGCATCCACTGTCCACTGACTTGTTAGCTAAATAGCTGCAGAAATGCATATAGGCTGTCTGATATTTGTAATTAGCTATGTGGATTTTATCTGTGTTTAATGGCGGATTGTAACGAGTATTTTCGTATAGTATCTATAAAAAAGCTAAATGAGAGTCTGCCGGCACCTTGTCTGCGTTGCATTATGAACTAACTTGCCTCCGAGAACAACGGCAGCCTCTGATTGGTCTGTCCATCGGCTGGATTGTCTGAGAGTAACCAGCGAGGACGAATCCCAGATCTCATACAAAGAAATCAGAATTTCTGTGCCAGGGCGGTCTCGCCAGGCTCTCGCCAGGCTAGCTAGTGCGATGATATGGATGTGAGAATTAGTATGGATGTGAATGTGTTAATATGGATGTGCGCGTTAGTATGGATGTGTGTGTGTGTGGATCAGATTGTGTTAATATGGATGTGAGTGTGTTGACATGGATGTGAGTGTGTTGACATGGATGTGATTGTGTTGATATGGATGTGAGTGTGTTATTATGGGTGTGAGTGTATTAATTCCGATAGGACTGTGTTGATATGGATGTGAGTGTGTTCGTATGGGTGTGAGTGTATTCATTTGGATATGGCTGCGTTGATATGGTTGTGATTGTCTTCATATGGATGTGAGTGGATAGATATGGTATAATAGTTGCGGGACGTGATGTCATATCATGAATGATATGAATGTTCCCAACTTAGAAATAAAGCCCAAAGACAGATTATGCATGGTGCATGCAAAAATACACACTCATATGCCTTTCCAATCACACATGGATTAAAGGATAACTTGGGGACTTTTCAACATGGACCCTATTTTGCCATCAATTGAATAATGCGGTTTTAGCATTATTTGAACAGTTTTAGAAAGGAAAGGAAAGTATTGAGCGAGAAGCCTTCAGATGTCAGCTGCCAAACGCCAGGCTGGCAAGTGTCCTTGAGTCAGACTTGGTTGGACACACTAACAAACAGACTGGATCAAGTGAAAAGTAAAGGTAAACATTGTATTTTTACATTTACATTTAGGGCATTTGGCACTTCCAATCCAAAGCGACTCACAATCAGTACATTTGTAGAAAGAGACAGCAGTATATCGCTGTGGTACATAAAGATAAGAGTTTTCAAGCATTCATAATTGCAAGGTTAAAAGAAGGTGTTTCATAATTGCTAGGTTGCCTGCATAATAGCTGGGATAAGAGCAGAAGTGTCATTCTGAGTGCTTTACCAACATCTAAGAACATACAACATACTAAACAATGCTAAGTACTATTATTTGCTGCCAAGATGTACAAACATGCAGGTTAGTGCTCAGGTTAGGAGAGGGAAGGTGGGGGGGAGGGGAAATACTAGAGCAACAGTGTCCCTGGTCACTGTTGCCCCAAAGGTTGACATTGCAGCCCGTTGCCCAGCTGATGGCTGAAGCATTCTCTCTCAATACTGGACCAATTTAAAAAATGATTGTCCTCATTAGTCACTTAGACCCACAATGATGGGAAAATAGAGTCTGAGACAGAATCATTTAACAGACAGGCACAGACACAAAGGTAAACAACACAACAATACATGACAAGCACAGACACACACAGAGACAAAGAACAAGACACAAACAGGACAGGGGGAACATCTCCAGCGCTACAGACACCGTTATTGTGGCATTAGGAGACAAGCTGACTATCTATCTATTGTCACCTGACTGCTAAACTTGTGATTTGCATGACGAATGTATGATTCAAACCAGTCTATCGTCTCCCACCCTGGCAGTATCACACTGAATGGCTCAGGGCCATTGTTGCATTGCCAACCATTTGAGCAGAAGAAACCAGGGATACGGTGTGTGTGATTATGACTGTCACTGCTTCTCACTAGTCCCACATTCCAGCCCAAATAAATGTGTGAGTAACGGAAAATACGTCAATCTCTATAAGGTTGCTGTTTGGCTAGGTAGGGTTCCCATGATTTTAACAGTTTCACTTCAGTGAAGGTCTTTCCTTTGATTGTTTTAACATTGAAGGAAGTTGCACACTTGCAAACCTAGCTTATTATCCCCCATGACATATAGCATACATCTTTACCAAAAATTGCCACATGACTTGTCACTGGTTTAAAGCTTTTGGCCAGTCACCAAAGAAGCCTAAACCTAATATATAGGTCTGCACTAATGTTTCTATGCGTCGGTATCTATATTTGTTTAAAAGCACACACAAACAGGGCAGGGCATTGCTTATGGACAACACTCATGGTTTCTGCTCTCTCACAGCTAAACCACCAGTTGTATGAACAGTGCCTTCAACACCTCTCTGGCTTCAACAGTGGTATGAAAAGCAAAAGCAGCACGATCTACGGGCCGCGCGATGAATACCTTTGGATCAGATATCCAGCTAGCCATCCTCTCTCTCTCCCTCCTCGGCAAAACCCCCCAGCTTTGCTAATGTGATAAGATCCAGTTCTAAGTAGATACCTTTCTGAAAATTACATTAGGAAAGCTGTATGTGTGTGTGTGTCTGTGCATGCATGCATGCATGCATGTGCGAGAGTGTGTGTTTACACGTGTTACGCATCTATGTGTATGTAAGACGGATGTGTGTTTGTACTTGTGCTTGGCTCACCTCAGTACAGCACACTTGTAAAAGGGTGTACATGCGTGTGTGTGTGTGTGTGTGTGTGTGTGTGTGTGTGTGTGTGTGTGTGTGTGTGTGTGTGTGTGTGTGTGTGTGTGGTGTGTGTGAGAGTGAGAGGAGAAATGGGAGGGGCCCGATGAGAGCACAATGGTAATACTTGAGGAATGGTGACCGAGCCAGATGGATGCCAGCCACGTGAACCATTGGAAATTCCATTGGAAGTAAGCTCACCTCATGACACCACCTCATCCAGTGGCCTACTCATTGTGTGGAGATGCTATGGTGGCTCTTGGTGACACACGGCAGGGATCCGGGCCGATCCAACACTTCATTTTTAGCTAACGAAGGTCATTCAAGGCAATGTCATGAACTTTGTTATCAATGAACGAAACAAAAAAACACACGTCTGCATGCACACACACACACATACACACACACACACAAAGGAGCACACACACACACACATACACAAAGAAGACCTGCCTATCTATCATCATATTTTAATATTTTACATGTTTAATATTTCATCACATAAATCCAATATCATTAAAGCTAGAAGCCTCATGTGCCCCCCCCCCCCCCCCCACACACACACACACACACACACACACACACACACACACCACACACACACACACACACACACACACACACACACACACACACACACACACACAAGGCCCATACTTCATAAACTTCAAACTGCATGATTATAGTCGTGGTTTCAGCTGCGACCTCAGTAAGAAAATCAACAAACAAACCCCTTTTCCTCGCCAGTCCCACAAAAAGTCGCCCGCAGGACAGAGTGGAAACCCATGTCCCAACATGCTGAACGCCTGTCAGGACAGATAAGGCCTGGCCCGCGTCCACCCTGTGGACGGACACTGTCTCATTAGCGGTGGGGTTAAAGCAACACTGGAGGACACCCAGCTCAGTCCCACGCCTGTGTGACCGTCACTCCATGGAAATACAAGAGGATGCTGGTAATTATAAGCTCTGCTTGACGTCCAAACATGAACTTTAAAAAGGTCACAGCAGCGACCTCTAGAGGTCAATGGCATCAAACCCGACGAAAACACAAAACATCCCATTATGTAAACAAGTGTGCACACAAGCACACTATCTAAACCCCACTCTCTCACAGCAGTGCAACACAGCAGCACCCTGTAGCGTTTGTATCCAAGCCTCTGACCGTTTCACCCCGAGGAGAGCTGGGGGGGGGGGGAGGGGTGAGGCGGGGAATGTGCAGAAAAGTTTTTTTGAATGTCTTGGTTTATTTTGGAATGTGGAAAGTAGCATAGTCAATAGTCACCGATGCGCTCACTTGACACATACTGCAAATATTTCACAATACACCAAATTCCACGCACCCCCCCCCAACACCACCTTCATCTCTGTGACTCAGCTGGATAGCCACCACACCACAGTACCGCAGCGCGTATGGTTAGTGCGTAGCCATGGCGACCGACCCACCAATCAACCAGCCAACGGCTCAGACCTCAGACCCGCTCACTTCTCCGGAGCTGTGCATGCATGTAGCCGTGCCAGCCAGGGTGGTGGTGGTGGTGGTGGTGGGGGGGGGTTGCTTACCTCTCTCGCACTGAGCTCCCGTGAAGCCGTACGTGCACACACATCGGTTGGGAGCCACGCAGCGGCCTCCGTTCTGACAGCCGTTCTCACACACCGCTGGAGAGAGAGAGACAGCAAGAGAGAGGAGAGAGAGAGAGAGAGAGAGAGAGAGAGAGAGAGAGAGAAAGAGGGGGAGCATAGGTTTTAGTACTGTAAAGAATGTTCCCTATGTCTTATCGAACGAGTATCGAACAATCAATTGTGTTGCTTATGTGTGTTTGTTTGTTTGTTTGTTTGTAGTTTTAATGGGTCTTACGTTGTCCACAATGGTTTCCCACGTAGCCTTTCTGGCAGAGACAGCTGTCTTCAGCACACGTTCCTCCGTTCATACAGCGGATGTTACAGTGCTGGACTGCAGACAGTAACACACACAGACACATGCAGACACACACAGACACACAGGCGCGCACGCACACACACACACACACACACAAAACTGGGTTATTTTTTTGTGATTAGATCTTCCTAGAAGTATATGCTTTATAAACAGATGAGCACACAGGGGGAGAGCAGTGTTGGAACTTCTCGAGACGAGAGCGTCATAGAGAAGTCTGTTGACAGTGGATTCCATCCAAGACAGACGCCCACTCTGATCGCACACAGAAAGGCTCCACTTTCAAGGATAGGCCTCTACTTTCAAGCACATGATTGCAACACAGTTACTGTATTGCGATCTTGAGGCCACATTAAAGTGCCGTTTAGAAACACATTCCTCGGCTAAGCTCATTACGGCCGTCTTATTTTCTTATATGTATTCTTGGATTGGATTGTTATGTTTTTTATTACATTTGATAAGTGGGGCCAACGAAAACGATTTCATAACAATTATTTTTTATAATTGAAAAACCACACTGGGAAACAGTCTGGGATGGGCCAACAGACCTTGGTGACTAAGAATTAGTTAGCCTCGTATTTCTGTTAGCATAAATCTTCATTTTACTGTGTTGAGAATGAGATGTGGCCTCATCAATTCATGATGACATCCATTCATGATGACTATAAACAAAGTTCATAATAGCACAACGACAGTACTGCGTTTCAATCTGCTGATTGCTGATTCACTGAGATATTGGCCAACACATAAAAACCACACTGATCTCCCTGAACATGACCAGTGAGGTCCAGCTGTAGAGCAGGGACATGTTGGGGAAAACCGAGATCACTTTGAACAAACCTGACTTGGTCCCACAGGAAGGAGAGATCTGGCCGGTGGGGCAGGTGCACATGTTGGGCCGGGAACAGAACCCATCTCCACAGGTACTGCGGCAGATGGCTGCAGGGATCACAAGTCACCCATTAGTCAATGAAGATGGTCTCAGCATTGCCACGTGGTGAGCATAAGCCTGTCGTAATTAGTCACTGGAGTCACTACTCTTCTGCTCAACGATGTCGGTAGGTGGACAGGAGGCATCGGGCTTCAAACTCACACCCTTTCAGCCGGGAGGCAAACACCTTATCCATAAGGTTACCCGCCCTCTAGTTAATTACACAAGTCCTTATTTCTCCAGGATCAGTGCAAACCCATCCCAGGATGGGTCAAAAGCAGAGACTTAATCTCCGCGGGCCACCCTCCCTGCATGTGTGTGTGTTTGGCGGCCACCACTTCCAGCATGCTGTGTTTGTGTGACCATAAAAGTGTGGATCAATAAAGTTGTTGTTCTTCTTCTAAATTAAATGCAAGTAAACATATAGCACAGCCAAGCCATTAAAACTAAAATAGACCGCCAGTTAGAACAGGGGCATTTCTGTGTTTTGAACCCATATCATTCTTAGATAATTGAGGACAATTTGGCAGAGGTTCCAAGCTTTCATTTTTGCCCTTTTGTCCAAATCCAGCTAACTGTTTCTATCTACTGTGAGATGAAACGAGGCTGGCTGTTGGTACCCTTCCCACAGGGTTGTTGGCAAGGTGCAGCGGCCCTCTGCTCCAATCAGGTAGCGTCCAGCCCCAGACTCCAAACTCCCTGAACCCCACTGCTAAACAATGTCATTAGAGCGACCTCAGGCAGACAGAGCCAGCCAGACTGCACTCACTCTACTCAACCCCAGAACTGTTCTGATGAGACGTGCAGAGAGACAGAGAGAGAGACAGACAGATAGCAAGAGAGAGAGAGTGAGAGAGAGTGAGAGAGAGAGAGATAAACTAGTCAAAAACATGCTGTTTAGATCATCCATTTGATTGACTCTTTATTAATTTACGATTCACTGAAATTAATAATGTTGCCACACAATTGACAACTTGAATTCAGTGGAATTTCAATCATTATTCACAGTTGCATTTCTGATGCTTTGCTTCCAAAGTAAGCAAGTAGAGAGTCTAGCAGGGTCCAAAATGAACACCTAGATTTGACCATGGTAAACAAATTCAGGGTTACATATCATCACAATTGCTTGGCCAGTAGATATTTCCAATCTGGGAGGTAAAAAGCCAAATTCAAATTTGCTTTGGACCCTGGAGTCTAGTATCAGAATCAGAATCAGAATCAGCTTTATTGCCTTAGATTTTACAAACAAGGAATATGCTTGTAAAAACTAAGACAATAAAGCTGATTCTGATTCTTCATATTCATATTCATCCAAAGCTAAACACTGCCGAAGCGGTATCGTTTTCTGAGGGGCCCCATTATTTTATTTGACTGACTTTTATTTATTTTATTGTTTTATTGTTGCCATCTATTATTGTCTTTTAAGGTTTTGTTTGTTCTGTTTTAATCCTGCTCTGTGAAGCACTTTGCGCGACATGATGGTATGAAAGTTGAGCTGAGAAGAGTTTTTGAAGGTGTTCTGCTAGCTGGTGAATGATGGGGTACTTACGCACGATACACTGGTTCCCTCCAGTCAGGGTCTTCCAGCCTGGGCAGCAGAATGCGTTGTTTCTGGCTCCACATACGTTAGGCCTGGGGATGAATGATGAAGAAACATGAAGCTAAGCAACAGTGGTTCCCAACCTTTGACTTTAGGCGGACCACTAAATTGTCATCAAGACCTTTCACGGACCACTTCATATGCCAACGGTAAAAAATAGATAAATACACATGCAGTAGCTGAGCAAAGAGTTGCAGCGTCCAGCTTATACATAATTATGACTGCAAGAAGGCCGTGGCCAGTGGGAAACAGTAGAGAGAAGTCAGCAATGCTGCATGTGCTCCTAGTGAGTTTATTTAGCAAACACAAATGAACACATAACAATAATAAGCCATACTCCTACATTTACGGTACAATATTCATAATATATTTATTTTAAATGATCTACTGTATATTATTTTTTTTCTAATTTTGTAAATGCGTCTATTTCAAGAGTAAAATCCCATGTAACACCTGCAGTACCCACACATACCACAGGTTAAAAAACACTGCTCTAGAACAACCATGGAGTTCTCAAACACAATCAAGAAGATCTAGCACAATCAAGAAGATCGAGCACAATCATGAACATCTACAATAATCATGAATATCTAGATTTAGAGCAATCGTGAACATCTAGAACAATCAAGAAGAAAATCCTGAACAATCCTGGTCACCTGTAACTATTATGCATCTCTAGAACAATCACAAAGTATAGGACAATCATGAAGATCTCAAACAATAACCAACCTTCTAGAAAAACATCTAGGACATACTAGTGATGAAACTTGCATGTATAATATTATAATGACTAAAAGCTATATGGACAAACTTAACATTTCAATCTTCACTTGGTTTCATGGTTAAAAACGAAAATCCTGTCCAATTCATGTTCTCTCCAAACCACGGCAAAATTATTACTATTATTATTGTAACAATACAGGCACTCAATTGTGCCCCTCAAATGTGTTATTAACATTATAATATTGCTACTTTAAAAACATTGACATTTACTTAAAAAAACAAGGCAAAACAGGGCTTCTAAGATCACTCCCCACCTCATAATCAATATGATGATGTACATCAGTATTAGCAATTCATGCCATTATGATCCTCAGATAGAGCCACAGTACTTAGTGTTTACTGAGTAATAAACAAACACACCACTGACTTCCCAACCTCCACTTTTAATTTGAACATAATCTAAGTATTTAACAGCATAACGGCTTGGTCTTTTGACCACCTCACAGTGTCAATACATCTTTTTTTTTCTAGATCCCAGCGCTACAAGGGTTAACAGTTGTCGATTGTTTACTTTCCGCAGAAAGCGTCAGTTTAAGCACAGACAGGTGTTTGCTCATGGGCTATCTCAGCGAGGGGCCCTATATGGCACTAATCATTTGAAGCTTCACCTCACTGTACTATAGCGCGTAGCGGAATGACACACAGCATCATGCTTGGACTGTGCTTGATGCAGCACTCATGTTTACAAGTGAAATTCATATAACAGGCAGGGAAATAGTTGAAGGAACGAGCGTCACTACTCCCCGGGGATGAGCGAGAGCTAGACGCAGTGTGCAGCCAGCATGTCTCCCCTTCCTGCATGCAGATGTTCTGATAAATGACCTGCTTCGAACATGTCAAATAAATATACAGGTGAAAGCGTACATCCAACTGTCTAATGCATGTGACCCTAATCAACAGCTGTCATCGTTACACAGCCAAGGTACATGTATCTCTCTCACGCTCTCGCTCTCTCTCTATCTATTTTCAATCATTTCACTTTTTTCCCATTCTCTTGTAAATGTTCATATCCACACTCCCACTCGCTTTCCCCCTCACACACACACGCATATGTGGACACATGGTCACACAGGCTCTACCTCTCTCTCTCCCTCTCTCACACACACACACACACACACACACACACACACACACACACACACACACACACACACACACACACACACACACACACACACACAGCAACTAAACCTACAGCAGTCACCCACTGTGTACAGCTGCAGATGTGATTTATCCCAAACTGGGGTGTGGTGTTTTTGGCCAGAAAAAGGATAAAGCTGCAGGTCTCTCTCTGCCTCTCTCTGTCTCTCTCTCTCCATCTGTGTCTCTCTATATCTGCCTCTCTCTATGTGTGTGTGTGTGTCTCCCTCTCTCTGTCTCTACCTTCCAGTCTCTCTGTCTGTCTGTCTGTCTCTCTCTCTCTCTGTCTCTACCTTCCAGTCTCTCTGTCTGTCTGTCTGTCTGTCTGTCTGTCTCTCTCTCTGTCTCAGTGCAACAGACATTCCTACAGCCACACACGACCAATGGCCTCCTTTGTTTGGATGTAATCTATTATTGCAGTCATCAGGAATGTGATATTCCTGCCAATATTTAATTACTAGAGTTACTCCAAACTTCCTATCATACACAATCGCACTTGTGGGCCTCAATCCGCATTCTTTTTACATGCATGCCAAATTGTTTAAAATTGTGACGTTATGTCCAAGTCCCTGGGAGACACATTATGAATACAATGACAACCAGCAGCCTGTATAGTAGAGACACCTGCTGACTACTCGCTCACAAACTCATCCTCGTTGGACAGAATTGGAATAGGAAACTGTGGAAACATACAAAAGATGGAAATATAAGATAAGATAAGATCGAACTTTATTAATCCCGAAGGAAATTCTTGTGCCAGAGGTTGCATAGCAATACAGTACAATACAACAATAGAGAAATCAACAGAATAATAAAAATAAACTAACAGATGTACAATATGGGGGAAATAGTTACATCTTAACGACACATGGTATCGTTTAGTGAGTGAGTGAGTGAGTTACCCTCTGAGGACGTCCGAGCCTCCCCTCCTCTTGGCCCGGCTGGCTCGGGGCGCGGGCGGCCGGGCCACCGCCGCCGCCGCGCGGGGAGCAGCAGGTCTACGACGGCGGCGTCCCCTTCACCTCCACCTTCACCTTCACCACCACCGGCGGCGGCGGTGGAGATCGCGGCCAGAGGCGACAGCACAGCCGCCACCAGCAGCAGCAGCAGCAGCACGGCCAGCTGCCCCACGGCCAGGCCTCGGCTCGAACCGTCTAGCAGCATCTCTTCTTCTTCTTCTTCTTCTTCTCCTCCTCAAATGTGTGTCCAACTCCACCGGTCAAGAGCTTCACCATGGACCGACGAGCGGACCGCGACTCCGACGAACCTTCTGCGGCTGCGCAGCGCTGCCGAGGCTAATAAGCTGCGAAAATAAATACGTTCCCGAAATAAATGAAACTCGCGAAAAGTTGTGCAAAGTGATGCTGTGCGTATGCGTGCTCTCGTCTGACAAGTACCTGCAATGGTGAAATATCAGAATCTATATATATATATATAATCTATATAATCTATAGCTAATTCCACCTATAGAGTTGTAATATTTGATATGAATACTATAGAGTACCGACAAATATGAGCGTTGCTTTACCTTATCTCCCCGACAGGAGACACGCCTCACACCCGATAGACGTCCGCGTCTCCTTCACTTTTACAAAATAAATGTTTCAAAGATATCTGTGGAAAATAATGAACCACTTTTGAAACCTTTTTTAAACTACTTTTTTAAAAACGTAACGAAAAAAATGCGCAACGTGTGTCGTCCAACCTGGTGCATCCAGAGGCGTTGATGCATTCCTAAGGATGAAACCTCTCTCTCCCCACGCTCTCTCCCTCTCTCTCTCTCTCGCCCTCGCACTCTCGCTCTTCTCTCTCGCCCTCTCTCTCTCTCTTTGCTCTCACGCCCCCTCTCTCTCTCTCTCTCTCTCTCTCTCTCTTCTCTCTCACTCTTCTCTCTCACTCTCTCTCTTCTCTCTTGCTCTCACGCCCCCCCCTCTCTCTCTCTCTCTCTCTCTCTCTCTCTCTCTCTCTCTCTCTCACTCTCTTCTCTCTCACTCTCTCTCTTCTCTCTCTCTCTTGCTCTCTCGCCCTCTCTCTCTCTTCTCTCTCTCTCTTCTCTCTCACTCTCTTCTCTCACTCTCTCTTGCTCTCTCGCCCTCTCTCTCTCTTCTCTCTCTCTCTTCTCTCTGCCTCTTCTCTCTCCCTCTCTTCTCTCTCTCTTCTCTCTTGCTCTCGCTCTCTCTCCCGCTCTCCCTCTCTCTCTCTCTCTCGCCCTCTCTCACTCTTCATCCCTGCCTGCTCAAACTTCTCCCAAATGTTTAATTCCAGGTCTTAAAGAAAGCAGAGGGCAAATACTGTTGGGCAAAATGCGTCCAATAAGTTATGGACCGAGTGGAGCCGGGAGAGTTAACTGTTTCAGTTTCAGCCCACATTTAGTCATTCTCAACTTGTGGGTCAAGAGGGCAGTTTAAGCGGATCCCGGAGTATATGCCAATAGAATAGAATAGAATAGAATAGAACTTTATTTATCCAGAAGGAAATTCTTGTGCCAGGTTACATAGCGAAACAAATTTACAGTTAAAATATACAAGTATGAAGGCATGGTAAGATAAGATATTCGACGGCGAAAACAATTTGGCATGACATTAAGAATAATGCAGATGATGATGAGAGGAGATGAGAGGTAGTGTTATAGATAGTATTTATAGACAACATGATAATAATAATAATAATAATAATATGGCACATGATAGAGTATTGCACATGATGTTGGAAGTAATAATAATAATATTGCACGTAAAACTGGGGAAAGTGCACATGATGTAGACGGATAATATTGCACATTATATTGCTGTGTTCATTGTCTTGTAGGGGGGAGTTATAGGGCGGAGTTATAGAGTTTGATGGCCACAGGCAGAAAGGACCTCCTGTGGCGTTCTGTGGTGCACCTCGGTAATCTCAGTCTACAGCTGAAGGTGCTCTGGTATGACACCAGTGTGGCGTGCAGGGGATGGGAGGCGTTGTCTATAATACTGAGTAGTTTACTCAGCATCCTCCTCTCCGAGACCTCGACCACAGACTCCAATTCCACTCCCAGGACAGAACCCGCTTTCCTGACGAGCTTATTGAGTCTGTTGGCGTCGGCTGCCTTCACCTGCTGCCCCAGCACACAACAGCGTAGAAGATGATGCTGGCCACCACAGAGTGATAGAACATCTGCAGCATGGTCCTGCAGACGTTGAAAGATCTGAGTCTCCGTAGGAAATACAGGCGACTCTGGCCTTTCTTATACAGGGCCTCTGTGTTTTTAGTCCAGTCCATTTTATTGTCTATGTTGTTCGGGGGGGGGGGCTTGAGGTGAGACCCAGGCGCACAGCAAAGGAGGAGGCGTAGGTGAGGTTCAAGCCCAAAGGGCAGTTTAATTAAACACAGGAATTGCCACACAGAATGTTACATGAATAATGGGATCTGGGGGGAAAGGCTCTGTGGGTTGGCTTGACTCAGCAGGGGGGTCCGGGATGCTGGAGGGATGAGAAAGAGAAGGGGGGGGTGAGGGATAGAAATTCCGGGTGAGGCAAAACAGGCAAAAAGGGCTTGGCGCAACAACTGCCAAAAGTTACGTTGGCGAGAGATAACTACTACAATGTGTGATACGGTATATACGTTACCACCTGTAGCTTAGGGAAAGATCTGGCGCTGAGTGGAGTGCAGGCCAGGTTCTTGTAGGGCGAGCAGTGATTGGGGCGCCAGTGCGAAGAGTCGCACTGTATGCAGCGTCATCGCTGCTCCGCCATTGCGCCTGCGCCGACGTGCCGGGAATGTCCGACTCCGAGAGGTGAGAGAAGTGGGAGGAGCCTGCCGAGAGACAGGGTCGGCGGGGGATGGGGAACGTGAGCGCCTGGTAGCTGGGGGGAACTCCGGGGAGTCGGAACGCTGTATGCCCGGTCCAAGGTGGCGCGTAGAGGAACGCCACAGGCGTGTAGTGGGTGGACAAAGGGGCGGGCGTGGAGGCGAGGACGGGCGAGCCATAACATATGTGAACACCCAGGTACTTATAATCCTCGACAATGTTCACCTCAGTCCCCCTGATGCTGACCGGTTTCGGGTGAGTCAGTTGCTTCCAGAAATCCACCACCAACTCCTTCGTCTTAGAGATGTTGAGTTGCAGGTGATTTAGTCCACACCACTCCACGAAACCGTCCACCACACTCCTGTACTTGGACTCCTGCCCCTTTCTGATACAGCCCACAATGGCAGAGTCATCCGAAAATTTCTGCAGGTGGCAGGACTGTGAGCTGTATCTGAAGTCTGAGGTGTAGAGTGTGAATAGGAAGGGAGACAGGACTTTTTGACAGGACGCTTTGAAAGCGCTCGAGAAGTCGAAGAATGTGACTCTCACAATGCTGCCTGCCTCCTCCAGGTGAGAATAAGCCCTGTGCAGCAGGTAGATGATGGCATCTTCCACTCCAATACGGGGCTGGTAGGCGAACTGCAGAGGGTCCAGTGATGATTCGGCTAGTGCACGGATGTGCTTCAGGACTCGCCTCTCCAGCGACTTCATCACATGTGAGGTCAAGGCCACCGGTCTGTAGTCACTGTGGCTGCTTGCGTGTCTCTTCTTGGGGACAGGAACCAGGCATGATGATTTCCACAGGACAGGGATGGTCGTCGTGCTCAGGCTCAGGTTGAAGATGTACTGGAAGACACCGCACAGCTGAGTCGCACACACCTTGAACACTCTGGGGCTGAGGCCGTCCGGCCCCACGGCCTTGCCTGGGCGTAGTCTGCCGAGTTCACATCTCAAAGCTTCATCTTTAGGAAGAAGCTTGTGTATTAACGTCGTTCATGTTAGTTAATTTGTTAATTTGTTCATTCACATTTCAGCGGCTTGCTCTTTTATTGAGTAGATGACTCATGTGATTCCTGAGGCTGCTAGTGGAGAACCACTGCCAGGCCCCACATTACATCTGTTTTGCTTTGAGGGTGTTTTTGTACAATATCCACCTGTTTACCTCTATTTCACTGAATAAACCCCAAGCTTAGATTTGATCTTAGATTTTGCGTGTGCCTCTTTAGTTGAAAAGGCACACACAAACTTTGAACACACCTTTGGTCTGCTGCACTACGGGAACATGATGAAAGTTTGGTTGACTCTTGCTTGGAACCTGTACAAGCTGTGTTCTGACTTACCAAGAGCTACCAGTGATGCCACTTTACCAACCAAGTTCACAAATCTTAGTACAACGAACAGACATGTTATTCAATTCAGACTACCCTCACAATCATTTAAAGTGGAATTGACCCCCTAGAGTGGGATTTCTCCACACAGAGACACCTGTCACTGTCGTCACCACAGGATTTACTGCAAATTAGTGTGTGTTACTGAGTGTGTGTGTGTGTGTATGTGTGTGTGTGTGTGTGTGTGTGTGTGTGTGTGTGTGTGTGTGTGTGTGTGTGTGTGTGTGTGTGTGTGTGTGTGTGTGTGTGTGTGTGTGTGTGTGTGCGCGCGCGTGCACGCAATCATTAGGTGCGTCTTCCACACAGCCATCTGGACTTTATTGTATATGAATATCTAATTGGACATCTAGCATAAACATACAGAGACACCATGACTGAAAACATGCATCCATGCACATGCGCACGCACGCACACACACACACACACACACACACACACACACACACACACACACACACACAAAGACATGTGCACCCACTCACACAAGCACAAAGAGCCATAGGCGTGTGCACACTTTGGCATTGTAAGAGTGATAGTTATGATGTCACCCGAGGAGGTTTGTTGTTACTGAAGCTTGGTTTAGTTTAAACTCATGGTTCATATCAACAGGATATAGTGTGGGAGAAAAGAGCCGATGCAAAGCAGACCAGGGTACCCTCCCTCCCCCCTGACACAGAAAAGCTGTGCCAAGCCTCCTCACTGGTCAGAAACTGAGCATATCTTACCTCAAAAACTAAACCATATGTATTAACAAAAAGGCAGGACAAGAGATTAGAAGATAGAAATAAACAAAAAAGAAGAACAATAAACTATAAACTATGTAACAAATGTGTAATCATATGCTTAAAGTAAGCCGACCTCCAGATTTCCAAAACATCTGTGTAGCTACAAGTATAATCGAAAATGTGTAGAACCATATATAAAGGTGCACATCCATTGAAATTAAAATCCCCTCTGCTGAGTGTCAAATGCCCTAAATGTAAATGTAAATTAAATGTAAATTGGCTAATAGAAGAAGAAGAAGAAGAAGATCTTTATTAGTCCACACATATTAGTCACACAACACACAGCGGGAAGTGGCGGCCGCCAAACACACACACACACGCATGCAGGGAGGGTGGCCCGTGGAAATGCGTCCTCTGCATTTAACCTATCCTGCTGCCCCTCCAGGGGCAGCCAGGAGCAGTGGGCAGCCATTTGACGGCTAATCTCCGCCATTGAGAAGTTTGATTTCACGCACCTGTGATTGACAGGTAAGCTGGATTCCTGATTGGTCAGAAATCAAAATTGAGCATTTCACTCACTGATAGCTCAAGAATGGCTATGCTGTTTTGAACAAATGAACTAAATAAAATAATACAAATGTTACCTATACCACCTTTAAAAAAAGGTGATCCATGATATCATGATACATGGCATATCAGAGAGATCAGAGAGAGATGGAGCAGAGAATGACCTGATCTAAGCTGACCTGGCTACCGTAAAGCTCAGCTTCATCATCATCATCATCATCATCATCATCATCATCATCATCATCGTCCCTCTTCTTTGTCTGCTGCTTATCTACTCCCAATAACTCTTTCACTTTCTTCCAAGTGTTTGCCGGTGTTTTTAGTTTGAAGTCTCTGACGGAATGGGATTGAGTTAAGTCTAGTAGTTGCTCATATGATATTTTAAAAGCCCATTTTAGCTGTCCTTCGACTTGTGTTGCTGGATCAACACCCTTTTTACGTTGATTGCGAGGGGGCATTCTTTGAAAACAGTCATAACACTGGTTTGAAACATTCAGTATGGCCTGTCTTGGTTAAAAGCCCACTCACCACGGCAAGGTGCAGGTCAGGAGTGGGAACATATAATGAGACAAACATAAAATAATGACAACAACAAACAAAAACCTAAGGACCTTTGTTCCCCACCAGATGGTCTTGTGTACTTCACCAAGCTATCCAGTATTCCAGAATTCCTGATCTACCTGATTTACCTGTTTCGACCATGCCGATCTGTTACAGATTTTGATTCTTCGCCTGCCCCTTGTTGGATATGTTACTCCCAGTTTTGACCATGTGAGTTTACTATCAGTAAAATGAACTTACCCTGCAACTCGTCACAATAATAATTTCTGATTAATCCCAAGTTTAAAATAATAGTATTTACTCTCATTTTGAATTTTGGGGGCGATAAAACAAATACATGTGTGGTGTGATAAATAAATTCATCACAAACTGAGAGAAAGAGGGTTTTTTACTTCATTATAACATCTCATGACATGACTCCAGTCAACCTAAAGTCTACTCTTCTTTTAACCAGTTGCTCAGGCAGACTAGCTTGTTGATATTTTCAGATGACAGCGCTGACCTCTTCTTCTGCACAATGTGGCCTGCCAGAGAAAACAGTCTCTCACATGGCACTGTTGAAGCAGGTGTGGCGAAGTACCATTGTGCAATATGGGCCAGCTTAGCATGGGCACCTTTGTGTGCCGACCACCACTGTAGTGGACATGCCTCTATGCTGACACTGGGCTCTGCCCTATACCTGTCTAGAGTTTTGTCTGTGGACGGTGCCTCATCATCAGACTCTGACTCCAGGAGAGTCAGAGTTGGAGAGCCATCTTCTTCTTTGGTGGCTCAGATTCCACTTCCTCTGAGGAGGGCTGTGGTGCAGGTTCCCTGTTCTTAAGCATCTCAGTCAGCTTTCGCCACACCTCTTCCCTCTCTGCTCTGGGAAGGCATCTGAGGTCCTTGAATCTGGAATCTAGAGCTGTAAGGAAAATGATGAGTATTTATTTGGGGGGAAATCGGGGGAATCAGAAACCACGCCCACACAACACACAGACAGACAGAGACAGACAGGTAGAGGCACATAGAAATACAATAGGCACGGTCAAGACCGTGACAGTACCCCCCCCCCCTCAACGGGAGCCTCCAGGCAACCCACCCGGCTTCTCAGGATGGGGCCGGTGGGACTCCCGGACAAGGGAGGGGTCCAAAATGAGGCAACGGGAGACCCAGGAGCGCTCCTCTGGACCATATCCTTCCCAGTCAACAAGGTATTGGTATCCTCGGCCTCGGCGGCGCACGTCCAGCAGCCGCCGGACGGTGTAGGCTGGGTGGTCGTCGATGATCCGGGGGGGTGGAGGGGGAATGGCTGGAGGGCACAAAGGGCTGAGAGACACTGGTTTAATTTGGGAGACGTGGAAGGTGGGATGGGATTTTCATGGATTTGGGTAACTTCAGTTTGACAGCTGAGGGGTTGATGATGCTAATGATCTCATAAGGACCAATGAAACGGGGGGACAGTTTTCTGGAAGTGGCCTTAAGGGGAATATCCCTTGAGGAAAGCCAAACTTTCTGACCTGGTCGGTAGTCAGGGGCCGGGATCCGGTGGCGATCAGCCAGGCGTCGGTTGCGGTCGGTGGTGCGGAGGAGAGCGGAGCATGTCTCCCTTCAGATCCGACGCCATGGCGAAGGTGAGCCTGGACCGATGGCACAGCAATCTCCTCCTCCTGGGCTGGAAACAGGGGAGGTTGATAGCCCAAGGATGCCTCGAACGGTGATATCCCTGTGGCTGCACTGGTCAGGGAGTTGTGGGCATACTCCACCCACGGTAGCTGGTAGCACCAGGAGGTGCAACACAACGGAGAGCGGACTCGAGGTCTTGGTTAGCCCATTCCGTTTGGCCATTAGTTTGGGATGGAAACCTGAGGAAAGACTCACTGCGGCTCTCAGGGCTTGGCAGAAGGACCTCCACACCTGGGAGATGAACTGTGGCCGGGTCGGGTTGAGTCTGCTGGGCCTGCCTCACCAGCGTCTCGATCTCCCAGGTGACTGCCGCCACCATGCAGGAGGATGGGAGGATGGTGTCCGGGTTGGGTGGAGCCTCCTAGGAGACTTACAGGCGGGATAGGGCATCAGGCTTCACGTTGCGGGATCCCGGGCAGTAGATGAGGGTGAACCGGAACCACCCAAAGAATAGGGCCCAACGAGCCTGATGCGAGTTGAGGCGCTTGGCTGACTGGATGTAAGTGGACTCACGGTTGCCCACATCGAGTTGCGTTCCGCAGGCGACAGACGATGGGACAGGAGACAGGGGTGGAGCTTCTGATCTGAGCCAGAGCGTTGGGAGAGAACAGCCCCGACCCCCGTGTCTGAGGCATCCACCTCCATGATGAACTGGCGAGAAGGGTCGGGGTCAACCAGGATCCGTGCAGAGGTGAAGCGCTCCTTCAGCTCAGCGAAGGCCTGACCTGCCTCGGGGGTCCAGGAGAAGGGGACGACTGGAGAGGTGACTTTAGTCAGGGCGGCTGTAGTCCCGGATGAAGCGGCGGTAAAAATTGGCAAAGCCAAGGAAGCGCTGCAGTTGCTTCAGGGACGTGGGCGTAGGCCACTCAACCACTGCCTGGATCTTGCCTGGATCCGCTCTCACCTGCCCGCTCTCAATGATGTAGCCCAGGAAGCCCACTGAACTGACGTGGAACTCACACTTCTCCTCCTTCATGAACAGTTTGTTTTCCAGCAGGCGTTGAAGCACCTGGTGGACGTGTTGGACATCCTCCTAGATGTTGTGGGAGAAGATGAGGATATCATCCAGGTAGACAAACATGGACCGGTTGAGGAAATCCCGGAGCACATCGTTGACTAGAGCCTGGAAGACGGCTGGGGCGTTGGTTAGGCCGAAAGGCATGACCAGATATTCAAAATGCCCAAGAGGAGTGTTAAAGGCCGTCTTCCACTCGTCCCCATCATGAATCCTAACCAAGTGGGAGGCGTTCCTGAGGTCCAGCTTGGAGAACACTGTGGCGTTCTGGAGAGGCTCGAAAGCGGAGTTGATCAGGGGCAGAGGGTATTTGTTTTTGACAGTTATATTGTTTAGCCCCCGGAAGTCGATGCATGGGTGCAGGGAGTGGTTCTTCTTGGAGACAAAGAAGAACCCAGCACCTACCGGGGATGAGGAAGACCGGATGATGCAAGCAACCCTCTATGGTCTCCCTTTCCGGACGTGACAGGTTGTACAGGCGGCTGGATGGTAGGGTGGCTCCCGGGAGGAGGTCCATGGCGCAGTCACAGGGGCGATGCGGAGGCAGAGAGAGGGCTTGCTGAAGACCTCCCCCAGGTCATGGTAGACAGATGGAATGGAGGACAGGTCCTGGGGCTCGGGCACCGATGGCACCGCCACGCCCTCTGTTGGGGGAAGAGCAGACTGCAGACATGTGGATAGGCAGAATGGGCTCCAGCTAATTACTTTGCCGGAGGCCCAATCGAGGTGGGGGTTGTGCCGCTTCAGCCAGGGATGACCGAGGACGATCGGAGCATGGGGTGAGGATATTAGGTGGAACCGGATATCCTCATCCTCATCAGAGAGGATGAGGAGCAGGGGTCTGCCATCCAGCGTGTTGGCATCCAGGGGAGTGGCAAGTGGTTCAGCGGTGAGGCCGGCTTGGGAAGCGAGGTCGGAGTCAATACAATTTTCATCGGCGCCAGAGTCCACTAGGGCCAACAGGGGCAGAGTCTCCTGGTCCCAGCACAGGGTGGCTCTAAACTGCATACGTGGGAATAAAAAAATGGACGTTTGGCTCACCAGCACCCCCACAGCTACTGGTGAGCCCCGCCTTTTGGTCGAACAGGGCAGGTGGCCAAAAATTGAACGAGTTCCCCGCAGTAGAGACACACCCCCGCACCCCCGTATTCTGCACAGCCGTTCAGCAGGAGACAGGCGGGCACTCCCCAGCTGCATGGGCTCTCCGTCCGGGAGAGACGTGGAAGGCGGAGCCAGGATGGTGGTGGAAGGGAGGGCTCCCAACCTAGGGTGGAAAGGATGAGCGACGTGAGAGGTGTTAGGTGATGGTAGAGGAATCGCCTTTTGCCTGCGGCGCCCCTGCAGACGGTTGTCGAGCCTAATCGCCAGCGAGACAAGGGTCTTAAAATCGGCGGGTTCATCTCGGGCTGCTATCTCATCCTGCAATTGTTCGTTGAGACAGTTTAAAAATGTACCTCGTAATGCTGAGTCGTCCCACCCAGCGTCAGCAGCCAACGTTTTAAAATCCACCGAAAAATCGGCTACACTCCGGGCTCCCTGGCGAAGATTAGCCAGTGGTTGGGGTGATCAAAAACATCCTGAAACTCGGAGATAAAATCATCGAAGGAAAACCCCGCTATCGGCTGATGCGAGATGACCGCTTCAGCCCAGGCCAGAGCTCTCCCTCTCAATAAACCGATAATGAAGCGTACCTTCGACTGATCGGTGGGGAAGGTCCACGGCCGCTGGTGGAAAACCAAGGAGCATTGGAGGATAAACCCTCGGCATTTACCCGCATCCCCGGAGAAATGTTCCGGATCCGGGGCGTAGGACTCCCTGGTCGGAAGCGGCGCCGGGGGTGGAGCCGTGACGGGCTGGTTGAGCTGGGCTGCAGTGGCTGGCGAGGTAAGGTGAGAGGTTAGCAAGGCTACTTGCTTGGTTAGCTGAGTGATCTGGGTGATCATGGCCTGGTTGTTGTCGGCGAGGTTCCGAAGTGCTTGTTCGTGCTGCCCCAGAAACTCACCCTGGCTGGCGATTGCTTTCCGGAGCATGACGGACTCCGAGTCTGAGTCTGCTGGGTCCATGTTGGCCAGATCGTTCCGTCACGATATCACTGATGGACCCAAATGCAAAACCCAGACTCGGAGTAAGGAAAACAATGAGTATTTATTTGGGGGGAAATCGGGGGAAAGACTGGAGCGGAGCCAGGGGAACGAGCAGGAGGCGGAAGCGGGGTGAAGCCAGAGGGACTGGTGTTGAGCGTGGCAGGCAGATGATGGACAGGCAGGCAGGCAGGCACGCAGGCAGGGAGAGGAGCGGTATGGCTGGAGATGGGTAGAGATCCTGGGTTAGAGGAGAGACACGGTTAGAACCATGAGGGAAAACACAGGGCTAGAAATCACGTTTCTAGTTGGCCGGGAATGTTTGCTGACCACACTGGCTGAATCAACGATCTGGCGATGAGTGGGTGGAAAGCTGGGGTTCTTATCCTGTTGGTGATTGTAGATGGATGGCAGGTGTGCGGGGTAGACCAGGTGAGCAGGAGAGCGTGATGAGCCGAGGAGGAGCCGGAATCAGAAACCACGCCCACACAACACACAGACAGACAGAGACAGACTGGTAGATGCACATGGGGAATACAAGAGGCACGGCCGAGACCGTGACACACACAAGTTTCGTTTTATCTAAAGTTCCATCTGGAAGCTCAGAATTTTCCGTTCAACGTGCCGGGGGATATCTCTTGAGTCATCGTGATAGCTGCGTTTGTCATGTAATCACACAACAACAACAACAGGTATAACTCCACCCTGGAAATACGGGAGGAAGTTTGGGTCTAACTTGGTAATGTGATTAATTTGCGTAAAAATGTTTAACGTGTTTAACGTTTAGGTTTCCAGATGAATCGCAAGTGTTCATCTGGAAACTCATTAACTTCGACAGCCCTGTCGTGTGCACCACGGGGAGGTTGAGTTAAGACTTGAGTGTGAGAGGCGGTTACACTGAACAGGACTTATGAAATTCCTAAAAGCCTCGTGTAAATACATCTGAGGGTTGTGCATCAATACCCTTTTACATCCCTAAATGATAAATGAACACATGTAGACTAGTCTACATGTGCAGGGATGCAAGAAATACCAACCAAATTATAATTGAATACACAGAAAAGAACACTTGGACACAAATGGACAAAAATGTCCATGATAATAATTGTACACATATTGAAAGTCAGTTTGCAGGTCAATTAAATGAAAGTGAATTGAACAAAACCATCTCATTTTGTAAAGTATATCATAATAGCATTTGGCCATTACCCCCTCATGCCCCCTCATAACAAAGAGAAACGTCAGGAGGGAGTGAGGAGAGACAGAGGGAATGTTTTTTTGCTTTTGTTTCAAGAATTTGCTCTCTTCTTCTTCTTCTGGGCTCTCTCTCTCTGTCTTTACAACGCTAAATGTTACGTACAGCAGCTTTACTGTGGTGAATAAACAACATGAAGGCACTGCGTGAATACATGTGAAGGAGGTCGAGGGTTTTGGATGGTCCAGATAGATAGGCTGCAGCTGCCCCCGGAGCATTCGGTGCAGCAAGACTTTCTCACACTGCGTGTTGTGATTGGCTGCAGTGTCTACGCGCCATTTCCTCTGGTCTTCCCACTCACTGCCAATATCCACGCAAAATATTTGAGGAAAATTAGCCCAAGTAAAAACAGGTCTGTCTTTCCCCCTTCCTTTCTTTCTTTCTTTCTTTCTTTGACTGTCTTTCTGTCTTTATTTAGAGATTCCTTAGAGATCAAAAACACTCACACACAAATAGATAGGGAGATAGTGTAGTCATGGACAAATTGTGCACCTATATCTGTTCGATTTCATAACATTGCAGTACGACACATAACATTTCACATCTAATATACACAATAACACACACACACACACACACACACACACACACACACACACACACACACACACACACACACACACACACACACACACACACACACACACACACACACACACACACACACATACATACACACATAACACACACACCATGCCTCTCTTTCACTGTCAAACGTAACACACACACACACACACACACACACACACATGATTTATGTGCGACGTTGGTGTCGCCCGGCGCGAGTCTGACCATCTTAGGGATGGAAACGGTTTCCCGGGCCAAGTGTCCCCGCTAGACTTCACCACCTCTGTCTGGACCAGGCAGTCAGAGGAACTCATAAACACACTCCAATGGAGGCAACTCAACACACACCACACACACACACACACACACACCACACACACACACACACACACACACACACACACACACACACACACACACACACACACACACACACACACACACAGCTGCTCAGAACCACAGCACTAGACCAGGGTATGTAGTTATGCAAGACAAAACCATGGACACGTACAACTTTCACCTTCCCTGATGAGGGAGGAGGAAGAGGAGGAGGGGGAGGGGGGATGGAGGAGAGAGGGAGGGTCATCGGGAAAGAGATGAAAGAACAAAACACCAACGAACAGTTGTTACAGTATTAGATTCCATTAAATGTGCTGTAGCTTTAAGAGCGATTATTTGAGAGTAATTTGTCATGCCATCCATCAGCTATTAGTGAGTGAAATATCTGGTTCGACTTTGCCTGAGCCTGAATCTGTACAAGCCAATTTAGAGTTTAGACTGCTTCTGGCTCGTTTCTGACCAATCAGATCATCTCTTCCTTGATTGGTTTGGGGGAATCCATCTTGCCTGTCAATCACAGGTGCATGGCATGCAACGCATCTCAATGGCGGAGAAACATATAGAGAGGCGGGGGAGCAGAGGGGGACGAAGGAGAAAGAACGAATGATGAACAAAAGAAAGACAAGAGCTGAAGAAAGACAAAGAGAGAAGCGAAAGGAGGTGCGCTCAGTGTGCTGCATGACAACCATCTCATGACTCATCCCGCCCTGCCTGTGTTTATTGGACTCCGACTTTTGATCTCAGCTCGTGGTTAAAACATCCCAAGACGCAGCAGCGAGCGAGCCGGGGCCAGAGCATGAGGGAAGCGTGCAGGAATGGAGAACACAGAGCAGGACCCTGCTACCGCCCCCCCCCCCCCCCCCCCCCCACGCCAGCCAGCGCTTTCAAAGGGGACCCTCAGAAACACTTTTTAAATGGAGTCTTCCACACATCTGTCTGGGTCTCTGGAAGCCCCCGCCCTGCCGTCATCCTCGATATACACACATGCACACACGCACACGCACACACACACACACACACACACACACACACACACACACACACACACATACAAACATTAAAAAGCCCATATACACAACATATAGGCTATGGGCACACACAAACCTATAATGTGCATAGTTCTCTCTTACACACACACACCTAAATATGTACACACATGCACATGCAAATATAGCATGATGCATTACAAACACACTCACACATACTACAGTGTGTGTGAGTGTGTGTGTGTGTGTGCGTGTGTGTGTGTGTGTGTGCATGTGTGTGTGTGTGTGTGTGTGGTGTGTGTGTGTGTGTGTGTTGTGTGTACTACACCCCGAAGAGCAGCACACCACACCCAGTAGAGCTCATGGGAGCAGCTATACAGAGCCAGGGTTGCAAGGCTAAACCTCGGGCCTGGAGCCCACAGCAGGTTTGTGTTTAAAGAGGCAGTTCACACTGAAACAACGACAAATAATGTTCTTATACTCGCCGTGAGCGCCACATATTATTCCAATCACTTTCAATGAAAATGACAACTCTAGTAGGTCGTTAAATATGGAACAATGACAGAACACATTTAAAACAGTATGTCGGATGAATATTGGCACTGTGTTTCAATTAGATTCATCACCGTCAGGGTGGAATGTGATATAAATCAATGTTCAGTAAATTCACACAATTTTCTTTTTCTTTACTTCTGTTGACTTATGGAAGCAATGTTGTGGCCTATATGGGTCAAGCTGGCTGTGCCACCCAAGGTCACGACCCATACTTGGAAATCATTGGCCAACACAACTCCAATGGCCAGCATATTCTCCAGACTCCAGAAGTTTATCAAGCCGAAGCCTCGGTCAGCCCTGGACTACAGTAACAGGAAATAGAACCAGCACAAATCAGTTTATTGTTGTTGTGAGTGAGGTTTTTTTTCATGTTCTCGAGAACATGCCAAGACACGGAGCCAAGCTCCATAGCTGAGCGCCGTTTCTATTTCCTCCCAGATCTGAACTCAGAGCCGTGCTGATAACATTGAAACGAGAAACAATTTAAGGCTCCTGTGCTCTGGGTGCTGTTCATGACTTTAATTGTTCCTTTCAGACGTTGCAAGGTCTGGGAAATGTGTGTGTGTGTGTGTGTGTGTATTTTAAGCTGACACAATTTCAACTGTAGTAAGCTGAAGATTTGGAGAGCTGATGTGGGGAGAACAAGCCTGTTGTCTGTTGACTGGTGCTGCACTATACAGTATAATCACACAATAAGATCTAATTGTACTGTTCTCTGTACTGTTCTCCAACAATTGCCAAATGGTGACAACAGTCTGAGTCTATTGTAAAACTACTTCCAGTAGTGTTACTTGTCTACATTAAATCACATTAATTACATAAATGGCTTTTAACTGCGTTTGTTAATATGCAATAAGACCATCACCACAACTACTACTAATGCTATTGTAAGAAGTATCATAAATGAGAAATGATCAATTATTCATTATTCATTATTAAGGAGAACAAGAACAATGGATTTTATGTATTCATGCTGTCCACTAAAATCGTGGTAGTAAAGCTTACACAAACTCTGTTGTCCTTCAACTGAAATGTGTGGGTTTTTTTCATTTTACCACCTAACGATAGCCTGGAAATCCAGACCTACATCTAGAAAGCTGTAGGTCTGGTAATGAGTAATGAAAATGGCCCAACTCGAGGGGCGGCACCAAGAATGCGTTTGAAAATATCACTGCACGCAATTGGATAACACTACAACCAATCAGAAGAATACACGGGGTGACGTATCCAGAGAGACGGAAACGAGTTTGTTTTGGAGAATAGTTTGACAGAGAGACGTAAATGTAGCCTAATGGAAATACCACGAAGATACCACTTTGGCAACGCAACGTTAACCTTGTAATATTCTTAGCCAAGGAATATTGAAATAAAGAGATGCAACCGAGTTGTCGTTTATGGATGTTTAATAGCAACTGCGCATGGTACCGAGCATGGGCGTAGAATTTAGTGGGGACGCTGGGGACATGTCCCCACCAATTAACGGAGCACCCCCCCCCCCCCCCCCCCCATCAGAACCGCAAATTAACGGAGCACCCCCCCATCAGAACCGCAAATTAACAGAGCACCCCCCCCATCAGAACCGCGAATTAACAGAGCACCCCCCCCCCCCCAGACAAAAAATGTACATGTTTTCAAAGTCATTAGAACTGTAATGGTTTTATTAAGTAAAAAAAAGTGGTATCGGTGCATCCCTAGTTTGTACAGATACTCAGTCAACATTTTCGATAGCCATCTTGCAATGTTTACTGACTGATTCCGGACTGATTCCATCGCAGCGCTGACGTCATCTGTTTAGCCCGCCTCTGGCCCGCCTATATCAGATACACCGATGTGATTGGTTGATGTTCGAAACAACGGGCATAGCTAATGAGCATGTTACTCGTTACCAGAGTACTCGCTGAGCAAATTCTAATTGTGCTCTCGCGAGAACTCTGGATTTCCAGGGTAACCTAACGATACAATAGAACCTGGTTTCCTGTAGTTTACATTCTTAGTTTGCAGACATGAATGCAATCTAATCTAATCAATCTACTCATTCACTAAGTAAAGAACTGCACACCATTATCGCCAATTGGAAATTAATCTATAAAAAAAATACATTGTAGATAGATTTAGATAGAGAATGGATAAGATTAAAGGTGCTGTAGCGAAGATGTAAGAGCTTTTATTTGAGTGTAATTTATTGGAAATGCCATAGCCATCCATCAGCTATTAGTGAGTGAAATGCGCTCTGAGAATATCTCTTTGGAATTCATTGAGCCTGCTTCCGTTTAGAGTTTAGACTGCTCCTGGCTCTTTCCTGACCAATCACATCATCTATTCCTTGATTGGTTCGGGGAATCCATCTTACCTGTCAATCACAAGTGTGTGAACTGCAACACATCACAATGGCGGGGAATGTATAGGGAGGCATGGAGCAAAGGGACAGGAGGTTCTTTTTGGTTGTTTAGTTCCTCTCTGTTCTGCATCTCTGGAATCTTTAAGTGGCACCTTTAAGTAGCCAAATCTCTCGAGCAGGAGAAGCCTATAGCACATTGAGGATCTCCTGCTATTGAAACCATGGTCCACTATCCTCGGAGCATTGCTGAGCTCCTCTGAGTCCAACAGTGAGCTCACTGCAGGTCTGACAGCACATGGCCATCAGCAGGTCTGCTGGGTGTAGGAGAATGGCATCACACACACACACACAGACACACAGACACAGACACACACACACACACACACACACACACACACACACACACTGGGTTATTGTTGTTCTCACTGGGCCTAGTTTTGGGTGAGGTTCTCGTGTGACTCATACATTTTTCTGGAGGAAACGAGGGGAAAATAATTGCACCTGGTTTAGCGATCCCCAATTTTATGTTATTTTTTAAACCCTTGTAACACATTGTGTATGTGTGTGTGTGTGTGTGTGTGTGTGTATGTGTATGTGTATGTGTATGTGTGTATGTGTATGTGTATGTGTATGTGTGTGTGTGTGTGTGTGTGTGTGTGTGTGTGTGTGTGTGTGTGTGTGTGTGTGTGTGTGTGTGTGTGTGTGTGTGTGTGTGTGTGTGTGTGTGTGTGTGTGTGTGTGTGTGTGTGTGTGATTGCATCAGAGCTCTGGGCTGAGCAAATCAGATGAGTGTCTCCTATGGATACGTTGTGTACATTGGTGTGTCCAAGGTCAAAGGGTTGACAAATCACTATGGGTGTAACTACCACAGATATATTTTACATTAATTTTCTGGAGTTACACCCAAACATATACTAAAATAGAATTAATAATAACAACGATAATGTGCATAGCTTTCAGCCATTCACAGATGCTGTAACTTCATTCTTGAATCTTGAATCTTGAAAAAAAGATGAGAATGTAAAAGACAGAATTTGGGATTTTATTTCAGATAAAGTCTTGAAAACCTGCAAGACTTAAAACGTGATGAGTGACAGGGCTCGGGTCGTCTGCATAGTTCTTCCCAAACGTTGGCTCCCTCTTGTTGCTTTCCCCCCTGAACATTTAGTAATGCTTCCCTGAAGAACAATGGACTTGTTTCTCTGAGAAGGTGATTAATGTGGGTGAGACCCTTGTAATGCGGCCCAGAGGAGCACAAGGGCCTGAGCACAACATGTAGTCAGCAGCATGGTTTATACATGCTGTCATCTCTTACTTCAGCACAATGTCTGAGTGACAGACGCTGGGCTGCACCAGGCTCAATATTGGCCCTTCACTGTCTGCCCACATTAGTCCATGGTTCCTCCATATATCTAACCCGGAATCAAAGATAAGTAAAATAAGTAGTCAAATTAAAACATTTCTTTGAATGTAATGTCTTAAAATGTAGATTATGTTCAGCAAAAGGACATCATGGATGTTTTATCATGTCAGTGACTGTACACAAATGAGCAAGTTGTTCTAATAGGCCTAAGCAAGAAAGAATCGGTGAAGAATTGGAAAACGATAAAGCACAATATAACTTAAATCTATCAATTTACTCAGCAGAGAAACGTTTTGCATGAAGGGGAAATGCTTTCAACAAAACAGCAGCTCCATCTTGTGGTTAAACAGAATGGACTGTGAGAAATCACACTGCATTCTAGCCAACAGATGTTTATTGAAGCATTTAGATAAGATTATAAAAATGCTTGAATTACCGCCAGTGATAATTTTGATGACAGGAGCAGTAAAACACTGCTCCTGTCGATAGGATCCAGGATACTGGATATAAAACAGTATTTACTAGATCCATGAGAAGTTACATTACAGGCACTTCAATCAGGAGACTAAAATATGAATTGATGTACTTTATGTACATTTGCTTTAGCAATATTTGTAAAGATAGCCCTACGTGATGCAATTCCTGTGCTCACAATGAAGCCAACTGGACTATTTGCATTGAATTGTTGGAGAAGAGATGGTGAATGGATTGCATTTATATTACGCTTTGATCCAAAACGCTTTACAGTTGCCTGACATTCAACCATTCATACACCGACGGCGGTGTCAACCAACACAACAGGAGCAGGTGGTGTCTTGCTCAGGGACACCTCCACACTTAGCTAGGCAGAGCCCGGGGATCGAACCAGCAACCTTCCTGTTGCCAGATAACCGCTCTTACCTCCTGAGCTACTGCCGCCTAGGTGGTGTCTGCCTAGATGGTATCTCCCAAATATTTCTATATCAATAAACATGTATGGGTGTGTGTGTGTGTGTGTGTGTGGTGTGTGTGTGTGTGTGTGTGTGTGCATGTGTCTGTGTAAATGTGCGTAAGTGTGTGTGTGTGTGTGTGTGTGCGTGCAAGGCACATCAATATGCGGATGACAAGCATGTGTTGGTGTTTGGACTGTCCTGTCCTGAGGCTCTGCGAGCTCTTGTTGTCTAAATGGCTGCTTGGCAGATCACGGTGACCCAGGGCTGGTTCTCACAGCAAGAGCGCAGCCACCGCCCTGGTTCCCTCCTCGTAGCTGCTGCATTAAACCATCTCAGAGAGCGGGCCGTCACTAAAGACCAGATGTAGGGCTTTTCGGTGAGTCATGTGGCGATCAATAAACACATCTTGCGAGGCCTGAGACTGGTTAAGCACTCATGACAAACTTGGGGAAGGGGTTTATCAGATTGAAATGCTGAAGGCATTGGAGACATTTGGGCCTGAACTCAAGCTCTGCACCAAATACTGTAGGTATGTAATGCAAAGAAAAAAATTGAAGAAAGGAAGGCTGCCTAGCTGTGAATTGAATGAATTGCATTGAACTGTGGATTCTACTTTGATAAAGAGTGAAATAAAGAAGAGAGAGAGAGGGGGGGAGAACTAGGAGGGGTGGCCTCACCTGTAGAGGGCATATGGTGGTGAGGGACATGCTGTCTATGGACATGGTGAGGATGACAATTATTCCAGATAACTGCAGGTTGCTCTGACCCAGAACCACACACAAAGCGGGACTGGCCATGTCTGAATCACTCAGTGTGTGTTGATCCTGTCTTTCGTTTCTGGATGTCATTTGTAAAATAACAAACAATTTTTTTCCTGTTCATTTTTTAAGATGTGCTTTGCGACATTGCAGGCAAGTAATATGTTATGTATCTGTCTTTACTCACATACTCCTTGGGAGAAGAGTATTCAGGAAAGTATACTCTCCAATGTTATTTTTGTTTTATCAGATGTTTTGGTGTCAGGTTGTTTCCTGTGACTCAGGAAGATGACTCAGTCGACTTGGATCAAGTTTTCACATTCAAAAGGGCCCTCTTAACAGACGAGATGAGTTGTACACCGACAAAGAAATTCAGGGTGTTTCACGGGGTCTGACATTAAAGTAAGAAAACACTAAAAGACACAATTAAGAGAAGCATTTTAATAGGAACCAAGCATTGCCCTTTGAATATGTAAGAGTTAACAAAATATTTTAATGTCCAGGGAAAATTATGGTGATCCCCAAACAAACACACAACAACAACAAGCTGAATTCAGTTAAAGGGCTGCTATTTTAGCACCAGCTGTGAGGGGCAATAGGGGCCATTTAAAACATCTAGAAGGAACACATTTGGATGCAAACAAAGATTTATAGTAATATAAACTAAAATCTATCAAATTAATCATTCATCATCCATCGAATCATTTGTCATCCAGTAATTGTGCTTGGAGGACCCTGCAAATACAGAAACAGATGCAGACAAGTGGAGACAAGTGGTTCTCAACAGGTTGGAAGGCACCGTGTGGATTCAGCTCTAGTCTGACCTGAGACTAAATATGAATAATAACCAAGTCACACAAAACAGTATTCACATGTCCTTGAATGAGCCTGTCATCAGATGCATTAAGTCAGTTTCTTGTTGCCTATTGAGTGTATGCTAATGGACACTACAGTATACAGTGTTCAGTTATAGGGTTAGCTTGTATGCCTCTATAGTGTTCCCTAAAGTAGCTGTGGAAAATAGAATACTTTCTATTTACAACTAAAATGTTGAACACCACTGCTGTGAGTGAATCTAACATAAAACTCATACTAGGTTGGTGTTTCCATTGTGTGTGTGTGTACATGTGTGTGTGTGTGTGTACATGTGTGTGTGTGTGTGTGTGCGTGTACATGTGTACGTGTGTGTGTGTGTGTGTGTGTGTGTGCGTGTATGTGTGTACGTGTGTGTGTGTGTGCGTGTGTATGTGTGTGTGTGTGTGTGTGTGTGTGTGTGTGTGTACATGTGTGTGTGTATGTCTGTACATGTGTGTGTGTGTGTGTGTGTGTGTGTGTGCCATTATGTGGGCAGGATGGGTTGCGTCAGACTCAGCTCGCTGCAGCCAGAGACGAGAGGCATCCGACTCTCCATGTGGAAGCGCACCAGGTGTATGAGGGGTGGAAGTAACAAAAATTAATAAATGAATGTTGTAATCGATTAAAATGCAATCAAATTAAATAGTCACTCACATGACAGAAGCCAGTGGGTCTCACCTGGTCCGGTCTCAGGACCCACATGACAGAACCCAGTGGGTCTCAACCTGGCTCGGCGGCCGGCAGGACCCACATGACAGAAGCCAGTGGTCTCACCTGGTCCGGTCTCATGACCCACATGACAGAAGCCAGTGGGTCTCACCTGGTCCGGTCTCAGGACCCCACATAACAGAACCCAGTGGGTTCTCACCTGGGTCACGTGTCCTGGAGGACGCCACATGACAGAAAAGCCAGTGGGGTCTCATCCTTGGCCCGCGTTTTCACGGACCCACATGGCAGAATCCCAGTGGGTCTGTCACCTGGATCCGGTCTACAATGACCTCACATGACAGAAAGCCAGTGGGTCTCACCTGGTCAGCGCCTCAGGACCCACATGGACAGAAAGCCAGTTGGGTCTCACCGTGGTCCGGTCCCTCAGGACCCCACTATGACCAGAACCCAGTGGGTCTCTACATGGTCCCGGTCTGCAGGACCCACGATGACAGAAGCCAGTGGGTCTCACCTGGTCCGGTCTCAGGACCCACATGACAGAAGCCAGTGGGTCTCACCTGGTCCGGTCTCAGGACCCACATGACAGAAGCCAGTGGGTCCTGGTCCGGTCTACAGAAGCCAGTGGGGTTCCGGTCTCAGAACAAGAAACCGGTGTCCTGGCTTTCAAGTGGTAGAGGAGTGATCGCCTTTATTGCTTGGACGTGTAAGGTGTCCTGCTACGTGTAAGTTGTCCTCCTACCTGTGAGTTGTCCTCCTACGTGTAAGGTGTCCTCCTACCTGTAAGGTGTCCTCCTACGTGTAAGGTGTCCTCCTACGTGTAAGGTGTCCTCCTACCTGTGAGGTGTCCTCCTACGTGTAAGGTGTCCTCCTACCTGTAAGGTGTCCTCCTACGTGTAAGGTGTCCTCCTACGTGTAAGGTGTCCTCCTACGTGTAAGGTGTCCTCCTATCTGTGAGGTGTCCTCCTACCTGTGAGGTGTCCTGCTACAGTGTGTCCCTCGACGGATGAGCCTCTGGCTGCTTCAGGTGCTCATGAGAGGCTGTGGTGAGTTAGCTCCAGGTGCATCTTGTTGGCTAACAACAACCTGTGGTTGATGAACTCTGTCTGCTAGCTGGGCAGGCGTGGAAGAAGTGATCCGTTCATCAGACTGTCCATGCTGGAGTTGGGATCGGTTCTGTGGTTTAGATGTGTCTATCTGAAGCCAGCGCTTGTTCCCTGGTTCTGACCCACTGTGTGGAACCACTCCAGCTCGGAACATTTAGAGCACATAATACCGGGTTTAAAAGTGCTGTGTGTGTGCAGACTTAATAATCACTTGGGTTTTATAGTGTGTTTGCTGCCATATATATATATATGTTGTTTTTTTATATTTACTGAAAAGTTCACTTTTTCCATATGCAGGTCGGTCGGTCGGTCGGTCGGTCTACACGATTCCTTGAAGCCTCCTATGACCTTGCTACCTATCTAGTAACCTAGTTAGGCTGAGTTCCCTGCCTGTGTCCTTGTGAGAGTGCTTCAGGTGAGGCCGCCCAACCAGGAAATATCACAGGTTGCCATGGGGATGACGTCACATGACTCACCTTGTGGAGGAACTTTTAGTCCAGCTGTGTGTGTGTGTGTGTGTGTGTGTGTGTGTGTGTGTGTGTGTGTGTGTGTGTGTGTGTGTGTGTGTGTGTGTGTGTGTGTTGTTGTGGAAACTAACATTAAATTTAGAGAATTCGTGGAGAAGGAGAAGTCGAGGAGACGAAAGTGGCAAATTGCAAAACATTTAATACAACCGATTACAGTCATAAGAAATGGAGGCCGGTCAGCTGAATGCCCTCCTGAACTCCCCTCAAACAGCTCCTCTTATCATCTTTCCTGGTTTTCTTTATCCCGCCCACTTGACACGCCCCTCAACACATGTACACGCCTCTATGGTAATACACTGGTGAAGCTCCTCCTTCTGCGGGTAACTCCTCCAATTATCTTTACAAGGGTTGTTTAAACTTATTCAAGTATTAGTATTTCTTTATACAGCACATAAACTAAAGTATTATTATCAAGAAAGATGAAACAAGCATATTCTAAAATGAAAACAGAAATGTGTATTCTAAAATGAATACAGGAAATGATGAATAGACAAACCAAAACCCCACAATACTAATTCTGATATCATATATATAATATATTGAAATACAAATATATATGCTGATAAGTAAACCACTTAAAGAACTGCAATAAAACATTAATGATAGTAAATAAGACTGTTAAAACTAACTTAATAAGAACATAAGAATGTTAAACAAGCATATATTTAAATGAATACAGGAAATGATGAATGAACTACAATATACATATACTGGTAAGTATACAACTTAAAGAACTAGTATAAGACATTAAGTAAAGTTATTAACACAACACATGAGGAATCTTAATCGGTATATATTGAAATAAAACTAGGAATGTGAGAGAATCTGTATCCTCTATCGTGATCAGTCCATTAACATACAAACCCAAGGTAGGCGTCACTTGAGGCTTAACAACACAAGAGTCTCCGTCTTGTCTCAGGGGAACTTAGCTTATCAACAGAGTAAATCTCCTTGATGTGAATGTAGGAAGATGGTTGTGAGATCATGGGTGGAGGTTAACGTCTCTCCTGTGTCAGCCTCAGGAATCTCCTGCTGTGAACATAGTGGCCAAACAGTCATGAGAAAGTCTGTTGAGGGTTCTCTCTGTGGGAGAGGAGCCCATTGTAAATTACTCCTAACTTATATAAGTATTGTGTTTGCTTTATTTTAGAAATTTCACTTGTTCAAGATGCAATTATTCTATCTGAGAATTACTACGTCATATGATAGTCAGGGATGTCCCTTATCTCTGATTGGCTGGAGGTGGAGCTGTTTCCTTGGCCATTCAGACTGTGAATTGATTCCCGGTGCCTTACTGTCTGATATTCACTTCTGAGACCTATTGTCTCCTATTTGCATATGACCATTTGCTTGTCTTAGTTAATTATTCTATTCTGTTGGAGGCGTGTTCTTGTCTTTGTTCTCTGTCCTCCTGGAGACCCATCGTTTGAGACTCCTCCCCCTTCCTATTTGACCTCCACCTCTCTGTCTCCTGCCCTCAATATACATGACCACCTCTCTCTCTCCCAACCCAATCTTTCAACACTTAGTTTTTCTTATAGCACATATTCTTACAAGATGATGCAACTATGTTTTATAATAAAATTCTCCCATAATACTTTGCTTGTAACATTTGGAGTTATTCTGATTTTAGATGGGAAGGCATGTAGCAAAGTCTGTCCATAATCTCTTTTGGTCCTATTCATGCTTTCCACCATGCTGGACTATGGTAATCCATACGCTATAGTAGTTGTGTTACTTTTATGTATACTAGTCTTCCGTCTCACCGAATAGTTTCTTTAGTTAGTATTTTCACCACTGTTCATGCATTCTCTTTTTGCACGTGGAAACTAGTCGTGTTCTAGTCGCTTCTACCCATTTAGTGAATTGATCCGCAATGACGAGCATACGCTTTATCTGGTCAAATATTCTTGTAATGCTTAAAATGCAGCTGATGTCATAGTCTGCCTCCCTCCTGGTGTGTGTTCCCTGTGTGTTTGGTTTGTATTTGTGGAGTGTATGTACATTAATAATATGATTAATAAAGTACAGATGTACCTAGATGGCAGGGGAGGTAAGGCTGATCATCTAATGGTCACGGTTTTAACAGTATGTACTGTTATATCTATAGTGTGTGTGTGTGTGTGTGTGTGTGTCTGTCAGCCAAATGCCCGGAATTTAAGTGTGTGTGTGTGTGTGTGTGTGTGTGTGTGTGTGTGTGTGCCTCTCCCTAGCAGGTAATCTGAGAGCAGTATCAACTGGGAGGGGAAGTGGACAAACTGGTCGGTTCACAACTTCCTTATTTCCTTGTAATGTTTGGTACTGCGCACTTTATGACAGCAGGAAGACGACGAAGGTAAGGTTGTCAACTCTGCCCGTCAACGACAGTGGGGCGGGTCTTAACTCACCATTTGTGATTGGCTGCCTCTTTGAACGCACGCCCTGACTCCGCCTTCTTCATATATATATACACATTCATCTATACGAACAACAATTAGTCAACGATTTGAACAACAACAACAACAACAACAACAACAACAACAACAACAACAAGGTCTCAGAGTGGTTCGGCTGCTCGCCCACATGACAGAAGCCAGTGGGTCTCACCTGGTCTGGTCTCAGGACCCACATGACAGAAGCCAGTGGGTCTCACCTGGTCCGGTCTCAGGACCCACATGACAGAACCCAGTGGGTCTCACCTGGTCCGGTCTCAGGACCCACATGACAGAACCCAGTGGGTCTCACCTGGTCCGGTCTCAGGACCCACATGACAGAAGCCAGTGGGTCTCACCTGGTCCGGTCTCAGGACCCACATGACAGAACCCAGTGGGTCTCACCTGGTCCGGTCTCAGGACCCACATGACAGAACCCAGTGGGTCTCACCTGGTCCGGTCTCAGGACCCACATGACAGAAGCCAGTGGGTCTCACCTGGTCCGGTCTCAGGACCCACATGACAGAACCCAGTGGGTCTCACCTGGTCCGGTCTCAGGACCCACATGACAGAAGCCAGTGGGTCTCACCTGGTCCGGTCTCATGACCCACATGACAGAAGCCAGTGGGTCTCACCTGGTCCGGTCTCAGGACCCACATGACAGAAGCCAGTGGGTCTCACCTGGTCCGGTCTCAGGACCCACATGACAGAACCCAGTGGGTCTCACCTGGTCCGGTCTCAGGACCCACATGACAGAAGCCAGTGGGTCTCACCTGGTCCGGTCTCAGGACCCACATGACAGAAGCCAGTGGGTCTCACCTGGTCCGGTCTCAGGACCCACATGACAGAACCCAGTGGGTCTCACCTGGTCCGGTCTCAGGACCCACATGACAGAACCCAGTGGGTCTCACCTGGTCCGGTCTCAGGACCCACATGACAGAAGCCAGTGGGTCTCACCTGGTCCGGTCTCAGGACCCACATGACAGAACCCAGTGGGTCTCACCTGGTCCGGTCTCAGGACCCACATGACAGAACCCAGTGGGTCTCACCTGGTCCGGTCTCAGGACCCACATGACAGAACCCAGTGGGTCTCACCTGGTCCGGTCTCAGAACAACACATGACAGAACCAGTGGGGTCTCACCTGTCGGTCTCAGGACCCATACTAACCAGTGGGTGAGGTCCGGTCTCATGACCCACATGACAGAACAGTGGGTCTCACTGGTCCGGTTCATGACGGCCAGTGGGTCTCACCTGGTCCGGTCTCAGGACCCACATGACAGAACCCAGTGGGTCTCACCTGGTCCGGTCTCAGGACCCACATGACAGAACCCAGTGGGTCTCACCTGTCAATCACGGTCCGGTCTCCACCAGTGGTCTCAGGACCCACATGACAGAACCCAGTGGGTCTCACCTGTCAATCACATATCAGGGCGTTCGTACAAACAAGATGCTAATCTGTCTTTAAAGGATGGAGGAGGAACCTACGTGGAGGTGTTCAGTAGTGTGTGGGCAGACAAGATAAGACAGGTAGGGGAGGTGTGGCAACAACATGTTTGGTATGAGGAAGGACGTCTGGTGAAGTTTTGATCTTCCTGAGGTCTATCTGATCCACTAGAAACAGAGTCGAGGAGGCATTTTCCACTTCATGTGTTTCTATTGATGATGTTTCTTTGTGTCTTTATTGATAACATCATATTCATGTTGCTGGTCGCTCTCCTGTGAGGAACCATGAGTGAAGTCATGGAACAGCAGCACATAAGAGGTTAATCTGAGAGCAGTATCAACTGGGAGTGGAACTGGACAAACTGGTCGGTTCACAACTTCATTCTTTCCTTGTAATGTTTGGTACTGCGCACTTTATGGCAGCAGGAAGACGACGAAGGTAAGGTTGTCAACTCCGAGATCTAGCAGAAATATCTCACTTATATATCATCATTTATCAACAGGTACGGTATTTTAATAGTTTGTTTTTAGGCCACTCACCCAGGAAGGACTAAACGGTGGAGGCTGGTCCATCTAGCACGTATCCACAGAAAAACACACCGATTGCTGATTTTAACATTATCAATATATTTGGGGAGTACAAACATAAAATAATGCAACACGGCAGAGAAAAAAATATGTGATACTTGGTAACGAGTTACAACGATAGAGCCATAACCTTCGCTTACCCAACACCGCTGTGGTTTGTAAACGGTGGGATTTGTTGTCATGAGAACGGCAACCAAACTTCATTACCTTTCAATTTTAAGTGTAAAACGTTCACCAAAATGTGCAAATGGTCTTATATTGTATAGCAAATGGTCTTATTTAATATTTTATAATATATATATTTATTATATGGCTAATGACCATGGTATAAGCGGTGTGCGTTTAACGGCTCTGGCGCGACGTCGAGGCGAAGAAACATGCGACGCACTCCAATTCAATTCAATTCAATTCAATTCTTTCACCAACAGATCCTTTAAATCATAAATAATCAAATAATTATTAAATAATCAAACAACTCTGCTCAACTCAACTGACCTCCGCGTGATATATTAACCATATACGGCTACGAGTCTAATTCCTTTTCACAATTGGTATCGCACATATCCGCCCGTGGAAAAAAAGGTTCCGGTTGCGAACGCCACCTAACAAACTAACTAGCAAACGAAGAAACAAACTTTTTTATTGCACAATAAACGGCAACATACTGTGCCGGCAGCCAGTAGGGCCTATTTCTTTGGGAAAATCGCTATTGACCTGTTAATAAAAACTATTAATTAAACTATTAATTAAGTAATCAGTCTATTAACCTACTTGGCTAATGACCATGGTATAAGCGGTGTGCGTTTAACGGCTCTGGCGCGAAGAAACATGCGACGCACTCGGCGTTTAACACATACTCGTTGATTATCCCTTACATAAGTTATTAAAACTTACCACTCATGTCACTCGTTGTCTTTCACCAACAGTTAATCCTTGAAATCGTAAATAATCAAACCAACTCTGCTCATCTCACCTCTGCGATGTCGAAGCTCAACTGTCGCGTTCACTGCACTTGGCACTTTGGTGCCATGAACGCGTACCTGAAATCAAGCAATCTGATTGGTCCATAGCCGTGATATAATTACCATATAGGGCTAAGAGTCTAATTCCTTTTCACAATTGGTATCGCACATATCCGCCCGTGGAAAAAGAGGTTCCGGTTAATTATTCTTATTCATGGCGCTTTCGTGCGTGACGTCATCACTTGACAACCCAAAGAATTGTGATTGGGGACTGTGCAAACGTGCATCCTAAATATTATTAACAATAATCATATCCTAAATCATGTATATTTTCATCTGTGTGTATATTTATACATATTTTATGTATATTTTCAATGCATATATATGTATATATTTAAAATGCATTATATAAATGCATATATATATTCTTTATATATATATATAAAGAAATTCCCTATTTTTGTTATTTATATTAAACCTATAAAAACAACAGCAGCGTACACCGATGTGGGTGAAGTGCGGTTTTATAGGTCCATTCGTTTTTTGTGGAGGTGGTGGAAGTGGTCCTCCTGTGTAATGTGAGGGTTTCCTTATGACTGACTGTGTGTGGAGGTGTGATAAATTCATCAGGGTGGTGCTGGTGATTTTGCTGGCTTGAATAATGATCCAGGATCATTTGTATTTTGGAAGAGAGGAGATTATACCATGAAGTAATAATACAATTATAAAAAAGATGAAGAAAGAAGAGGATTATATCAGTGATTTTTAAGCAGATCTAATGTCCTTCTTAAAACGGCTACCTCAGCAGGAAGGAGGCGCTGTTGGGCTTTCTTAAAAACAGAGTCTGCGTGTTGGGAGAAAGACAGGTCACTTGGTGATTCAGCAAATGATTTAATTAATTCAGAACCAAACTGAATAAAACATCATCAATAAAATGAAACAACAATCAAACACAGAATTGAAATAAAGACCAGGCTATCCTAATCGACTGGACATGCCTTTTGGATCGTCAGATATGCATGGTGCATCAAACAGAACGGCAAACGGTGAGTAAAACATTTTGACATCATAGGAGTATTATATGCTGTGTGTTTGACTTCAAGGCGATGTCTATGTAACGGATTAGTATTGTCCAGTCGATTAGGATAGCCTGGATGTAAATCTGTGGGCGGGGTCATGTGATTGACACATGCAGCACACACCGCTCTAATGATGAAAGTGTCCTCGACTTGAAAGTGTTGGCGAATGGAATTGCAGGCACTGATTTCTTTATTTTCTTTATTTCAATTATGTATTTGATTGTTGTTTCATTTTATTGATGATGTTTTATTCAGTTTGGCTCTGAATTAATTAAATCATTTGCTAATTCATCAAGTGTGGGTCCTGAGACCAGACCAGGTGAGACCCACTGGCTCCTGTCATGTGGACGAGCAGCCGAGCCGCTCTGAGACCTTGTTGTTGTTGTTTTTGTTGTTCAAATCGTTGACTAATTGTTGTTCGTACAGATGAATGTATCGTATAAATATATGAAGAAGGCGGAATCAGGGCATGCGTTCAAAGAGGCAGCCAATCACAAATGGTTAGTTAACACCCGCCCCACTGTGGTTGACGGGCAGAGAGGCGGGCCAATCGCTGCACTGAGGCCGCCTCACGCTTTGTGGTTCAAAACAGCGATCGTCCACTTTTAAGGCTTGTGATTGGTGGTTAATGCTCAGCCAATCAGAGGGCCCCATGCCAGTGCACATGGTCCATGATGACTGAAGTGTGTTTTTAGAACGAGCAGAGTAGAGCTCAACCTCAAACGTGCTTTCATCTACAATTTATTCGTGAAAATGTCTTTGGAAATATCTCGTCTTCCACATGAGACAAAGTTCTCTGATAACAGAATGAAATTCGAAGAATTATTCTGAAATATTCAGCATTTCATTGATTGATTGATTGTGGACCACAATGCAGGATCTGGATTTTTTTGTTCATTTAAATTTTCTCACAACATTTAGCTTCTAATGTTTTTTTCCTCACAGTTTTTAAATCGATTGAACAGCGGGTGACGGGTGGCAGTGCTAGACTGTGGTCGTACGCGCACTGAACACACCGGCAGTACAATATCTGGTCGGCATCCACTTGTACTACAGTAGAAACTGCTCCTGATTCAGTTGTAGTCACGCTCACCCCCACCGCCGGTGACCTCTGACCTCTGACCTGATGCCCAACATCCTCACCTCTTCAAGGGCCTCACTAGACTTTAGGCACTACTGGGGCACAGGTCAAGGCCACTTTGTGGGGCCTGTGCCCCACAAAGTGGCCAACGATTTTTCTGCATTTTGCTAGGGCACTGTCAAATGGGCTGTTCTGGAGAGAGACTGTGACAGAACGTTGGAGAATGTGCACGGTGCAGGGCAGGTGATCAAAAGGCAATCATATTCCTTGCACTAGCTGTGCTAAGTGTGCTAACTTTCTTTTCGATGTTCCACTGCTTTGCAACTAGGGTTGCTCAAAATTCCCGAATCTGACCCTTTTTAAATCCCGGGATTATAGACCCCTTCCCGGGAAATCCCGGTTTTCCTTAGAAACCGGAAGTGCCTTTTAATACTAATTTAATGCTAGGCCTATATAAATAAATGCAACAGAACAACGCTATTTTATCAAATACAAATGTTTTATTTCTATGAAGAACATGCAGCAATTCTGTTGAAATTCTCATGAAGAAAAAGAACAAAACTATCTTCGTTACATTGTGTAGCGGCCAGGGGGGGTCGGGGCCACCACATGGCCGCGCAGATGACGTGGGGGGCCGGAGGGATTATGAGGAATGTTATGTATGGGAAATTTATTATGGGAAAGCACATGGGCGTAGAATGTAGTGGGAACGCTGGGGGCATGTCCGCACCAATATCCAGCGATATCCACCCCCCCCCCCTCATCAGAACCGCGAATTAACGGATTAATGTCCAAAACAACAATCAGTCCTTGGGAAAGCACAATAAAAGGTAGACTCTGGGTGGTGTCTGGGCCACAGAGCAACAATACAACTACACGCCGCGTCTCGTCTCTTCAGCTCCTCCGTGGCGTTCACTACAATTCATTACATCCGCGCAGGTGATTATTTTTAGACGTTCTACAGGTAGTTCGTATGCCTGCCTATCTAAACAAGAAAATAATCATATTTGCACAATATATTGAGTATGTATCATTAGTTTAGGCTACTATTAATGCAACATAGTTATAAAAAGTTGACAAATACCCCCTCCAAAAAAAAAAAAAAATACCGGTACCCGTTGCTAATTCCCAGTACTAAAGGAACTGAAGATTTCCCGGGAATCCCGGAATCCCGGGATCCCGGCGAGCAACCCTATTTGCAATATCCATGAAATGCTCAGCACAGCGTAGTGTCTCTCTTCTGTCTTCATTACGGTCAGAGCATGTGAACGCAGCTTCCAATGTTCATCAATATCATGCACTGTAACCCCGAGGTAATTATGGTTACCCAGCGATGTCCAGTAGTCTCCATTGAGAGCAACAGTTGCTGCATGTTCCAATTCCACCACTCGTGTAGCCCTCTCCTTTTCATACAACTCGTGTATTCTTGTTACGAACGTGGCTCTCGAGGGTAACTCGTACGTGGAGTCATTCGATGCGATCCTAATAATATCCCTCAGGCCGTCATCTTCCACAATATGAATTGGCCTGCAACTGGTAGCTACCCACTTTGCTATGGTATTTGTTAGTTTGCCGCTCGTTGATTTATCTATACGTCTCCCGCATGTGCCATCTAGTGTAGTCTGCCGAAAGTTTCCTCCACTGCTAGCGTTGGGTGTTTTGCTGGCATCGACGGTGTGTTTTGCCTGTAAATGATACTTGAGACTTGAAGTACTTCGGTGATAAACGTATTCAGCTTGGCAGTGGCTACAAATAACTTCGTTTTTATCGAGAGAGCCATCTGGGAGAGATTTGTAATGAAATTGTCCATTTAAAAGTCCTGCAGCTTTCTCCATCACGTAAGCAGCTAGGCTTCAATTAGCTTAGACCTACGGAGGCTTCAAAAGCCTCCGTCTAAGCTAATTGAAGCCTAGCTGAATCAAAAGGTCAAACTATGTAATTGCGTTACTATTATTATTGTTAGTATTGTAACTATTATTATTGTTAGTATTGTAACTATTATTATTGTTAGTATTATAACTATTATTATTGTTAGTATTGTAACTATTATTATTGTTAGTATTATAACTATTATTATTGTTAGTATTATAACTATTATTATTGTTAATATTATTCTAGTACTAATGTGCGGACGCCTCCATGCTATATCTGAAGATGTTCTTCATGAAGCAGCCTTCTCCGTGTCCTGGTCCAGCCACGCGTCACAGAACGCCTGCGGAGCGACACCAGCGCAAGCACACCGCAGAGCGACGCGCATGCACGTTATCGGAGCCGGAAGTCGGGTTCGACTTCTAATGGAAGAAGACGCAGGATTTCCCTCTTGGGACACGAGAAGGAATCTACTGGTCGTTTATCTCCGGTGTGGACGAGGACATCTGTGGAAACCGCGTGTACGCCGCTTTACGACAAAACACGGGATTGCTTCTCGGCTGGAAACGTGCGTACATCGGGAGTACATTCACTGACCTTTTAAGGCCGCCACACACCGGGCCGAAAATCGGGCGTCGGAGAGTCTTGAGAGGTCGGTGACATGAGTCTCTTTGGTGTGTTCGGTGAGGTCGGCCGTCGTTGATGTCGTCGGCATTCTTTTCAGCCTATTCAACATGTGTAATCGGCCACTACCAGTCGTTCAGTCTGACCAATCTGATTGGTGGAGGGCTATCCCTTGACTAGCGAATCAGTGAAGCCCGGAAGTGAGGATGGGTAAACATACCAGATAAACAGTGAAAAAGCAGACATGTCGATTTTTATTTTTATTACATATCGATTATTTTTCGCTTGCGACATCTTTCTTCTTCCAAAAGAAGAAGCCCGAGAGCTGACAACACCAGTATCTTCGTATCACGATCCATCTTTTAATTAGATTTTTCCGTTCAGCGAGTAATTACAACTACAATCCTTCTTGACTACTCACTCTCTGCTGACAACAATGACTGATGACAGTGTGCTGTGTGTTTTGGTCTAGAGCAGGGGTGCCCAATACGTCGATTCGATCGCAAAGGAAGTCCGGGTAGATTGCATGCCATTAAATTTTTTTTTGATGAATTTAGAATATAGTGGGGACGCTGGGAACATGTCCCCACCAATATCCAGCGATATCCATCCACCCCTCCCGGATCAGAACCGCGAATTAACGGAGTCCCCCCCCTCCTCCCATCAGAACCGCGAATTAAACGGAGCCCCCCCCCCCCCTTTTTATATGAAGTATACTCGGGATAATTTAGCATCATATTGGCTTGGTCATTTTAAAAGTAGCTCGCAAGTTGAAAAAGTGTGGGCACCCCTGGTCTAGAGAGAGGTCCTGGTATTTCCGTTTTTTTTTTACCACAATACAGATTAGCGCCGCCTGCTGTTTTGGAGACATTACATTCGTCGTCTCGGCGTGGTCCCCTCACACTTTTTTGACCGAGTCGGGGAGATTAATCGCGCCGAGCTTTCTGGCGACGATGTGTCGTCTTGGTGTGTGGGCGCCTTTATACAAACTGGATCAATGGGGCGTGGCTCATGAGTAATATCGAGTATTGATATACAGACGGGTTGCCAGGTGTGTGTGTGTGTGTTGTGTGTGTGTTGTGTGTGTGTGTGTGTGTGTGGTGTGTGTGTCCACCAGGACCTTCCGACTCATCGCCGCCGCTGGACCGGGACCAACGATGAGCACAACTGTACGCACAAGGGTTACAGAGGAAAGGTCAAGTTGTTCAAGTTGTTGGTGACACCGGAAGACGGTTGTGATGTTGCACAATAATAATTTGCTTTATGTTTGAACCTAACCTGTAATAAGATAAGATAAGATAGAACTTATTAATCCAAAGGAAATTCTTGTGCCAGGTTGCAATAGCAATACAGTACAATAAAACAATATGGAAATCAACAGAATAATACAATAAAATAACTAACAGATTTACAAATGTACAGTTAAAATATTACCATGNTTACTGTCCCTTTTAATCTTTATCTTTAATATTCATTATTTACTTCATTCTACTTACCTGTAGCTCCACCCTCTGCCACACGGTGCAGGTAGAGACTAGGATCAACTGACACCTGTTCTGGAGACTCCGGTCCTGGCGCCCGCATGGAGAAGTCAGCCTGTTAGAGAACCTGTGATACGTGGAATGTTCTTGTCCCGTATCGGATTAAAACAGTGACATCGTGTTCAAGACTCACTCCTCGTTATATATCAAGTGGAGTTAGCGCATATGACGACGAGGATACCGGGATTGAGGACAGATTGTGAACCGCAGTGCAAGATCACGCTTCAGTGGACCGCACGAGCTAAGTGCTAACTAGCTAGCTAAAAGGCGGCAACGGGACCAGGGAGAGTGAGGAACAAATAGTACGTTTGGAAGGATGAGTTCGACGATTGGCAGCCTGTCAGCCTACGAGGCAAACGAACAAACATGGGAGGAATACTGTGAGATACTTGAGGCAGTTTTTTTTGGAAGCAAATGGCGTAGATGACGGAGACAAGCAGAGAGCTATCCTCATCGGCGTAGTGGGGCCAGCCACGTATCAACTAATGAGAAACCTACTGAGTCCAGAGAAGCCGAGCTCGAGAACGTACCGACAGCTGAAGATATGAATGCAAAATTACTTCAGCCCGAAACCGAGTGAGATTGTCCAGAGATATAAGTTTGACTCTCGCTCCCGCCAGCCTAATGAGACCGTCAGGGCATACGTAGCCGAGCTAAGACAAATACCACGAGATTGTAACTATGAGGATTCATCTATGAGGATTCATCTATGAGGATTCATCTACAGTATATTCATCTGTTAGATATGTGACCCCTAACTTGCCACTTGGATATATGTGTTGCCTTTACGTTGAGAGACCTGATCAATTGTAGGCAGGCTATGATTTAGGTTTGCCACCTTATTAGTGTTTGAAGGAATAGGCCTACAAACCCCTTGAACCGTGCATCACCAGGCCTGAGCCATTTGGAGGTTTCGGGGTTCGCAAAGGTCAAGCTTTGGGGTCAACCATGACTGTGGGACATGCTGGCGGCCATGCTGCGGTAATCAATTAAAAAAAACATGAAAATGGGTCTTATTTATAAGCAGCGTTTGTTCCTTTATATTTTGTATTAGTGGTGTTTTCATTGAATAAAGTTTTCAAAGTAATTTTGCAGAAAGTCGCCACTCTTCTTCGCAACGCAGGTTGATAAGCGCTCATGAATACAATTCACGATGTATATACTGTAGAACAAGACATATTTTATGTTGAGTCCCATATTTAAATTGTAAATTGGACTATTGATCTAGTGTATTACAGTCGGCTACTTTGAGCGACGGGAACAGTACGACAAACTAAGTGCTTTGGAATAAAACGTGACATCTATTAGCTTTACAATTGCAAATTTGTCATCTCAGGCCATAGGGGGGATTGGGGATGATGTTTACATCCTAGTCTACTGACCAAACATGGTTAGGAGTGACACTTTAAATAGTTACATGAACATCATTTTGATAGGCAAACAAAACAATGAATTAAATTGTTATTCAAATAAAATTCAATAGCATCACGATTGTTCCTTTAGCCTTTGACATGTCATCACGCACAGCGGGGTCACCTCAACATTATTTACATGACATGAGGTCATGTTTGATGAATGACACTTTTTTTGTTCTCCAACGAGGCTCATTGAGAGAACTTGAAGCACACAAATCCATCTTTGCGAAGATGGACAATTTCGACATGCTGGAGTTCCTTGGAAAAGGAGGCTTCAGCACCGTGATCAAATGTGAAGACCGACGGACGACTTTACGCCGTCAAGCAGTTCATTCCACTCCACGTAGAGAAGATGGACATCGCCCACGAATATATGCTGCTTGCGGTGAACAAAACAACTATTTTTGTGTTTTTTATTGTCTTGAATCACCTCTCTCTATAGCCTATAGCCTACCTATTGTCCCTTAATTATGGATCCTACAAGTGCACCATGATGACATACTTGCTGTGCTCTTGTGTTTGACAGAGGCTGAAGCACGACAACGTGCTCCAGGTCATGTTACACTTCACAGACGAGGGGCTCCTGCACTGTGTCCTGGAGCTGATGGATCACAGCATCACAGACGAGGGGCTCCTGCACTGTGTCCTGGAGCTGATGGATCACAGCATCACAGATGAGGGGTTCCTGCACTGTGTCCTGGAGCTGATGGATCACAGCATCACAGATGAGGGGCTCCTGCACTGTGTCCTGGAGCTGATGGATCACAGCATCACAGACGAGGGGCTCCTGCACTGTGTCCTGGAGCTGATGGATCACAGCATCACAGACGAGGGGTTCCTGCACTGTGTCCTGGAGCTGATGGATCACAGCATCACCGACAAATGTGCATACAAGAACCGGGCGGACTGCTGAAGCAGCGTCTGAGGAAGTACACCTTTCAAATCCTGCTGGGCATGGAGTACCTCCACAGCACCAATGTAAGTTGTCAGTGGTGGAAAGTAACTAAGTACATTCACCCAAGTACTTAAGTACAAGTACTTTACTTGCAAAAGTATTTCTATTTTCTGCTACTTTATACTTCTACTCCACTGTACCTCAGAGGCAAATATTGTACTTTTTACTCCTCTACATTTGTCCCACAGCTTTAGTTACTAGTTACTTTGCAGATTAAAATTAACAATACAACGTCTAATCAATAAATACATGATGATATCAACTAGGCTTGTTTGCTTCACATTGACATGCTTTTGTTCTGTACAATTGTTTACTTGACCAGATCATCCACCGGGACATCAAACCAGACAACCTGCTGGTGTCTGCCACTGGCGTGGTCAAGGTGGCCGACCTGGGCTGCAGCACCGAGGTGTGCCCCAGGAGACTTGGACTCTGTCCCCAAGCACTGACTCGTGGCGTGGGCTCGCTGTGGTACATGTCCCCTGTAGTGACCATATACATATACAGTATATCTACACGCACACACCTGGTGTTTTACGCATGAATACTCCCAAACATTCTTGCACACAAATGCACTCTTTTATATACATAGGTGCTATGTATTGCTTCTAATGTCCTCTCACACACACATTCTCTCCCCTCTCATCTATCACTCTCTCTCTCACTCTCCCTCACACACACCCACACCCACACCCACACACACACACACACACACAGGTACCGTACACAAAATTATACTAAAAGCACAACACAAAGATAGGGACAAACAGCCTCCATCTTGACCATTATTTTTGTTTATATTTAATCATTTCTCTCCTCCTCTCTGTAGAATGGCCACCCAGCGAGGGCTAACAGTCTGGTCATCACCGACCCGACACAAACCACCCTGGACAGCGATGTTCTGTTTCCCCCCCTGCTGCTTCAGAGTACAGCCTCAGCAACAGGCTGTCATAGTTGCTGAACCCCAACTACGAGGACCTGAGCCCGGGCTGGGGCGCCACGGCACTCCCCGCCACCCCGGAGGACTCGGACACGTCACCGGAGGCCGCGGACGAACCCGAGCGGCTGACACGTGTGTTCGAGGAGCCAGAGTACCTGAACATGCCGCAGAGTTCCCTGCCGCGCTACGCCCACAACAGCCTAGACAACCCGGACTACCGGGCAGACTTCATGCTGCCTGCCACCGGCACCGCTAACAGTAGTGGTCTGTTTCTGCCGGCCGTAGAGAACCTGGAATACGTTGGCCTGAACACTGCAGTGCAGCCCTTTGCCCGCTAGGGGGCAGTATTACCTTTACTCACTCATTCCAAATCCATTCTTTGTCTCTCAAACTTAAAACTGATTGATCGGAGGCTTGCCAATGCTAACCGCCTGATTCTGTTCGGGCTTTAGGAGCGGCTAATATATCATTTATTTGAGGACAACCAAATGTATTTAAAAAGGTTCCACTGTGCTCCATACTCTTGGAACACTTTTACTCCTGTCAAACGTAGATACTTACAACAACAACAACAACGGATAGCTTCCACAACCACAGTCTTCTACTGATGCCGTTTTTCCTTTCATTTCTTTCATCAAGCATTCCTTTATCCGTTCCAACACAATTCAACAGATGCCACAATGACGAAAACTTGGTATTTTACACCCAAATCTAATCTAATGGGTGACCAATAATATCATACTATGTTGTCCGCTCTCCCTCATGAAGCACTTTTATGTTTAGTTGTGTGGTAATGTTGGAAGTATGTTGTCAAATACGAACATTTTTCCACTACAGTTCTTAGTAATAGCACCACAATACTGCTCCACCTACTGTCCAAGACCAAGACAAAATGTCTGAGAACATAACAAGTACAAAACGAGATCGCTTCAATCATCCAAACGGTTTGTTTTTAAATGAACTTTGATCAGTCACTTTTATCCCTTTGTGTGGTTCAAATATTTTCCCTTGAGGAGGAAAAAACACAAGTTAATTTATTTCTCTTATTTCTCTTTCCCCCACTTCCCTGTCATAGACTGATACATCCATATAAACACACACACACACACACACACACACACACACACACACACACACACACACACACACACACACACAACACACACACAACACACCACACACACAACACCACACACACACAACACTCATTAAGATTAGAGAATGGTGTATTATTGTGGACTCACACACCACACACACACACACACACACACGCACACACGCTACTCCTGCCTGCTTCTATTTTACTGACTGTTCTTTGCACTTTGCTTTCAATAACAGTGGCCATGACCAAATTGTATTTCAGCGTAAAGTTATGTGCATTTATCACGTCTCAAGCCACCCCCACCCCCCAAGACACACCAACAAGATGACTCTATACTATAGGCAAGGCTCAGCGGATCGGTTTAAACTGATTTTCCCCCGGATTTTATGTTTCCACGGATCCAAAAGTTGTTCCTGTTCGTGTGAGATGATGTAACAGTGTCCTCTTGTGGCGACATGAGGCCGGATGGCTCGGAACAATTCCAATTCATCGTAACGACTTCCCAACACTGAGTCGCACAGCGGCACGCATCCTATGCATCCCACCTGGATGCGCTGACGCAGAACGACGTTCTATATTATGAGCAGACGCAGTGAGCGTTTAAAGTGATGCTGCAGAACCCAATTTAGTTAATTCATCAATATATTTATTAATCTTCCTAGCATCTGAGATGTGTCTGGTAGAAGAAGTTTACGAGACAAACGAACGCTTAAGAAGTCCTTTGTTTAAATAAACAGTGGAGCCTTATTTGAATTTCAAAAGCTTTTTTTAAAAAGCCATTCAGGAATGAGGGGAGAGATTGGCTTGGCCTTGCTACAGAGATGTGTTTGTGGTATTAGCCTCTTTCCATCTCAAATTGAGTGCAACCAATAATAGACAAAAGTGACCCGCTGAAAAGAACAAATGAAGCGTACAGAACACAACCAAGCGAATCAACAAAAGTCAAATCATCGGATTGGCCATTATTCTCAGCAACAGCTGTTCTCAAGTCTTTATTGGCTGTCCCTTGGACTTTCGTACGTTTCATTTAAAGCTACAGGACAAACACAACACACACCATAGGACACAGGAGCGATTCACAGACCAACACACAGCACACACAACAGACACAGACAGACACACACACAACAGACAACACACACACAGACACCACACACAGACCACACCACACGAAAAACTGACACTACAGACACACACACACAGCCAGACACCACAGACACACACACCACACACAACACACACAGATACAGACGAAGGACACACAACAAAACACACATCACTTCCGCTAAACCCTGTGCTGATTCAGAACAGGAGGCATGTCTGATCTTCTACCACCCAGAGAGCGAGGTGCGCATGTTGCGCCTCTTTCAGTCAATCTTCCCCCCGTCCAGGCTCCTGCTCGCAGGTCCTCTAGGATCGAGTCATAATCTGGGATGTCTGCTTTCATGCCAGACAATGGATCTGTGCTAACGTCTACGCTGTGTCCCTCACAAGGCCCCATGTTTCGCCTGCAAAATTGAACGCTTCTTGTATAACGTGAGAAGGTTTCTAAATCCATTCTATTAAAGCTTGCCGATTCCTTCGGTTAGTGGAGAGAGTATCTTCCCCGGATACCACCGTGGAAAGCCTCTCATTGATACTGGCACTGGATGCCAAGTAATGCCACATTATGCACCGTCCGCACTTTTCACGAATTTCACACTATAGATGGTAACAGAAATCCTTCTTTTGGGGCAGCGGTCCATCAAGAACTTTTGAGAATGTTTGTGTGTGTGCCATTGTAAAACTACTGTAACAGTAAGAATGGCTCGTATCCTCTGAGAATTAAAAGTACTTATTCTACATTTCAAACATAGGGAGTCTAATTACAAGGATGCACAATAGTCAAAAATATGTTACCGTAAACAATCAGAGGTTTCGCACAGAACATGATCTAAGAATGTTCAGGAGACTAGTTTGAGCAAACGAACTCCTTGAAATGAGCTATTGACCCGTGGCATCAGTGCCAACACTCACACTCATCTCAAAGAGCTTCCAGGCGCATGGTTGCGTCGTCAGGCAAGAGTAAGACGAGCCAACAGGTCTAGGTCATGCTGTTGGGAGTTGAGTAAGGTTCCGTCATCGAGCCACACTCAACGTCGAGCAGCCAGGATTTCTGCAGGATGTAGCCTGTGACAATCATCGGTATCGGGTCCGCGTGCTCCCCCGTAGCTTATCAGTTTCATGGGAAGGTCCCACGTGAGCGTGGGTGTAGTTGAGCCCCGTGTCTCTGAGCAGCCGGGTGAACCAGGGCGGTGCGCCGCTGGGCGAGTCCGTCCACCAGATCCAGTGAAGGTTGGCCACGTGCAGGACAGGTGTTGGCCAGCCCGGTCAGCTCCGCCTGTCTGCACGGGCCGGCTGTAGGTGGGCGTGATGACGTGGATGGTGGGTCAGCAAACGTCGGACAGGGCGGCGGCTCGCGTGTACCGTACTCCGTCCTCGCACCACCTCCCGATGTCCTTGTTCCCGAACGCGCAGTACTGCTTTGGAGTCCTCGCGCTGCGCCCCGGACTCTTTCTTGCCGCTCGCGCCGTCATCATGGGAGTTGGGTACGGGTGGGGGGGGGTGAGATACAGCATGTAAGGTGTTAGTTCAGCCCTGGGCCACCCGCATCTGTTGGCTATACCTCAGGCGACTCGAAACTGCGCAATGGGGTAATAGTGCTACACTGTAGAGCGGTGGCGTTGGAACCGCAAGCCTCTTCTGGTTAGAGATATAGATCTCTTTTTATTAAGGGTTGTGGTGAAATGGCTGTAAAATAGTGAAAGGATTGTGAGACTGTGAGTGGGATGAGAACATGAGCCTGGGATTGGGTACAGGTCATGACGGAGGGGAGGTGATGTGGTGGGGGGTTTTGGTGTAGGGGAGGTACGCCACCGTGAGCTCATGATGTCTGAGGTCTTAGAAACTTCACTGAAAAGAGTTAAGGGATAAAAAGTGTGGAGGGGTGGCAGGTGAATCGGGCATAAAGTTTGTTAGTTTGCTGAAGGTTATCTAATGTGGAGTTTATTGTGAGTGTCTGTGTCATCGCTGTTGTGACTGTGTGGGTGTGTAGTGTGTGTGTGTGTGGTGTGGTGTGTGTGTGTCGTGTGTCTGGTGTCAGATGTGTTGGTGTGTGTGTGTTTTGTGTAGATTGTCTGGCCTGTCATGGTCACACAGGAAGGCTGTGCTTCTCTGTCGTAGTCTCTGAGCTGCCCAACCCTCCAGTCTGAGAGAGCTGGACCAGAGCTACAAATCACTCTCAGCAGGAGACTCCAGGAGTTACGCGTCTCATGCTGACTGGAGGTTCCACGCTGGAGGACTGGACACCTCAGGTTGGAGAGGACAGCTCAGCACTGCTCAGGGACAATGTCTCCTATCAAGGACCAAGCAGTCTGCCCGCTAGAATGGAGTCTTCAAAGACGCGAATGGCTGTAACTCATGTGCTCACACAAGTGAATGAAATGCAGCAGATGGGATATGAACTGTTTTCCATGCTTTGAGAGCAAAACTTTTCTTTGTTCCCCCCCAGTGATGGAGCAACGGTGGATGTGTGGAGGCCTGAAACAGCCTCTAAGAGTGGTTAAGTGTGTGTTTAGTTTTGATTTCATCCACAACACAACACTAAACTATTGTATGGACAGCTCCGAACACGCACCGGCCCACGCCGCACCCCCCGACCCGTCCCCGCCCCCTCCCCCTCACTCCTCAAAGTCGCTCCTGGGACATGAAGAATGATGGTTGATGCATCATACCCTTACGTATATTAAATGGTTACCATTCACAATGCACTATTATCCTACTTGTTGTTAAACTCTCAATAGGTTGGTAAATAAGTTGTGAATGTTATTAGTTTATTCAATTAGGATTTATTCCACCAGTATTATTATTATATTATTATTTATTATTTTAATAGACATAATCATATCATTAATCACATACTACATACATCCGAATAATAGTAAGATGTGAGAATTGTTATATTCTTATATTTACAAATACTTATTTAATTAATGGTTATAACAAATATATCCATGTTATTACTAATTATTGTATTATTAATTAAGTATTGAATCGATCATGTCATTACAATTGGACATAATCACAACAATAATAATTCACAAAATACGGGAAATCCATATATTAATATGTGTACTTTATACTCGTAATAATATAATCTGAGTATCTATGGAGAAGAGAGAGAGAGAGAGAGAGAGAGAGAGAGAGAGAGAGAGAGAGAGAGAGAGAGAGAAGAAGAGAAGAGAGAGGAGAGAGAGAGAGAGAGAAGAGAGAGAGAGAGAGGAGAGAGAGATGAGAACGAGAGAGAGAGCAGATGAGAGAGAGAGGCTCAATGACAAATATGAGCTCCTGAATTATTGTTCTAATTTTCTGTTTGAATTGAGACAAAGCTCTTCTCTTGTTAAGAATATATGAGCATCAGAACAACCAACCAGCAGGAAGACAGAAAGAAAATTGGTGGTGAAAAAAAATACAAAAAAACTGGAAAAAAAAAAAACTGGTCAGCTAGAAAAATCGTTTTATTATTTTTAAGCTAGCTAGCTATTCACTAAAGAAATATGAAGCAACCCAAATGAATCATGTTAAACTATAAGACTCAAAATGTTTTATTAGTGCAAAACAGGACATCCTAAGCATCAACTTGCAGTTATTTAAAATGACTCCTATGTGATGAAGTCCATCATCAGTGTATTCTGTGTGCTTTAGCAGCCTAATCAAATGTCTTGTTCTCCGCCCATCGATACTGTAACTCACACTGGAACCCAAACATCAGCCAGCAAGAAACTCTCTCTGCGTCTGAGGAACAACGAAAGGGTGACGGAGGTTTAGAAGAGCAGCAGTCTTATCCCTTGATCACCGCAGATGGTTGAACTCCTACACCACCAGGTGTTTGTGTGTAGAGAGAGGTCTGACTGGCCAACTGTTTACTCGGAGTTAGAGAGGGAAGGAGTGGTTTGATATAGGAGTGACATACAGAGGAATCAGCAAAGGAGAGGAGGGGTGATGACAGCTGGCTTGGAGGGAACAAACAAGTCCTGGCGAGTCTTGGTGTTCTGATGATGGTTATCATCTGCCCTCTACAACAACTATGCCATAAAACAGGACCTTCCGGCTCCCCCTCCTCCGGCCCAACAGAGGTAGGAGTGTATGGTGGACCGGCCCTGCTGGCAACTGCTGTCCCTTCTACAGAGTGTCCCCACATGTAGGAGGCTCCTCAGACACACTGACAACACATCCACAACCTTTTCCAGCTCACATCCACCCAGGAGGACCTCCTCATACTGGGTTACGATTCTGGGGGAGTGAGGAGGCGTGACTCAGTCGACTCTGTGCTCGGTTGTAGTAAACAGTAAACACACACACACACACACGCCCACGCACCACGCCACGCACACACAAACGTGCACGCGCGCCACACACATACAATCGCGTGCACGACGCGATCGACGCGCACACATACACCACACACACACAACAGTATATAACGCACACACACACACACATAATACAATGCACACACACACACAATATACAACGCGCGCACAACCACACAGCCACACACACACACATACACGCGCACAAACCCATACACACATACACGCAGCGAACACACGCACACACAACACACAACACACACACACAATCTGGGGGGGCTCATTCCTGTTAAAACGTTTGTTGTATAATTTTATATAATATAACTTTTTTATATTGGCTAATGTGTAGATAATTGTTCAGACATTAAACAGAACTCTGATATCAGTTTAAGTTTCTAGGGCCTCACATGAAGCCTGATTTAAATCACATGTATATTAAATTCATCATGCAAGTGGTTTATGGAAAAGACAACGATGTTCATGTTTGAACGACTTTAAAGTGAATATTGATTCCTCGTGTTGTGTTGGGACAAACACGGCAGCAGAACACGTTCACGTGTTAAAGATATGTGCCACACATGCTTATGATTTGTTAATGTCCTGGCTAATTCTGTTTTTTTAAATTCACGTTGTTTATTTAATAAAGCATCAACGGTAATAAACAACTCAGATTCTATCCCCGATGAAATGTTGTCGTGTGTGTTTCAGCGTCGATGCATTCCGTTCCCGGTTTCTCTTCTTCTTTTCTCTTTTCTTCCTTTCTTTAGATTTTTTTTTCTTTCTTTCCCGTCAGGAAACTAACAGACTCTGGGGTCTCGTCTGTAAGGCCAGGGGTGGGGCAACATGTGATGACTAGAGAGGACCACAACAATGTTATCATCAGCTACCAGAGAGCCACAAAACTGTTAATCATCAACTACCAGAGGGCCACAAACATGTTATCATCACGTACCACGAAGTGGCCACAAACATGTTATCATCACCATAACACAGAGGACCAAAACATTATCATCACACCAGAGGCCACAAAACATGTATCATCACTACCAGAGACGCCACAAACATGTTATCATCACTACCAGAGAGCCACAAACATGTTATACATCACTACCAGAGGGCCACAAAACATGTTATCATAACTAACCAGAGAGCCACAAACATGTTATCATCACTACCAAGAGCACAAAACATGTTATCATGCAACTACCAGAGAGGCCACAAACATGTTATCATCACTACCAGAGGGCCACAAACATGTTATCATCCACTACCAGAGGGACCAACATGTTATCATACCAGAAGGACCACAAACATGTTATCACCTACCTGAGGGCCACAAACATGTTATCACTACCTGAGGGCCACAACAATCCGGGTGAAAATCGATGATAAAAATAACAATGCAAAGATCAGGGTGAAAATTTTATTTTAATTCCAAACATTGATAATTTACTGCTTTTCCTTGCAATTGTTTGTTTAATGAACACTGCTGAAAAAAAACTGTATGCTATATAGCAGCACAGTAGGCTATAACTCAGTGCACCGTATGCCTAGGTGTTTAAAATAAATACATGAATCAAAATAGAATGGCATAGGAATAAATACAAACGAATACATAGCCTGGTTACGACAAAAGGCATTCATATTTGAAAACCAATACATGAAGCCATTAAGACTTTTCAACAAAGCAAATAATAATAACTTTCTCAGCAGAACTTTTTTCCCCTTCAAGGCAGTGTAATGGTCATCGCCAGAAACCCTGTGTTGTGTTTGCTCCTAACAGCTTTTTAGTGTCTTTTCCAGGGATGCTCTGCGACAGTCTTGAATGTAGCCGACACTTGGAGAAGGCC
>PIJE02000507.1:8002-15502 GCA_002895965.2 Coryphaenoides rupestris
CACACACACACACACACTCGATTCCTTTCGTCATACCTCCTCCCTCTAAGCCAATCCCTGATCTCCTCTACCTGTGTAGAGGAGATCCACCAGCACCCCCATCAGCACCACCACCCGTCCTCCACCCACCCCCCAATCCCCCAACCCCCCCTCTTGGTTATAACGCAGCGATGGGAAATTCATTAGATCTAAAAATACGTGGGGCTCACTGTCTCCGCGACCCCCGCTCCCCCCCCCTGCCAAGTGTGTCGCGTTCCCCAAGGCTGCTCCGCGTTATGGATGGGTCCTGTCTGTTCAACACCCCCCCCCCTCACACACACACACACATGCGCAGTACAACGGAATAACTTTGCACGCTTTCGGAAGGGCTTTCTCCAGGTTGGCCTTCTATATTCCGAGGTGCTAATATCATGTTTCTTCCAGAGCCCAGCCGACCATCTAGTGTTAACGTTCGCATGTCGGCAGCCAGCAACGATCAGAGCTACTTCTGATTCGCCGAGGCGGCGTCATCGCGACAACCTCAATTTCCTGTCTGTCTCCCGCCCTTTAAAGTGGAGAACTGTAGATTTGAACCACTGGTCCGCATCAATCACATGTGTGTGCGTGTGTGTGTGTGCATGTGTGTGTGTGTGTCCCATGCCCACCATCTGCTTTATGGACTGCGCTTTAACTGGGAAGAACCACACAAACACGCACACACACACACACGCACACAGAAACATAAAATAAAATAGAATAAAAAAAATAAAATAAAAAAGGCCCCTTTTCCGCCACCTGATCAACTTGTAAAAAATTCACAACATTCACAATTGAATTATGTGATTATGTGATTATTATGTGATACAAATAAATTGAATTAAATTAAACGAATGAATTGGACGACACAAAGTGATCATTTCCTATTTCGTTTTTTAGAAGGAAGCTGCATTCTGAATGCAATCTTTAAAGCCGTCATTATTGGGTTCAGAATAAAAACGATGTATCTTTAGAAACAAGCGCAGAACAAGCCTATTCACTTCCCCAGAGAATACTTTTCAGACAAGGTACTGATTGTTTGACCGTCTGCTCTCTCTTTTGTTTGTTTTTTTGTCTGTTTGTTGTTGTTTGTCGTTGCTTATGTCAGAGCGCCACCGAGGTCGGGTGAAAACGGGCTCTCCGTTCAGCTCCACCCGTCTGCGGAGCAGCGCTGTTCTCTACCACATCTCTGGACATCTGCACAGCAGGGACAAGAAGAGCAAAATTAAAATCAACAAGGTATGATTGACCTGGCGGGCCACCGTACAAATAATTATCTAAGAAGGCGCTAACTTGACACTAATGGCGATCAACAATACCACAATCAACATGGATGTAAACATGCAACAATCAACTCAGAAATGTACATTTCTGTGATATGTGGGCCAAAAAGTACATTAAGAAACTATTTGCAGCCATTCATAGCATAATATCAGTGATAATTGAGGCTCTTACACCAGAGTTTCATCATGTTTGAGTAGCAGACAGTCTACTGAATTGGAACCTGAAGCCAGAGTCTGCTACTATGGCAATGTAATAACAGACAATCTTTTCTGTGCCAGGCAGCGCACATTATTTGGTCTCGCTGTTGTTGCTTTTTAAACCAGAACATGTTGATATTTTATACGTTTTATTAGTGACAAAATCTGAAATAAATTTTTTGGGGGTTTTTCTTTTAGAAGACGCTTTGTATAAAAGCGTCAAATGCCAAATGCCCTCAATGTAAATGTAAATATAGAATACAAGGTTCAGAGTTTAGTCGGTAGTTGGAAGTTGGTAGTTGGTGAAGTCAATTTAATGACTGGCATTAAATTAAATATATTCAGGTTTCACTACTACCAGGTACCTAGTTTTGATTGAAAAAAATACTATATATATAAATATATCTTTCATTGTGGAAGAAACTATTTGAATACATTTTAATCCAATCTTAAAGCTAGCAGTAGTAATCCTTTTCAGAAACTATTCAACTATTCAGTTATTCAGAGAAACCTCTTCAGCCATTGTACTGGAGGGGAGGGTGGTTGTACTTCTTATGTTAGTTTTTTTCATTTGCTTGTTGTTGTTGTTCTTGACGTTTTTGCCCCCCCCCCCCCCACCAGAACATGTTCGGGGACCCCCCTGCGCTACCGGAGTACAAGGTCGCCGACGCCAAGAAGTCCAAGTTCATCCTGCTGCACTTCAGCACCTTCAAGGCGGGCTGGGACTGGCTGATCCTGCTGGCCACCTTCTACCTGGCCGTCACCGTGCCCTACAACGTCTGCTTCATCACCGACGACGACCTCACCCGCAGCACCACCGCCACCGACATCTTCGTGGAGATACTGTTCGTCATAGGTCAGTGGACATGTGTGTGTCTGTGTGTGCTTGTTTGTGTGTGTGTGTGGATGTGTTTGGAATGCGTGTGGACGTTTACCTATGTAGCAGTCTCATGGATAGTAGTTTTTGCCTGCGTTGTGCTCTCAGAAGACATTCAATATATTAATAAAAGGGGTGACTAGCTCAGGAGGTAGAATGGTTGTCTGGTAACCGGAAGGTTGCTGGTTTGATCACCGACGTCTCCTCGCCAAGTGTTGAGGTGTCCCTGAGCGAGGCACCTAACCGCTCCCGACGAGCTGGTGTCTGAATGTGCGTGTATGAATGGGTGAATGTGAAGCGATTACTGTAAAGCACTTTGGATACAAGCGCTATATAAATGCAAATCCATTTGCCGTTTATAATTACTTGTTCATTTATTTATATCCCCTGGCACAGACATTATCTTAAACTTCCGCACCACCTACGTCAGCAAGTCAGGGCAGGTGATCTTCGATGCGAGGCTGATCTGCATCCATTACGTCACCACCTGGTTCGTCATTGACCTGGTGGCCGCGTTGCCCTTTGACCTGCTCTACGCCAGCGTGGTGAGTACAGTCCCCTCCGCTGTCATGCGCCTGGCGATCGGCCCCCGTCGCGTGCCGCATGAGGGGGAGGAGGAGACGGGAGGAGGTGGAGAGGGGAGGAGGGGAGGGGAGGGGGAGGGGAGGAGAGGGAGGAGGAGGGAGGAGGAGAGGAAGACAATTTCCCATCACATGGAAAATGTGCGCATATATCCATCGATTGTGGTCTCCCTAACGTTCTGTGGGCTTTTGCATGCAGTGTACAGTATAGCAGATGGGACATGTCGTCATGTGATCATGACATGGATGATCACATGACGTCCCCCTGTATCGCTGTGGCTGCTCGGTTCAGAGAGAGGGAGTCTAATCACTGTCTGAGGGTGCTGGGGACTTGGTGGGTGCTGCTGGACGAGATAGTGTTGAGCAATCATCCCATTTGAATGCATCTCTCCCTGTTAAATACGTTTTGTGTGTGTGCGTGTGTGTGTGCGTGTGTGTGTGTGTGTGTGTGTGTGTGTGTGTGTGTGTGTGTCTTTTGCGCTGTTTCACTCCTCATTTCGTTTAATGACCTTTTAATGAGGGCGGGGCCATAAAACGGACCCATTCTCCTCCCGGCCCACGCCCCCCTCCCCTGTCTCTCCCTCCCTCGCCCATGGTCCCATCCCACCCCTTATTGAGATAGGCGCTCTCCAGAAATAGCCCTTGAAATTGAAACTGGCATCGTGGTCTAATGCCACGCAGAGGCACAGTAAAGTCAGGATACATCACATCACGTCCTGCTGAAGACTGGACCAGGATAGTGTGCAATGGTTCCTTCACTTGGGAAAACCCAGCGGACACTTTTAGGTTGAAAGGGGGACTCACAGTGCGTTCAGATGCGTCATTATTGTCAGGGACTCCTACAGGATCTAGCATGGGACTTTTGAGTCAAACACAACTTATACTATACTATACTATACTATACTATACTATACTATACTATACTACACTGCACTACACTACACTACACTGTACGATACAATACTATACTATGCTATACTATACTATACTATACTATTTATGCGATCAAGTCCTGCCCCCTCTGGCTTAATGTATATAACATCTGATGTCCTATTCTCACTGAAACATTCAATTTATATATTGCATATGATGTCAGATATGATATGATATTATGTATTTATTACAAGTTTAGGGGGTTTGTGGTCGGTAAACTTTATTCTGAAGAAGAAGAAGAAGAAGAAGAAGAAGAAGAAGAAGAAGAAGAAGAAGAAGAAGAAGAAGAAGGAAGCTGCGCAGATGGAGACTCAGCACTGGCATTCACACACATTCCAACCCATCAACTCCCCCAGGAGGCAGGGCAGGGCAGGGCGGGCGCGCAGTTGCGGGGGAGACAGGCAGACAGGCAGACAGGCAGACAGGCAGACAGGCAGACAGGCAGGCAGACAGGCTGGCAGACAGACAGACAGCGCTCACCCGTCTTGCTGTAGAACATGATCTTGTCCTTGAACTCCTTGCGCTCCTGCAGGGAGTCGCCGATGCTGAGGATGACGGCGTCGCTGCTCTCGGCGCCGTACAGGAACTTGCAGACGCAGCTCTTCTGCATGACCTCGGCACGCGAGAAGCCTGTGAGCTCGCAGAAGCCATCGGAGCAGTACACGATGGGGAAGCCCTGGGACACCTGGGCGTTGGCCAGGATGAAGTTGCTGTCTGTGGGGGGGTGGGGGAGGGGGGGGGGAGGAAGGGGGAGAAAGGGAGGTGAGCCAGAGGTCACAGTCAAAGCAGGTCTAGCTTGGGTAAAAAAAGAATGGGAGGATTCAGATGCAAGACGCGTTTATTGTGGTGGTACGGCGTTATTTAGGCTTATCCCACAGCGATGGGGTTTTTGGTATGAAGTAAAATATCGAGGAGATACGATTTTGAATTCATGTTGACAAAATACTGCACAGTTTTTCAAAAGAGCAATTGTGTTCTTGTGATTATGTTGACTCTTTTCTTATTATTTTTGCTGTAAAAAGTTAGAAAGAAAGATACACTTGCCACACCGGTACACTTTTATCAAATAAGTGGAACACAACGAGAGTAATATAGCATCCGGGATATTTACAGTGTCTACATCCCAGAAACTTAAGGAGAAACTATAGTCACAAGCCACACACAGTGCAATGTCCCCCCCTGGGCCACACAAAACTCCCTGCCTGCACCAAACATGAGGGCTCAGATGAAAACAGTTCCCCTGTTGTTCCAATCAAACCCCAAAAGTCACCTTTTTTCAGTGGAAAAGCATTCTGTTCTGGGTTACCAAAGTGTTGGAGGACATTTATGTGTTATTTTAAAAAACTATTCTTAAATGTGTGTGGGGGGGAGGGGGATTCTTGGAATAAATACGAGGGGTCTGCTGCTTCCGTCTGAAAACACTGTTCCAGAGTGTGCAGTATGCATGCTGGCGTCAGAGCGACGTGCATTTTTACATTTCGGACAACGTTTGACAATATGAGCCCTCCTGTGAAATTAAATGTGTCAATTTTTACATTTTTTGGGGGGAGGCTTTTCTCCCACTCAGGCACGTTCACTTACCCTTTAAAAGGAGAGTGGAAAATAAAAGGGGGAGAGGAAGCTGTATGTTAACTTTTTTAGACGTTAACACGGTTGTTTGCCGACTGAAAGGTTGATCCAGGGGCTGTGTTGGGGCTGAGGTGTCCCTGAGCAAGACACCACCTAACCCTAACTGCTCCTGACGTGTTGGTTGTTACCTTGCATGGTTGGCACCGCCGTCGGTGTATGAATGGGTGAATGTGAGGCAATACTGTAAAGCACGCGATATATAAATGCAATCCATTTACCATTTAACAAGGATGGGGAGGGAGGACACACAGAGGGAGAGACCTGACATTAAATGATGAAGTTGAAGTGTACAGGTGTTAATTGGTACACTTGTGTCCTCAATAATCCAATGAAGTTGATTGGCCTTTCGTCAATCTGTCCATTGCCAACCCTGTGTGTGTGTGTGTGTGTGTGTGTGTTAATGTGTATGATGTAGCTACTGTACTTACGCTTTTTATCAGATGAAAGCTGATAAAAACTACACTACAGTAGTACAATTGCATGCACACACACACAAACGCACACGCACACACATACAAACACACACACACACACACGCGCACACACACATTAAACCCACCGTGTGCACCGCTGGAGCCACGCATACCACAGAATAATGCAACTACTGTATAACAAAACAAGTTAAATTACTTTTCATTGGAAAATGCAATTTTCTGCATCAATAATTCCGTTTGCCACCGAGCCACAGTGTTTAATTGTTTCATGTTGCGTGTCAGGTTTTGTCAAGGATACCGCCTCAGATTTGATTTGGCAAAACAAGAGCTCAGTACAAATCCCTTGTAGGCTGTCCCTCAAGAGAAATAAGCAAATGTCTTCCTGTTTATAATCCTATTTTACCACGACAGTTGTACCTCCGAGCCTGGCTGGCCAAGAACATTTGCATGGCAGGCTATAGTGTGTGTGTGTGTGTGTGTGTGTGTGCGTGTGCGTGTGCCTGTGTGTGTGTGTATGTGTGTGTTATGTGTGCGTATCTCAGAAACGCAAACAACAACAAACACTTCAGGTGTAAGAGGGTACGGATGTTGGCAATATATGTACGTACATGCCGTCTCTTTGAATGCTGCATTACTTATGTAAAGAGTTACTCGTCCAGATAAACATATTAACAAATCTGACTCAGAATCAGAAAATTGTTTGTATTCCACATCTTTGTGTTGAATATTTCATTCTTTAAAAAAAACAACAACAACCGTCCATCAATATCCAACACGATAACATGGAAGATATCTCGGGGGAAAATAAGTTAAATTCCAAAACCTGCCAAACATTTTTTATTTTCCTCTGCATCACTGGGACACAGTACACCTCTTGTACACTACTCCCAGTCAACACCAAATACAGACATCACCACAGTGACAGTTACTAGGCAGCCCCCCTCCTGCCCAATAATAAAGCCAACATGTTTGCGGAATGATTTGTCAGCAGCACGGCGCGGCGCGGCGCTGCGTGGCCCCGGACAGATGGTCCGCGCGGAGCGTAGCGTGGGGTACCGGCTGTCGAACACGGGGCCTCCTCCCGGGGTGAGCGGGGCGGTGACCAGCGCAGAGCCGTCTGCCGCCAAAAAGGGACCCCGGACGGGAGGAGGCCCCTTGTGGCGGCGAACGGGGCCCTCATCTGTCCTGACAGAGGGGGAATATTTACAGTTCAACACCAGTTGGGCATGTGTGTGCGCGTGTGTGTGCTCATGAGTGTGCGTGTGTGTGCACGTGTGTGTGCTCGTGCATGTGTGCCTGTGTACACGTGAGAGTCTGTGTGCACGTGAGTGTGTGTGTGCGTGTGTGTGCGTGTGTGTGTGTGTGTGTGTGTGTGTGTGTAATGAGATGGGCTAGTGTTGTGCTGCAGGTCCCCCCTAGACACACACATGCTCATACCATACATACACACCACAACACACAACACACACACACACACACACAACACACATACACACCCACACGCACACACACACACACACACAGAAGCACACCACACAACGCACACACAC
>PIJE02000507.1:20502-23002 GCA_002895965.2 Coryphaenoides rupestris
TCCACCCCCCTCTCTCTCTCCCTCTCTCCCTCTCTCTAACTATGCCTCTTTCTTTCTCTCCCTCTCCCTCTTTCTCTCTCCCTCTCTCTTTCCCTCTCTCTCTCCCTCTCTCTCTCTCCCTCTCTCTAACTATGCCTCTCTCTTTCCCTCTCTCTCCCCCTCTCTCTCCCCCATCTTTCTTTCTCCCTCTCTCTTTCCCTCTCTCTCCCTCTCTCCCTCTCTCTTTCCCTCTCTCTCTCCCTTTCTCTCTCCCTCTTTCTCTCTCCCTTTCTCTTTCTCTTTCCCTCTCTCTCTCCCTCTCTCTCTCGTTCTCTCTCTGCCCTTCACATAACATCCTCCACCAACGAGTGGAGATGCTCGGAGGTCCTCTCTCTTCGCACAATTAATGTCTGAAAATGGCTGATTTGGGCCTGAGCTTGGCAAAGCTCGCCTGCCAATCTTTTTGGCCGCTCCATTAGGGGTGGTGATTAGGCGATGGGATGATTCTAATGAGGTTGGGTAATGGGAGACGCCATTGGTGTGTAGCAATACATGTACTGTATATCTGTAAGGATGTGACCACTTAAAATGTTCCTAAACATTAATGTACGAAAAGTATGTGGCTTTAAAGTGAACTGCTGTCAGGTGCATCGTGGTACCGCAGAGATACCAAACTTAATCTCAACGTCACTTGGGGAAGGGGAGAGAGAGAGGAGAGAGAGAGAGAGAGAGAGAGAGAGAGAGAGAGAGAGAGAGAGAACGCACCCATCACAAAAGTCTAAACCATAAACCGTTTATATTATTTCAGGATTTTAGAGGAATTAACTCCCAAAGTGTGAGGAGATCTCGGCTTAGGGTGGAGAAGAAATTAACGTGGTTTAACCGGATGTATAGATGTGCTACGTGATTGAACTTTCAACCCTCTGATGACCAATCAATCACTCTGAACAGTTGACTGATACGTTGGGGAGTTTGAATGTCCAGCATCTTTTCTGAATTTGTTTTTTTGTCATTAAGTGACAGTGAATTTAAGCAGGTAGCAGGTGGCTCGGGGAGGGAGGTTGCAGACATTGGGGATCGAACCCAGAACCTTTTGCCACTGTAACCACAACCATAATATCTTGCTCAAGGACGCCCACAGGTAGACACTGTGGACATTGGGAATCGAACCCGGAACTCAGGTTGGGAGTTGTAGTGGAACACCGTCGTCACGACTACACTATCCTGAGAAATGAATTGAAACATTCAAGATGACATAAAATATTACAGCGGTTTTCAGAGGGTAAACGAGGCCACAATGAAACAAAGCAAGCTATCACAGGCTTTCACTGGCTTGGGGGAATACAATAAAGAATGCCCCCACCCCCTCCTCCACACACACACGCACACGCACACATGCATGAACACACACCACACACACACCAGCACACACACACACACACACACTATCTTTCTCACACATGCACAGGTACACACACATGCACACACACTGACATACACAAAAACGATCTCTATCTCACACAAGCACACGCACTCACCACACACACACACACACACACACACATACATACTATCTCTGCCAAACACACGCACAAGCACACTATCACTCTTGCAAATGCACAACGAGTACGCGCACATACACACACACAAAACGCACACACACACACAGACACACACACACACACACACACACACACACACACACACACACATACATACTATTCTCCCCAAACACACACACAAGCACACTATCACTCTTGCAAATGCACAACGAGTATGCGCACATACACACACACAAAACGCACACATACACACACACAAACGCACACACACACACACGCATGCACACTATCTCTTCCTCACACACACATAGACACACACAGACACAGACACACAGACACACAGACACACACAGACACACCACACACACACACACTCACCCTGGGGCACTACAGCCAATGGTGATTATGGCCTCTCGTCCAGCCCCATAACCGAGACACTGCATTGAGTCCTATTTACTGCTGCCTATCCCTGCTAGAGGGCACCCTGGCAGCAACAGCTGTTTCCCACACCAGGTGGAAGCCTCGTCAACGACTGTACGGCGCAATCTCTCAACACAGAGAATATGAAGGACATCACAGCAGCACCCCTCCGTCTTTATTTTGGCTGCCGCCACTGGCTTACGGGCATCACCCAGGAAAAAGAATAGATATTCTCATTTAGGCTTCCGCAAATGAACAGATTTGAGAATAGCATTAGATTGGAGGGCACAGTGTTCGGCGTTTCATTTGGAAATATTTGTAATTATCATCCACTTAACCTGGCGTGGGTGACCTTCTGACCGTTCTGGCAGAGAGTGGGCATGCCCCCCCCCCCCCCCCCCCCTAGAGAGCTCCCACCCCACTGAGCCATCTCACCGCGCTTGTGTGTGAGGTAACCTGTCTGATCATACAGGCAATCATGATCTGAGAACCACAGCGGCCACTTGACCAAAGTTCGAGTCTGAGTGGCTGGCAGTGGT
>PIJE02000507.1:33002-83002 GCA_002895965.2 Coryphaenoides rupestris
TTGCTGAGTGGAAGCTCCATGCAGGACGTCTAGTGTAGTGTATTGTATTGTAGTGTATTGTTCTCACACAGCCAGATCACCACAGTGTGCTCTGGGTGTGAGGTCGCGGTGAACTTGCCGTGAAGAAGAGGAAGAAGAAGAAGAAGAAGAAGAATAAAAGACAATTCGTCTACCAGAGATCGAGGAGAGCAAAGAAAGCGACAACACCAGACAACACAAGAGAACGCCGACGCTAATAATAATAATCGACTATTTCGATGCTATACCGTCACGTTGAGATGAACCGCGAGGGTCATCGGAGCTCCGTTCGCGGTACCGTCCTCACGCCGCGGCGCTGAGAACGCGCGAAAAAACGAAACGAGACGAGACCAACCGCGGGAAAGTCGCACGTGTGAGTGGACGGAGATTCTCTCCACGGCGGCTTCGTCCGTCAGAGAGTCGAGTCGACGGTTAGAAATAGGCGACATTTTCGCGCTTCGATCCAAACTTTTTCAACAGGACGACGGCGGCAGCAGACGGACTTTTTTCTTCGCGTCGAGCCTCTATATACACTGTGTGTATATACTGTACTTTCATCCTCGCTATACACTTTATTTCTCCGTGAAGGTCATCATCATCATCACCGAAGACAGGCTCATATTTGTTTTTGGATGGGCTGATGTACTGTATGTGCCTGTATTTTTCTTTTTAAATAAGCAGTGTCAGGTAGGTTAAGTCAAGCAGTCAGTTCTTATGTCACACAGATTTCTATTTCCTGAAACTACTGCATTGTAACAAGTACGTTTTGTTTTGTTTGTGTTTGTGTTTGTGTGTGTTTTCTCCCCCTCAGGTGTGCGCGTCTATGTGCTTTGCTGATCGGTGCGTGTGTGTGTGCGGGTGAGCGGCGACCACCACCACCACCACCACCACCACTACTACTACTGCTATTGAAGTCCCCCACATGGATCCTCCCCAGTACAATGGAGCCAAGCCGCCCGAAGGCAGCGTCGACACCGCCTGCTGGGCGCCTCCCCCGGCCAAGGTGGCCCGCCTGGAGCAATGCGAGGGAGGAGGAGCAGGAGCAGGAGCAGGAGCTGGAGCTGGAGCTGGAGGAGGAGGAGCAGGAGGAGGATGTTCAGCCCAGCATGAGAGCAGCGGCAGCGGCGGTGGTGGAGGCGGGCAGGGGAGCCCTTCTGCGGCCAAGTCGCCCGTGCTGGTGGCCCTCAAACCCTCCACCCCACCAGACAAGAGCTGGCACAAGAGGGGTAAGGTTGCTGGTGCTGGTATTGTGTCAAAAAGAAGCACAAGAACGCATTTGTTTTACAGGATGATTAAGGTTCTGGAATATGAGTGTCAAATATAGACAAATAATGTAAAATGTGTCAAATTCCCACAGAAAGTGGAACCTATGTGTGCATTCTATTATTCAAATGTATTTTATCTCTTATTAGTTGCTTTTTTATTCACGTATGTTGTTGAATGCATGTTATGCATGTGTATTACGCATGTGTTCTGAGTAGTTGTGCCAAATCTGCATTTCTGTTGGTTTGCAATGTGTAGTTAGTGTATTTTATTAATGAATGTCAAGGCAGGGGGAAAGGAATCCACAAATATTTTGATAAATTGATGTTTAAATGAAATAATGAATACAACTTTTATGAAGCAATTACTGAAGGGAAATTAAAGCAGCCAATTTGCATACCATTCTCATAATGCCATATTTAATGAATGAATAAATTATCAAATCCATACATTGATTTTCAAAAAGTCACACTCAACATTTCTAGTATATTTCCTTTAATGCGCCATCTACATACAATGGATCTGGTTACCATTAGGCAACACGTTTTGTTGTGGTGTCCTTTTTGTTTTTTGTTATTCCAACCGCTATTTGGGAGGCTAGTGTTTAAATGCCACCGCGTGATTGATTGTCCTCGCTGTCCGTCACCCCAGGGAGCCTGCTGCCAGTGTTCTGTGTGGTGGAGCACAGAGAGGGTGTGGCCGAGGGGGATAAGAGGGAGGAGCATGCCGAATTTGTGCTGGTCCGGCGAGACCTGCTCTTCAACCAGCTGATAGAGATGGCCCTGCTGACGCTGGGCTACTCGCACAGCTCGGCCGCGCAGGCCAAAGGTAGGAGACGCCGCTCGCGCACGACACGCGGTTAACTGTTGCATTGTGGGTTGTGGGGGTTCACACCTGAGTCGTGGCTTTACGAGTGTGTGTGGCTTTATATATGAGCATGTGCAGGGACGTGCCTGCATTGGGGGAGGTGGGGGGGGGCTGGGGTGACACATGCTCCCAAAATATTGATCGGACCCCTCTGAGTGCCACCCCTACTAAAACTAACAGCTGATCCGAAGTTGAACCTCGATATTTGTCATTTCTGAGATTCGCGATATCAGTTTTTCTTTGCAATTTTAACAATGATACATTAACAATAAGATAAGATACTAATATAATAAAAATAAATAGATAATAAATGTTAAAAATAAGTTGTCCTGCAAAGGTATGTTGTGGTCTGGTGCTGGACAGGACACTGAGCGCGTGCGTGTCTTATTCAGGTCTGATCCAGGTGGGCAGGTGGAACCCGGTCCCTCTGTCGTACGTCACTGACGCGCCTGACGCCACGGTGGCGGACATGTTGCAGGAAGTCCACCACGTCATCACCCTCAAGATCCAGCTGCACAGGTGCGAGTCCTCCCGCTCTACAGTACTGTCCCGACCACAGCCCATGAGCAGCAGTAATGTTGTCTCCGTCTTAAAGGGACAGTCGCCCATAGCAGTAATGTTATGTCCTGTCTTAAAGGGACAGTCGCCCCTAGCAGTAATGTTATGTCTTGTCTTAAAGGGACAGTCGTCCATAGCAGTAATGTTATGTCCTGTCTTAAAGGGACAGTCGCCCCTAGCAGTAATGTTATGTCCTGTCTTAAAGGGACAGTCGCCCCTAGCAGTAATGTTATGTCCTGTCTTAAAGGGACAGTCGTCCATAGCAGTAATGTTATTCCTGTCTTAAAGGGACAGTCGCCCCTAGCAGTAATGTTATGTCCTGTCTTAAAGGGACAGTCGCCCATAGCAGTAATGTTATGTCTCTGTCTTAAAGGGACAGTCGCCCATAGCAGTAATGTTATGTCTCTGTCTTAAAGGGAAAGTCGCCCATAGCAGTAATGTTATGTCTCTGTCTTAAAGGGACAGTCGCCCATACCAGTAATGTTATGTCCTGCCTTAAAGAGACAGAGTTGGCCAATCACAGTAATGTTATGTCTCCATCTTAAAGGGACAGTCAGCCCATAGCTGTAATGTTATTTCCTGTCTTAAATGGACAGAGTCGGCCCACAGCAGTCATGTTATGTCCCCGGCTTAAATGAACAGGGCACCTCAGGGACAGCAGATTCTGTCTCTGGTGAAACACTACTTGAAACTGTGCCAGGTAATGTCACTGGCTATGAATACCTTTCTGCGTCCCTCAGGTTTAATTTTAGCGTTTGGTTACCCTTTAATTGTTTTCATTTAAGGCTGGGGTTCGAGACTGCAAAGCCGCAGAGAGAGTGTGTAGAAGATAATTGTTTAACGAGGTTCCCTTGCAGTTTGTGGCCAATGAACAACCGACACTACAATCCCAGCCAAAGGACCTGGCACACCTCGGGCATATGCACCGTGTTACCTTATCTTGAGTAGGCTCGCCATCTGCCATCCCTGTCCTCTCCACCAATTAGAAAGACGCAAAGTCACGGGTGGTGTTCCTGATACACCGCAGATGCACCAAGATGCACAAAGACGCAGAAAAATAACATGCACTATTCATCCTCAACGGCCATTTTGGGAAGCATCCTCATGTAATCATTCTTTCATCATTCAACATTTTTAAGTTGATGACCATACAACGTGTATAATTTTTAATCCATGAAAATAATCCTAAGCATTTTATCGATGAATATGAGAACGTGATGTGTGTTTCAGTATATGTTATGATGTTATAAGTTATAATGAGGTCATTAGAACCACAAGTGGAGCAAACATGGTTCCATCCACCTTTAAGGCTGAACAGTTAGTTGTTAGTGGAGTGATTGTAGTTCAGTGTATCTAATGCTTCTGCCCTCTTCTTCCCCCGACTGTCTGGGTGTGCAGCTGTCCGAAGCTGGAGGATTTGCCGCCCGAGCAGTGGAGTCACTCCACGGTGAGGAACGCTCTCAAGGAGCTGCTCAAGGACATGAACCAGAGTGCCCTGGCTAAGGAGTGTCCTCTCTCCCAGGTTCAACACACACACACACACATTACACACACTATACACACACACGTGCACACACACCCGCGCACGCATGCATGCCCACACACACATACACATGCACACACAAACACACACAGTCTCTCTTTTACACACACACACACACACACTCCTCTCTCACACACACACACACACACACGGACACACACACTCACACACACACATACACACACTATATACTCCTTCTCGCACACATACACACACACACGTACTGCTCAGCACTCGGAAAAATAAAGTTGAATAGTGTGTGTGTGTGTGTATGTGTGTGCGTACGTGCGTGCTTGCGTGCGTGCGTGCGTGTGTGTGTGTAAAAGAGAGACTGTGTGTGTGTGCAGACGTGCCTACCTTGGTGTTTCGGAGGGAGCACGTGGTCTCCTATCTAAATAGAAAATCCAGATTGCGGAGAGATAAGGTGTGTGGGGGCATATAGAGAGACAGAGATAAAAGGCAAAGATGCTATCTCCGAAAGAGGTTATCTCCCCGAGCAAGCTACATTTCTCTCTCTCTAAGTCACCCCTCCTGTCACTTTGAATCTGTCAACCTGTCCGTCTTGTCATATCTGTCCGTCATAACCGCCCATTACCATCACTGCCTCGTGTTTAAGCTTCGACATTTATGGGAATTAAGAATCTATTACAGGTAAATATGTAAAGCAATGTAAAATGAAAATGAATCAAAACAAGGATTCCTATTATACCAGCAGGTCTGAGCGTGATCAGTCATTCCAAGCGGTTTCGAAAAACCGGTTGGAATGTCGCCTTTAAACTAAATATTTAAACACACACGCACTTTCACACACACAGTCACAGGTTAGCAGAAGGGCCCGTAAGTCACATGACCACATGTGAGCGCTGCCCAGACAGACGTGGTACATTTACCATTACATTTAGGGCATTTGGAAAACTCTTTTATCCAAAGCGACTTACAAAGAGTACAAAGAGTACAAAGAGTACATATAAGGAGACAGCAATCTATCACTGTGGTACATAAAGATAAGAACAGAGCAGGTTTCAAGCATTCATAATTGCAAGGCTAATAGAACGAGTTTCATAATTGCTAGGCTGCCTGCATAATAGCTGGGATAAGAGCAGACGTGTCATTGTGCCTAAGTCCTATTAATAATGCCAAGACGTACAAACACGCAAGTTAGTGCGAGGGTTTAGGAGAGGGGGGGTGGGGGGGGGTTATGCAGAGTCCAGGTGAACTCTGATCTTGATTCTCTTACGGAAGCTATTGAGCGACTCTGCCATCCTGACCTCAGCCGGGAGCTCATTCCACCACTGCGTTGCCAGAACAGGGAAGAGTTGGGACTTGGCAGAGCAGTACTGTGTGTCTGTCTGGGGTATGTTATGTCCGGAGGGGGGGGGGGGCGGCATACCGGACCACCACTGGCTGGATGAAAATTGCTTCATATCTCCCACTCCCTCTCCTCTCACATTCCTTAATTTTCAGCCCGTGTATGGGTCGGATGCCCCCCCACACATGCCCCTCCACCCTGCTCTCTCACTCCATCACCTCCTCTACTCTCAGCCTGTCTCTCCCTCACTCTCTCTCTCAGCCTCTCTCACTCTCTCTCTCAGCCTCTCTCACTCTCTCTCTCTCAGCCTCTCTCTCTCTCTCTCTCGCCCTCTCTCTCTCTCAGCCTCTCTCTGTTCTTCTGCCTCGCTCTCTCTCTGCCCGTCTTTTCCTCTGTCTTGTTTGTGAGCGATTAAAATAAATAGGAGAAGATGAAAGGTATAATCAAATGTAAAGATTGCGCACAGGTTGGCCCTGGGGGTGGGTATGTGTGTATAAGTGTGTGTGAGTGAGTGAATGTGAGTGTGTGTGTGTGTGTGTGGCTGTGAGTGTGAGTGTGTGTGTGTGTGTGTGTGTGTGTGTGTGTGTGTGTGTGTGTCGGGAGAAAGAAAGTGAGGCAGTGAGTTCAGTGTTTCCCCTACAATTTCTTTCCAGCAGCGGTGCTGAGGTGTGTGTGAGGTGCACAGTACTGATATACATGTGCACGGTGTTCATGTGCGCGGTGCTGATATGCGTGTGCACGCTGCCAATGTGCGCGGGTGCTGAGATATTTTTGTGTGATCATCACTGATTCCAGTAAGGCTTTTGTCTGGTCTTTTTTTATTCTCGATTCTACAATATATATGATTTTAAATAGCCTTTGGGCCACCACATGTAATAATTTATAATAAAAAAAATATATATATATACACATATGTTTGGTCGGAGAGTAGCTCAGGAGGTAAGAGTGGGTCTGGCAGTAGGAAGGTTGTTGGTTCGATCCCCGGGCTCTGCCTAGCTAAGTGTCGAGGTGTCCCTGAGCAAGACACCTAACTCTACCTGCTCCTGACGTGTTGGAGCAGCACCCTACGAATGCACACACACACACGCGTTGACACCCTCATCTGTCTTTATTATCATACTTACCTAGGGGTGTTTTTAATAACAGCCATCTCAGTTCATTAATATCAGGTGTGGGGAACAGCTGAGATGGCCTGCCTGCCAGCAGCAGTCACTCCGAGTTGGTAATGAATTCCTATTGTCTTGTTCCCCCCCCCACCCCCCCACCTGCCCCCCCCCCCCCCCCCCACCCTGTTCCAGAGTATGATATCGTCTATTGTAAACAGCACTTACTATGCAAACGTCTCAGCTGCCAAGTGCCACGAGTTTGGACGATGGTACAAGCATTTCAAGAAGACCAAGTGTTTCAAGGGTGAGCCTCTCGCCTCTACCTTCTACCATCTCTCTCTCTCTCTTTCTCTCTCAATCTCTCTCTCTCTCTTTTTATTGCTAAAGCTTCAATGCAATGCTTCAAATATTAATATCTGCTCTATTTATGATTGTCTCTGTGATTTTTTTGTTCTGCAACCCCTCCCCCTCTCCACTACAGAGACGGATTGTTTCTCTGATCTGCTGCAAACTACAGTTCCCTGCGGCCCGCAGCCCGCGGTGCCCATCAGCAGCGCAGCCGAGCCCGCCGCCGCCATGCTCTTCCCCCACGGGGGCGTGGCCAACCTGTGTGGGCGTGCTCCGCTCGGTCTCCGCCCCTCTGGCCTGGTTGCCACGCCCCTCAGCCCACAGTTGGTCAGCCAGCAGCTGGTGATGGCCCAGTTCCTCAACCAGCAGTACGCCGTTAGCCGCATGCTCGCCGGCCAGGGCCTCTCCCCCGTCCCTCCCCCTCCGCAGCCGCCGCCGCCGCCGCCGCCGCAGTACAACATGAGCCAACCTGCGGCGGGGCGGACACCCGCCCTGGCTCTGCCCAAGCCCCCCGACCCGCAGGCGCAGCACCACGGCCAGCACCACGGCCAGCACCACGGCCAGCAGGGCGGAGGTCCCGGCACCACCGCGGCACTGACCCAGACCCTGGCGCAGCAGGCGTCGGTCGGCCAGGGCTGCCCGCTGGGGGGGGCGATGGGGGCGGAGTTGACCTGCGACATCTACCAGAGTGTGCGGGACGAGCTGAAGAGGGCGGGCATCTCCCAGGCCGTGTTCGCCCGGGTCGCCTTCAACAGGACCCAGGTACAGACACACAGGGACCGGGTAACAACATGAAGGGGCCTGGGTGAACTACAATAGATCAATAGTAGCATGCTGGCGGGGTGGGGGCGTGAAGGAGGGGCTACTGGAAGCGGTACCTCGATGGAAAATGTTAGTCCGCGTTGGTTGGAGGAAGGCGTTTGCTCTGTGCATGTGTCTGATGGTTGGTTGGCAGATTGGCATGGCCTTTGCCGCAGTGCCCCCCCGCCCATGTATCTGCGTGTGTGCTCATGTGTGTGCAGGTGTGTGTGTGTGTGTGTGTGTTCTGTGCCAGCTCTCTGCAGCAGGGAGCTGGTGCCAGAATTGAAGCAGCTGCTGGGCCAACTAATCACAGCCCCTCAGAGAGATGCTGTCTCTCTCGCTCACTCTCTCTCTTACTCTCTCTCTCTCTCTCTCTCTCTCGATATCCCCCTCCATCAAGCCTGCCTCCCCTTTGTTGGGCCTCCCTGTCCATTTAATCTGACCCCCCCCCCCCCCCCCCACACACACACACACACACACGCACACACACCCTCTCCCTCTCCCCCCTCGCCCCCTCCCCTGCCTCTCCCCCTTTATTGATATTCTGTCTTCTCGTATCTCACCATTTCCCTTTGGTCATTGCCCCCACCCCCCACCCACCCACCCTACCACACACAAGCACATCCACGACCACCCCACCCCCTCACCCCCGTCCGCCACCACCAGCACCACCACCACCACCATCGCCGACGACGACGGCTTCAACCAGACTCTGTGTCTGCGGCTCCCCGGTTCGCTTTACACGCCCACGCCTAACGGCGCCCGCTAAAAGAAAAGACCCGGCCTATTGTTATTATTGTTATTATTATTGCCGTCATTATCATCTTTGTCATAATAAGCCGAGCCAGCTAACCCCCCCTCGTCCCTCGCCCACCCTGTCCCCTCCCCTCACCCACCCCCCCCCCCCCCCCACCCACCCCCCCCCCCCCCCCCCGTTTCCCCACAGCCATGCCAAGGTGCTTCTTTTGCCAACTCTGGTAGCAGTCGGGCGCCGTGCCAACACGTCAGCCAGGAGCGGGAGAGGCATTTGGTCAATTAGTGATGCATGTAAAGTCTCTATCTGGTTGGAGCGCTGGGCGTTGGGGGGGGGGGCGGGGGTTGGGGTTGGGGGAGGGGGGGTGGGGGGGGGGCGCATTACGATGATCCGATTTGAATAGGGATGCAAATTCTTCCCAGACTGTTTCCGTATCGACACAATGAGAGGCCGGCTTGCTTCTGTGGTGAGCGGGGCGGCCTGGCGGCTGGGGCTGCAGGGCGGCGGTGGTGGTGGTGGTTGCGGTAGCGGCGCTTGGGCGTAGATCTACTGTCATATCGTCTCTGGCTGGCCGATGAACACCGAGCTGGCGTTGTGCGGGCGTATCGGTTTAATTGGGATCAAGCGATTGGCAAATGCAAAACTTTTGGCACATGCTGAAAAGAAGTGGTGCCACCAGCCACCTCTGCAGTTTCATATGACCACAATTTCATATGTGGATAGTCAGGCTTGTGGACTGATAAAGCCTCGACGTGCACCAAATGGGTCCAGAATTGTGAGAATTGTTGTGGTCAATTTGAGTCTGTTGTGTCTTTGCTGCTGGCCAATAATGCCATATTCTTCTGCGTGTGTGTGTGTGTGTGTGTGTGTGTGTGTGCATGTGTGTGTGTGTTTGTTCTTGTGCACGTGTGTTTGTTCTTGCTCATGTGTGTGTGTGTGTGTGTGTGTGTGTGTGTGTGTGTGTGTGCATGTGTGTGTGTGTTTGTTCTTGTGCATGTGTGTGTGCGTGTGTTCTTTCATTTGTGTGTGTGCATGTGTGTGTTTATTCTTGCGTGCGTGTGTGTGTGTGTGTGTGTGTGTGTGTGTGTGTGTGTGTATGTGTTCTTGTGCGTGTGTGTGTGTTGTGCGTGCGTGTGTTTGTGGGTGTGTGTGAATGCATGTTGTTGTGCGTGTGTGCATGTGTGTGTGTGGTTGTGTGCGTGTGTGTGTGTGTGTGTGTGTGTGTGTGTGTGTGTGTGCCCGGGCGGTACCAGGGCCTGCTGTCGGAAATCCTTCGCAAGGAGGAGGACCCCAAGCATGCGTCTCAGTCCCTGCTGGTCAACCTGCGCGCCATGCACAGCTTCCTGCAGCTGACCGAGGGCGAGCGGGAACGATTCTACCAGGAGGAGAAGGAGAGGAGTCTGTCAGGCGTCCCACCCAGCTGCAGCAACACCCCACCCAGACCCACCCAGGTCAGAGAGAGAGAGAGAGAGAGAGAGAGAGAGAGAGAGAGAGAGAGAGAGAGAGAGAGAGCAGAGGGAGAGAGAGACACACAGAGAGAGCAGAGGGAGAGTGAGAGAGACACATAGAGAGACAGAGAGAGACAGACAGAGAGACACAGAGGCAGAGAGAGAGAGATGTAGAGACAAAGAGAGAGACACCGAGACAGAGAGAGGGAGATGGTGAAAGAATGAGAGAGGCATTTGGGTGAGAGAGGAGGTGAGGGTGAAAGCCAGAAGGGATGTCAGAGAGTGAGAGGCAGAGTATTGGGAATGAGTAAAAAAAAGTCATCTGCAACATTGAGTCTGAATTCTTGTTAATTCAACATTAAACAGACAGTCTGTTGTGTTTCTCTTCAACCCTCTAGTCCAGGAAAGACGATTTGAACTGTGTCAAGACTGAAGATTGGCCCTCCCGGCTTCCCCTAGCCGTCGCTTCTGTGAGTTTCTTACGCTGTCGTCTCTCATAGATCTCTTCTGGAGTTACATGACACACCTGTTCTCCTATTGGCTGTGTCATTTCTCGAGGGCCAGATGAACCTTTAAGGAACTATGAAACGGGCGGACTGCTTGACCTTAAAGGACTCCTATTATACCACCAAGTGTGAGCGTGATTAAATGGTTTCATTTCCGGTTTTTGATGTCACATGTGGGTGTGTCCACCGTGATGTATGGTGGATAGATCAGCCTACCGGTTGCTACAGTCCACTGGGGAGGCTGGTAGGCTGATCTATCCAGCATACTTCTAGGTGAACACTCTGCGCCACTTGTGATGTCAGAAAGCGGACATGACAGCGGTTTTTGAAATCTCTTGGAATGGCTAATCACGCTCACGCCTGGTGGTCTCCTTTAAGGTGCATCATAACAACCTGGAGATAAACACTAGTATCGAATACATGTCTTATGTTAAAACATTACGGATACACTCCCAACTGTGCGAAACACGTCTCTCAGGACAAAGGACGTGTGACTTGTCCCTGAAACATATATTTACAATACAGCCTGTAGGTCAGTTCAGAGCTCTCAACTGTGTGATTCGTTATTATTCATTCTTTTATATGATTATATTATTCAAAAGTTGAATGTCATTGTTGCCATTATTATTATTATTATTATTATATCCTACCTTATCTCCTACTAAATAATGTAGGCCTTTCCTTGTGTCAAATAAACACACTACAGCCGTTCTGTCTGGGGCATAATATCTACTAAAGTCGGTTGGCCTAAGAGGCTCCATCGCATGACTTATGGTATAGTTCTGATCATCACTGATAGGCCGATGTGACGTCGATGAAAATGACATAGATGCCTATTCCAAATGCAAGACACAGTTTTGTGATTGAGGACTAATGTCTGTCACTCTAATGTCTAAATTAGCCATGTACTGTATTTCTGGAAAAGTGAGCTATGCAAAATAAAAGAAGAGAAATTCGTGAGAAAGAATCAAAGACATTTTTCAGCACACCACTAAATATATAAATATATAATGGAATAGAATAGAATATGTGAGCGAAGGAAATAGGCAGAGCTGGTTTGGGCGGGGGGGGGGGGGGTGCTGGCGAGCATGTGCCATCGACGCATTGGTGGTCGTCACATCCTCGCATGTTTTAGCCGGTCGAATGGGTGCACATGAACATTACCTGCCAAGCCATTGAGTTTCATAGGACAAAGCTTGCTTGGATTCATCCATGTGCACACTATAGAAATATTGACTGAAATCACATGGATTATTCTCAGATGTTACTATTCTGATATTTCTCCCAAAAAGTGCAACGCATCATCATTTATTATTTGTTAATTAATATTTATAATCCAATCCAATAGTGCCTTAAGATTGTCATTTATTATCCACCCCCCACACACACACACACACACACACACACCACACACACACCACACACACACACACACACACACACATGCATGTGCGCTAAATACAGAAATTGAAAGCCTATTAGATTCTGCATTGCATTAATGCTATTATTAATATTGTGGTATTTATAGCTAAATAGCCCATGTATCATGTTACATGTGGCGAAGTCAAAACACTATATGAAATCTATGAAACATCCATGTAGCCATAAGTAAATGTCAGTTTGTCTATTTATTATTTATAAGATTACTGATTTATTATCAGTCGTCTTACTCTATTCCTGCCGCTCTCCATCTATCTGTCTTTGCCCCCTCCCCCCCCCTTTCTCTCTCTCTCTCGCTTTCTCTCTCTCTCTCTCGCTCCTTGTACTTTAACTCTCCCTCTCTTGTCTCTTGCTGGGCTGCTTGCTTGCTGTGTGGTGAATCCTGTGTTCTCTCTGCTATCAGGCCAGGCTGTCCCCGCTGGCAGTGGACCGGGGGCAGGCGGGCAACGTCTCTGGCCTGGACATCAGCATGTCCATCTACGAGGAGATCCAGAGGGAGATGAAGAGAGCCAAGGTCTCTCAGACGATGTTCGCAAAGGTGGCCGCTTCCAAGAGCCAGGTACACACTCGCGCCGCGTATACACACACATACACGCACGTGCACACACTCACACACATCCACACTGTAATACACTCTGATACACTGTGAGAATATTTGTGTTTGTTTATGTGTGAATATTTTGTTATGTGACAGCCATATATAGTCACACATACAGTACACACTAATACACTCACAGACAACCCACTGATGAGTACACACACACACACACACACACACACACACACACACAAACAACCATACACCTCACACAAACACATTGTGGCACACACACACACAGTGCACAACCTGCTACTTAGACACACATGACCACATAACTACACACACACATGATGCACACACATTAGTGACACATACTCACATGCACACACACACACACACACACACACACACACACATACACACACAGACATCCATCCACAACAATGCTCACTTAGGTACATGCATAACACATACTTATGGGCGTGCAGAACACAGTACACAGTGCACGGTGCACGCACACACACTCACAAGCAAGCAAAAACACATTTACACATACACCACCTTTTCTTTTTTTCTTTGGTTACCTAATTATTCCTATTGCTTTTCGCTACAATCATGTGTCCATCGTGAATTCGTGCATCTCTGCAGAGGAGCCCAGGCCCAGATAATCAGGCAGCAGCTGTACTCTGCAGAGGCCTATCATCAGTGCATCAGACTGCTATTGTGCCCTGAATTACCGGGTTTAGTAGTTGGCATACACGGACGAGCATGCACACCCCGACATGTACGGCGTTTAAAATATTCGCTAAAACGCGTACAAGCGCGCGCACACACACACACACACACACACACACACACACACATTGAGACACGCACGCACCCACATTAGCGCACGTGCACGCGTGTCCCGTGTGCCGCACGTATGTAAGCGTACTACACATGAACTTATGTAAATGCTAAATGCAAGCACTCGCAGATAGGCATGACTACACACACACACACACAAACGCACACACACACACACACACACACACACAAGCACGCACACACACACACACACACACACACACACACACACACTAAAGGCATACAAATGCACACAGATGATTTGAGTGTTTATTGTTCTCATTTTTATGGCGGTGCCATAAGCTTGTTATTGCCTTTTGTTTTGAGGATAATTTTCCCTCCATGAAATGGGGGGAGGGAGATAGTGGAGCTCTCATTTTATCCCACTGTCTCTCTCTCTGTCTCTCTATAGCGTCCATTTTTACTTCCCTTTTCTCTCTGTGTGTTTGTGTCTTTCCTTACTTCCCCCTTGCTTCTCTCTTTTTCTCCTTCTGTCTTGTTTTGTGTTGTTTTTTTGCCCACCCGTTTATGGTAAGCTCCCCTCTCTTAACCCCGTCACCAGGGTGTGTGAGGGGGGGGGTCACTCGGCGGTCACGCTGGCACTGACAGGTGGTTCACAAACCTGCTACGGTTTTATATTCTCCCCACCACAGTCTATTGGCCTTCTCTTTGTACTCTCTCTGTCTCTCGCTCTCTGTCTCTGTCTCTCTCTCTATCTCTCTGTCTCTGTCTCTCTCTCTCTCTGTGTCTCTCTATCTCTATATCTCTCTCCCTATCTATATCCTACTTCCGTTATATGCTCTCTCCCTCTCTATATTTCCCTCTACCTCATCTCCCTATTTCTTTCTCTCCTCTCTTTATTTATAACTCTCTCTTTATCTCCCCCTTCCCTCTCTCTGTGTCTCTCTGTCTCTCTCCCTATCTATATCGTACTTCCTTTCTATGCTCTGTCTCTCTCTCTCACCCCCTGAGTAATTGTGCAAGGCTGCTGGCACACAGCGCTGTGTTGGATCTTGCTGCTGTATCTGCACTGTGCATCTGGATGGTATTGTGTCCTCGCGCTGGTCCCCAGCCAGGTGTGCCTGTGTGTGTGTGTGTGTGTGTGTGTGTGTGTGTGTGTGTGTGTGTGTGTGTGTGTGTGTGTGTTAGCCTGCTCACACGTATGCTATGCTCTAGTTCATAAATCCAACGTTAGCTTGGCTTTACTTTCCTCAATCTATCACTCACGTCTCCCCTCCTCGCGAAGGCAGACATAATTCGACCCTAATTAGAGAAAAATCACACAGATCTAGCAGGCTATGAATCGTTCAGGCCCTCTGTCCATCTTACCGACGTTGTGTACGGTGTGGGGAAATACAATTTCACAATTATACAGTAGACAGGCTCTCGTGTCAGTCGCCGCGGCTAGCAAAAATCTGAATTATAACAAGAATGTATGTAAAAATCCACGTTATTTAATGCAGTGAATAATGTATGAATTTCAAAGCTGCATAAACAAATTAATGAGGTATAGCCTTATTACTATTTGATGTTGGTCACAATGGCCTGCATAAACATTGTTTGACACAATGATATTAATAAGATGTGTGAATAAGATGATTTAATTTCTTCCTGTTCTCACTTCTTATGGAAAACTTTAAGGGAACCGTTTTTAAAGCAACATATGCACCGTTGCTTTTGTTCGTCTGATAGTCTTTGTTAAAGGCAGAGAGAGAGAGAGAAAAGAGCGAGCAGGAGGACACAATCACTCTTAGGGAGCTTAAAATCAATAACTATTGATCCTCTATTGGGAAAAAACTATCGGGAAGAAAACCCTGCCCCCTCCTCTTTCCCTCCACAATTAGGTGAGAGTTCAGGTTGTTGTTGTTTTTTTCTCACAGAACATCCGATAAACGATCGCAAATTCCAGCAATTTGTTCACAGAAAACGCTCGACAACACGCAGGAGCAAAGTTGGAATTCTACACATTTGTATAAAACTCCACTGCCGATCAAACGTGTGAACAAAAACTCTTAAACTCAAAATAAAGCAAAACCAACCAGAAATAATGCAATCAAGAGTGTGCGAACTGCACCTTTGCGCCGATATTACGCCAAAATGGCGACCATAAATGCCACGGCGGTGTGTGAACGACTGTAAACTCGGCACTACTGTTCTATCACCTACACAACCACCATAGTGCCTTCCTTTGTTCGCTCGGTAGCGCTAATAAAGCATTTGGTTTTGGCGTCCCCGTGTTCCGCAGGGGTGGCTGTGTGAGCTGCTGCGCTGGAAGGAGGAGCCCAGCCCGGAGAACCGCACGCTGTGGGAAAACCTGTGCATGATCCGCCGTTTCCTTGGACTGCCGCAGGCCGAGCGAGACGCCATCTACGAGCACGAGAGCAACGGCGTGGTCTCCGCCGCGGCCCAGCAGCACTGCGCCGCCGCCACCGACCGGCTGGCGGTGGTCGCCGGGGACAACGCACTGGTGAGGGGGGTGGGGGACGTTAGATGCACACACACATTTATAGGTGTACCGTATGGACACACACATGCAGACACACACACACACATATGCAGACACACACACACACACACACACATTAATGCACGTACTGTATGGACACACACACATAAATATGCACATGAACATGCACACGCACACACACATTAACAAGCGTATAAGAAAACACACATACACACACATATACATATGCAGAGAGACAGACACACACACAACACATGCACATATACACACATACAGACATACACATAAATACACATGCAGACACACACACATTGGTGCATAACAGATCTTTATGCAGAAGTATGCAGATTGCAGCCGTGACATTTACAACAGAAACCTGCTAATAAATAACACGTTAATAAATTGCCGTCTTGGTAAGTCAATTGCAGTAAAAATCACCTTGATGTCCACGTTATTTAGGTGTGATTAATTAACTGTGCGCTATACTGAAAAAATAAGGCTTGGGCTTTTATTGGTTAATTGAATTTCCAAAAACCTTTCAACAGTTGCAGAACTGTTGTTCTTTGTCCCCTGAATACACGCATGCAGACAGTGTGTGTGTGTGTGTGTGTGTGTGTTAAATGAACACTTTTGTATTTGCTCTACATTATTTAAACAAGCTGAATCTGCTAATTGATCAATATTACGACAAAGTTTATCTGAAAAATGATTGATTGAATATTGAAGGAAAAAAGATGATATTGATCACACACACACATCACCCTCTGTAATGAGTCAAGCATCTGTAGAACATGTTTGGTAGATGTGTGTAGAGAGGTTGAGGCTTGATATGAGATGCAAGTCCTAATACAACTCTTGTTTTGATACCAAACGATGTTTAACAAAGTTATATGTTATGCATCTTAGAAATAGTTTCAAGCTTTTAAAGCAACAGGTATTTAAAATGTAAATGTATTTAAATTGTTCATTATTTATCCTCATTGATTAGTATTTATAAATATAAATATGAATGTTGAAACTCAATAACACTCAATAATACCAAAAAATACAAATAAATGTATTGCTTTGCTTTCGGCACCAAATACCATTGCACAACTGTAACCCAATAACGGTTAGCTCAAGTGTATGTGATCGACAAAATATCCAATTGTTGGATCAGATTATAATCTCTACATTTTTCTCCGACTTTCCCGCAGTACCAGTGCCATTCTCCCATGCCCCATCAGCACCACGGGCAGCCCCTCACCTCCCAGGCCCACCAGCCCTTTCACCCGGAGGCGGGACCTCATCTGTCGCCACGGCAATCATCCACGGCGTCGCCCGGCGAGTGTTCGGAGGGGGGCTGGGCTCACCCGTTGGGGTGGTTGCAGGGCAGGGGGCGGAACGGAGAGAGGCGTGACACCAAGGCGGACTGGGGCGAGGGGGAGAGCGGTAAGGCCTGGGGGGGAGGCACCTGCCCACCCATCGAGCTGGGCGTGGAACTCTGCGGGCAGACATGCGACGGGGGCCCCGCCGACAAGGCTGCCCACCTGGTCAACGGAGCGTGCAAGAAGAGCTGGAGCGAGGGGAGGCTTCTGTCGTCACCCCCCTCGTGGGGTGATCTCAAGGGCGAGAGTGGCACCCGTCTGGGGCGGGGAGAAGAGGACGAGGTGGGCGGCGGCAGCCACGGGGTGGAGGTCAGGGGGGTGGAGGAGGGGTGTAGGGTGTCCCGGGAGGCCCTGGGGATCCTGCAGAGCTTCGTGCAGGACGTGGGCCTCCACCCCGACGAGGAGGCGCTGCACACGCTGTCGGCACAGCTGGACCTGCCCAAGCAGGCCATCCTCAGCTTCTTCCACAGCCACGACCACAGACCCCAGGGTCAGCACAGCCTCCACACTCCGCACTGCCACAACCACCACCACCACCCCCACCACCAACTCCCCGATGATCTCCACCTCGGCCTGGGCACCGGGTCAGAGCGGGCCCAGGCTGCCAGAACTGTGGAAGAACCAGAGGTGCATAGAGGGGAGGGGGACCTGTATCAAGTGGTTAAGACAGAGGACAGCAAGCAGGCAAGGGTAATAGAGAACGAGGGGAAACACGGGGTGACCGTTTCTGATGAGATGAACATAGGCACTCAAACCACTGGTGTTGTGAAGGAGGAACAACACAACTATAATTAACTTGCGTCTATTCAATGACTGTGTCCTGTCGTTGTTGTTTGTTGTTCATAGACTGTCGAAAAACAAAACATACCTTTCTTTGAGGATCGAGGACAACTTCCTTTTCCACCACGTGCAACTCAATCATTGTTACCAATGTGCCAGTGTTGGTTTGCTTCTTTTAAAAGACAACTTCCTGAAAACGCGATGTTTCTTCAATTTTGTCTAAATCCTAAAACACTTGATCTCAACCTCATTATTGTTATCGCTACTTAAATTATGTTGAATTGTGTTGTCTGTGTCTGTGTTTGATTGCCGTGTAAACTTGAACAACATTTGCTCGGCAGTTTTATTTAACTGTCATTTTGGAGAATTTGTGGATAGAAAACAATTACTATTAAAGTACAAGAGACTCAAAAGGTTTTCTATTTACTCAAAGTAGTGCAATGCGTTTATTATGCATTTGTTTTTAGAACTATTGAATTTCAAGTACAGGGATTGATGAGGTCATTGAATCATGAATGAATAGCCAGTGTTTTGAAAGATTTGAATAAAGATACTTTTTAACGCTGCACATAAGCGATCAATAGATCAAGCCATGTCAGTTAAAAACAGATCCGTTGGTGTCCTGGCGAAGTCGTCCATATAAAGTATCCGCTGACAGTGGATCTGTTGCTGCATCTTTTGTCTTCCCGTCTTTCATCACGCCAGGTTTTATGAATAGCTATTCAAAAGTAATGGCTTGACGCATACATTTTGTTTTTTGTTTTTTTCCTAACCTGACTAAAACGTGTATTACAATTTAATAAGCAGACAGGTTTGTATCTAATGGGCATAGGAGGAGTTTGTGGTATTTGAAAAAGTGGTAATTATAGCAAATTATGGCTACACCTGCGAGGCACATGGTATTCATTAAGTCCAAAATGACATGGTGTATTCAAACACAACGCATTGTACTCCTTGGGACTGGTTTTGGTTGTATTTAGTCATTTGAGAACTCTGCTCTAATAAAATCCCTTAAGATCTCAGAATAAAACCGCTGTTATCAACACGATCAAATTCCACCCTCTTTTCTCTTAAAGTTATGAGAAAAGCCTTCTCAGTGTTACGTTTTTGGTTCATAATCCCTTCCAGAAGCATTGTGTGCACCGGTAGAATCTGTGGCAGCATAACTGAAAAGGGCAGAATGTCAATGCTGTTTTGTTTTTTTTTCTCCAGTTTTCCACAGGCTAAGCACCACAACCAGGTGCTGGGTGGCTGGGTGACACTACACTAACAGATTTTTACAAAACACGCTCTCTTGCAAAATATATTTAGAATATGTTTAGCAGAGTGTGAAGTGTGGTTTTGTCAAGAGGTGGTTGTGTTGTGGGGGATTGGGGGTGGGGAGGTGTAGGGTATTGTGGATACACCTCCAGATAAGCAGATCTGAAAACTAATGGAACGGTGGAAAATAAAGCTATTAAAAACGACTAAATGACGACGTTTAGACAAACAGATGTCTGCATCATACACGACTTCACTAATTGTTTGCCTCGTCTGTGCCTCACAGATTTGTGTATCGGTGAGCGCAAGTATGCTGAGGATAGTGTACTAGTGTCTGAGAATGGTATGTGCATTTGTGTCATTGTGTTTCCAGTCATGTGATTGTCATTTTGTATTTATTTTTTGCATCTCTGTGTCTTGCTGGTGCATCTGTGTCTCCTCAATCACATGATTTTTAATGCTTTTGTGTATTCTTTCAATAGTTCTTCCTCTTGACTGTTCATCTAATGGTTCCTCTCTCTGTGTCTGTGTGTCTCTCTCTCTCTCTCTCTGTGTCTCATAGTCTTACACTGCTGCTCTTTCTGAGATGGTGCAGTGTTCAAGCCCCATTTGGTCAAAATGGCTTTTAGCGTAATTCAATATAGCTTTGGTTTTTACTATCATCTGTTACCATGACGATAGCTCTGGTGGGGCCAATGAGAGGCCAAGGAAGCCTCATCATCAGTAATATTAGCTGAAATAATTATGATAATGGTGCTCTTGAAAATGTCATGCCTGTGCTGCTGCTGATGGTAATGATGATTATTGTTGCTTTTGTATAGCCCATCACGTGTACGTGCGCGCGCACACACACACACACACGAGCACGCACACGCACAGGCATCACACGCACGCCCGCACAGTCACGCACGCATGCATGCACGGATTAGTTATTGCTATATAACGCTGCCACCTTCGCTTCATCAAAGTGAATTATATTTTTTTTTGCAATTACAACATTTAAACCTAACCTAATAGAGGGGCGCTATAAATAAATAAGCGCGGTTTGATGGGACTGATGAGCAGTGCAGTTTACTGTCTTTGAGATCGTGTTGATTAACATTCCGTGTTTTTATTATTGCATGAATGTTTATTGTCTCTGGGTGTTTGTTTGTTTGTTTCATTAGCCTAACTAAGTCGTTGTGCAGAATTCACTGGTCTGAAACGTTTGCGCGTCGCTTATATTATAACTGGTTTGAATGGGTTGATCACGTTTGATCACGTTTGTTTTGTTTTAGAAGCTCGGCTCGGTTGCTTTGCTTTTCCACGTGGGGACTACGGACGGTTTTTGGACGGCCGACAACATCTTATCTAATGGTGCGTTCCATTTACGCTCGGAAGTCGGTTGTCGGTACTGGGAATGACGTCACATACCGAGTTGACCGCGTTCCTGTTAACAAGTCGGAAAACCCAAATGGACGCCTTGTTTTACCAGTCGATAAATCAATCACTTGGCCCATAATAATCTGGCCTGTAAAGTCATTTGAGACTGTAATGTGATTAAGGGCTATACAAATAAAATAGAATTTCATTTAATTGAATAATAAATTATTATGCGGCATTTTGCGCATACAAACACCGTCGCAACGTGTCCAGGGGTATAAGTACTGTGTGTATGACTGATTTTATGAGACACAAATAGACAGAAGTGTTAAAAAAAACAGTCTTGGATTTCTACGTCGGGGTTGTGAGGCTCTTCCGACTTTCTGAGTTGGACATCCGACTTCGGTGCGCGTTCCCGCGGAAACGTCCGACGTTGAACTCAGAAATTCCGACATCCGAGTACAAATGGAACGCACCATAAAACACACACACGCGGAGTTCACGCCCCGGTCACGTGATGTGTCAGCTGTGCTCCAGTACAGCCGCCTGACCACCACCACCACCAGCAGCAGCAGCAGTCAGCAGTGTTTACAAATCGGCAGACAGACAGACAGACAGACAGACATCATGGCGAGTCCAGTGTGATTCATACAGGTAGCTGGTCTTCTCCTCCTGCTCCTCAGTTGTCATACAGTATGTTGAACGGGCATGTGTTGTTGTTGTTGTTGTGTGTGTCAGATTTTGCAAGGTAAGAAGTAGGAAGCGTGTCGGAAGTGGCTAGGCCCCTGCAGCTAGCGCTAGCGCTCCACCTAGCTTCCCCCCCCCCCCCCCCCCCCTTCAACTCAGGATAACTGTGGCTTAACATTATCGGGTGCCGCTGCTACCATGAGCTTGTCTGTCTTTTCTCTCTCTCTCCCTTTCTGGCACCATGTCGTGTTTTGTGCATGTACAGAATATAGTTGTTATCTTGACGTGAATGTCTGGCTTTCGCACATCAAGATAGTGGTGCGTTCAAGTTGTACGCGGAATTTCAGACCTCCAAGTCGCAAGAACCTCACTACCCCGACTTCAGTCCACTCGAGTGTGACGTCAATCCCAGCTCCCACTTTCAGCACGATCGGAAGTCGGAGCTGGGAATGATGTCACAATACCCGAGTTGAAATCCGACTTCAGGTGGCGTTCCCACTCCAAAAAAAACTACAGATTTCCGAAATTCCGACTCCCCGAGACAACTGGAATGCGCCATAATCCCGTGGTTGGTTTCAATCGATGTTGCTTGGTATGCATATCCTCTTTTATCATGTATCTGAAAGATGATGTTACCAGAAATGTATTTCATGCTAACGTAGGCAGGCGGACATGTAAAATCGTTGTTGAACACCTAAATCGTTGCAGGAAATCGGATTGTCGCGCACCCTTGAAGTGCACTATAGACCCTTTCATCATCTATGGACTTGGATATTTTAAGTAACGCAGTCCATTACTCCCAGCCAGTGAAAGCCTTTCCTGTGGGGAGCGTTCACTTGACATATTGTTCTCTTAGCCTATACACCACCAGCACCACCACCCCAACCACAACCTTTTCTGTATCTGTACAGGTCTGCAGTCACCTACAGACCATAGACTTTATCTTGAAACAACATGTAGACACCCTGGAGTTATTTTACTGTTCTTATTGTATTGCATTGATCATCATTGGCGTTCAATTGATGTTTGAGGTCTACTTCTGTCTTCCTTGTTACTTTGCTACTGTACCTAGGTCAGAACATGTAACGTGTATTTGAATGAAACAGATTTAGGTTTAGATTAGCGTTAGTTGCTATAATCAAATCACTATGTATAGGCGTACATGTAGTTACTAAGCTATGTCTGTCCATGGTCTTTGTATGGGTTGAGGGGCCCTCTACACATAGAATTAGCCTCCAGTGACTGATCATGTGACTACTGAGAAGGCTACTGAGCAGTAATTGTGTGCTGAAGTCAAAGCATGTGAGTTTGTTTAGAAGGAACACTTTCCTTTGGACTTTTCAGTGTGGGCTGCAAGTGAGTGTGGGAATATTGCTGAATCCCATATTGCTTCTTTGACTATGACCTCATCATTGTTATTGTTTGTTTGTGCCTTCCATGTACTTGGCTTTGCACTGATGGATTGTCATATGTTTGAGAAAACATCTAAATATATTCATCCAAACTTTGGAAAAATAGGAATACATATGTGTTTGTGTGTGTTTTTGGCCTTTTAAAGTGAAACACTGGATTTAACACCCAGTTGAGAACAGATAAATTCACCTCGACAAATCAATTTGGAAGCTTGGGTTTCCCACCAGCCATTGTTACAATGCATAGAATCCAAAGGACATGGCCTATTTCCATTCAAATGGCTCAAATGTTTAGCTGCTAGCTGAAGGCAGTTCTTTGTTTTTTTTTCCGAACATTAAATACTATTTGTTGCATATAAATTAAGGCAGCATCACAGTCTCAGCTGATCAGGGTCCTGGGTGCCAGAAATGTTTTCAGAGTTACAAAAACACAACAACAAAGAAGGATTTCTTACAATGTAGGCTAGCTTAGGAGGGTTCAGTTCTTTGGACCGTTTGAAGCCCTGTTTCAGTCTTTGTTTCTGGCAGAACTACTACCCTTGTCAAGGGGCCTCACAGAGAGTCACATGCTTTCAGACGAGAAGGGGGTGCTCAGGGCCCACTCTGTCGACCCTACCAGGAGCATTTGGCATGCTTCGGCTAACAATTCAGCGAAAATATGATACAAAATATGGCCAAGTGCAATATGGCCGAGTGCAATATCCAAACGTTTTCCTCCAGATGATGAGAAAAGAAAACACATTTATTGGGTTCTGTACACAGACTACATCATTATTGTAAGTCTTTTCAGTGGAAATGAAAACTGTGGTGCAAAAATGATAATTCCCAGTAATTGTGTCTCATATCTTATTGCAATATGACTTTTTTGTTACCATATCGTTCAGCCCTATTGGCTATGTGGAAGAGCCTTTGCCATTATGAGGAAGTGAGTATGATTGGGGGTTATTTTTTAAACTGTGTGTGACGTTGTAGTGTTTTACTTATTATAGTCACACGCATCAACGAGATTGTAGGCCTGAAATATGAGCTGTGCCACTTGTGTGTGTAAGTGTGCACGCTTTGATACAGGTATACCAAACAGACCGGGTTGGCAATCCTTCATTTTTGCAGCAGATGGGCGCAGAACTCGGCAGTATTTGTCTATTGATTTATTTATGCGTTTCATTATGTATTGATTTGATTATTTCGTGAAATATTCATGTTTTGAATTATTGAGGTGTCTTCAGGTGACATGTAGTAAATAATGCAGTAGTTAATTTCAGTTGATTATTGTGTTGCAAAGTTTAGTGTTTAGTTTTTTTTTCTTTTCTTTTTCTTTTTTCCTTTTACATTTCCAGGCGACCCCCGCTCTGGGACAGTGCTAATGAAGGCAGCAGCACGCGAGCGGGAGACTAGCTTGAAACTAGCTTGAGGCTACGCTGCGCTAATGCAGCTAGGCCGCGCCTACAGTCTTCTATCCCCACATGCTAACACACACACACAAACACACACACATATAAGACGATAGTACTTTATCAATACCAATATGGTGCAACACCTCGATCCAAGACTCATATCGCACGCTCACACACATATAAACACTGGTAGTGATTGGTGCAAGAAGAAACCCTACTTAAGAAGGTTGCGTTCTTGTTTGGTTTGTCTTTGTCCACTCCAGTGCCTCATAAAGCAACACTCCTTCTCCTCTCCTTTCTGTCGAACCCGTGAATGCCATAATAAGTCAACATAGATGTCTTATTCTATTTCCATGTCAATGGAAGCTCTCAAAATTACCCCCTTCTATCGAGTCTTTCTGTAGTTGCGGTTAAAGTTTGATACGCTAACCGCAATAATGTCCCTTTTGTATGAGCAACGGGGGAAGCGAAAGGAATCGGTGACTTAAGGAAGGCATTAGTCTCGGGGAAGAACAGATGTTGCGTGAGGAAAACGGGCGCATGCATTATGCATCTGAAATTATTTGTATTTTGATGCGTGCGTGCGGGCTGATTTATCGAGCCGTCTTCCAATGGCATGGTTAATGGGTTTAAGAGATGCCTTTGTTGTGTCATTTCCATAATTAATAAAGGCGAGGGGGAAGGCCCTGTGTATTGAGCCAACTGTGTGTGTGTGTGTGTGTGTGTGTGTGTGTGTGTGTGTGTGTGTGTGTGTGTGTAGCATCGCGGTGTTCGCAGAGTTTGGCTGTCTGTTGAATGAAAGTTTTGACTCCTTGGGATGCTCCTTATGGTGGGGGTGTTACGTTACGGAGGGTTATGCTTCGCGGTTCACCCGACGAGATGTTGTGAGGCTTGCTTGGCCCCTTCACCAGCCAATTAAAGTCTTATTACACTATTTAACGGCTCCACTAATAACCCATCATCACACTCCGGTGATATTCGTCTTTAATGTTTTCCATGAATCACACCTCGTCTGTCGAAACATATTGACCTCTTTTTTTTTTCCTCTTCTTTCTTTTAAGTGTTTTGTTTTTGTTTGCCGCTACTTGTGCGCTGAACTCTCACTCGTGCGCTCTGTCATCGGTGGCGGCGTCCCTGGTCGACAATATTATTCTGAAACGTGAAAACCTCCTCAACACAAACAAACAAGCACTCCTGCTGTGTGTGTGTGTGTTTTCTTGAATTCCTTGAAACTGGCTGCCCTGCTGCTCGGCCTCTGTCAACCACATGATCCATCCACCAGCAAGATCAAGATAGTTTAAAAGGTCCCTTTTATTTATTTATTTATTTTTTTTAAACGTGATTTTTATTCTCCCTCGTTCTGGAGTCAACATGCTGCTCTCTCTCTGCTGTCTTCTTGTTGCAGATAAGAACGGCTCCATCGTTTGACTGAGGGGACTCCCAAAGCGCTCTCTGACGGTCAGTACTGAGATCAAATTAATTCGCTTTACAAAGCTCAGTGTGTGTGTGTGTGTGTGTGTGTGTGTGTGTGTGTGTGTGTGTGTGTGTGTGTGTGTGTGTGTGTGTGTGTGTGTGTGTGTGTGTGTGTGTGTGTGTGTGTGTGTGTGTGTGTGTGTGTGTGTGTGCTACTGCTAGGTAACTGTACTGTGCTCAAAATGTTTAAGTTATGATTCCAGCCGGGACTCGTTGAAACTAGTTGTGAGGGAGGGCCGGTCACACAGAACACAGTGTTGCAAGAAACTCAAACGTTGCAGATCCTCCTTGGCAGAGCGTTTGGTGCCGCACACCTGGGAGCCGCGTTCTACCAGTAGAAAATGTACTCTACAAGATGCCATGCTCTTAAGATTGCTTTATATTTGAATCAACTATTGGGTAACCCTACACTGCCAAAATCTTTTTCTCGTCATTGTTTTTTCTTCTCTTTTGTTGACGAGTGGCTCAGTGCAACATATTTGTACTTTTTATGCGAAGTGAAATAACGAGTCAAAAAGTAGAAAATTGCCAGCAAAGCGTGAGGTGCATCACCAGAATGGAGCTCAGTGCATGCACGTGGTAACCATAGAAAAGCAGGTGCCGTGCAATTGGACACAAATGTCAGCCCCTTCCTCCCGTCTCCCTCCAGGTCCCGCTGGGTCGCAGACATGCAGCATCCCAACTTTGAGACCCGCCACCCGCTCCAGACCAACGAGCAGCAGGAGACGGGCTTCGACCCGCTGCACAACTTCAACCAGAACCACCGTATGTCACCTCCGACTGCTCTCCCCCCGCCCTCTCTCTCTCTCTTTCTCCACACCTCCACACTTCACGCTGTCAGTGGGTCTAAGGTGTGGAATGCTCATAAAATTCTTCCTCCAGCCCACCTCCGAGAGTCGTCTTTTGCAAAGCCTGGCTGTGTGCGATTTCCCTATTACCTATGTAGAGAACACTATATAGTGTACGTAGTGTTACATTTACATGCACATTTACATTTAGGGCATTTGGTAGAAGCTTTTATCCAAAGCGACTTACAAAGAGTACATTTGTTGAAGGAGACCGCAATATATCGCTCTGTTACATAAAGCTGCATTCATAGTTGCAAGGCTAGTAGAACGGGTTCATAATTGCTATGTTGCTACGAAACAATGCTAAGCGCTATTAATAATGCCAAGATGTACAAACACGCAAGTTAGTGGGGGCGGTTATGCAGAGTCCAGGTGAACTCTGAACAGGTGGGTCTTGAGTAGTGTTGTCACGATACCAAAATTATGAGTTCGACACCGATACCTGCCTAAATATCTCGATACTGAAACGATACCACGGTAAAAACCTAAAACATCAGGAAAAGTAGTGGAATAATGGATGACAGAACATGGAACTTAAAATTATTTTATTGATAATTCATATTTTGCTTTTGCAGCTATTTTTTGGTAAGTGAACTAAGAGTTAACAGGAATGTGACCTGTTTAAACTTACAAATAATAATAAGAATAATAATAATCTAAATAAATCAATTAAAATATATTTTCACACAGCTGCTGAGCTATATAGCTATTTAAAATGTTTTTACAAAAATAAAGTTTATTCTGTTGCAGCTGCTGAGCTTTATGTTTAAAAATTATTCTAAATAATTAAATCAATGAGTGTTATTAAAGCTTTTTTTTCTGATGTCCGCTATACTTGAGTTTATGTGATTTCTTTGATAGTTAACGTTATATTTGCAACCTGATATCACACCGTCATGACTCAATGTACCTCCTTGGACAAAGAGTATTGAAGGAATCCAAACTTTTTTAACAACTGCGTTGCCGCCAGTTCTTTGCCGCCAGGTCTGTGTACATCGTACTGAGCACATTGCCTTTAATTGCCTCGTCAAACTCCGATGGTGAAACAAGTTTGCACTCAAGTTGCACTCAAGTTTGCACTCAGCTTTGCAGTCTCCAATGTCGTTGAAATGCAGCCAGATGCTGCTTTTTCTGTTTTGACTCATTTCTGAACTTTTTCCCGACGCGCTTGGATTTAAATCTGGCTCCCCCGTCTCTCTGTCGCTCTGTGTGTACCTGGCCTGTACCACTACACTCGCTGTCTTTGGAGACATAATGGTATGATCCTAGTCTGTCCTCGCATGTGATTGGCCGCATGGTGTGCCCATCAAAACAAAGTCCCGCCCCTGCCTGCATTGGATTCTCAGCAGAGCTGAGCAGGAGCGGCTGAAGATTCGGCTCTCATCGACGGGAGTCGGCTCTTCTCGTTCGCTAGAAAGAATCGGCTCTTAGAGTCGTGCTTCGTTCCCGAACGACACACGGGTCAACTACAAGCTGCACACGAGCACACTGCGCCGCTGGTCAAACCCGCCACATTGACGGCAACTCGGTGTCCATTTCTAAAGTACCGGCGATACTAAAATGGAATTGTGGTATAGTACCCGTTTTTTAACGGCAGAGTTAAACCGCGGTACTTTTCATAAGTACCGGTATACCGTGGCAACCCCTAATCCTGAGTCTTTTGCCGAAGCATAGTGGTTCTATCTATTATAGTCCCTATAGGACACTATGAATGTTTTTAGGGAACACTGTATCATGGGGAATTCGGCCACTGGATTAATGCCACATTATTATGGACACATTCTGCATCACTGGGTATTAACCCAGTGGACTACTATACGGGAACCCAGATTTTCCCAACAGTCAACACAAAATGGGGAAGGCCGAACACGATGCATTACATCAATAGTGCAACTAAATCGAGGCCAGTGGGGAGCCAAATTGAATACTGCCACTGTCTACACGGTCTTAACAATGGTTTTTCCTGTTTCTGTTAGCAAGCCCCCCATCCGTGTCGATATGTCATAAAGCATCTGTCGTTGGTTCTGGTGTGATTGAGGACTCGAACCCAACACATCATTTGGGGGAGAGGGGGGGAAAGCAGCGAGGGGAGGACAGCCAACGTTCAGAAGAGGGGGAGATGACAGCGCGAGGGAGGAAAGAAGATCTGGAGAGAAATTAGGGGCGGAGATTGAGCTTAACATGTTAAATATGAGTCATAAACCCGCTTGATGACTCCCATGGGTTTTGTGTGTGTGCGTGTTATGCGAGTTGTTTGCCTGTGTGTGTGTGTGTGTGTGTGTGTGTGTAGAGGGGGGTGAGAGATGGAAGTCGTGTTGCTGGCTGAGTGTATATGAAGAGGGAGGGAAAGGGGGAGAGGAGGAGGGGGAGGGATAAAGTTGTGTTGGCATGTTGTGGAACTGATGAATATTCATGCTGAAGGTCCCCGTAGACCGATCCACTCCTGTAGCTAATGTTGATAGACAGGCCTCCCGATTGCAAGTGTGTTCTCCTGCAGGCCAAATTAGGCCTATTACCCGCAGATGATGATGATGATGATGACGAGATGATGATGATGACAGCGAAGATGTTCTTTTACTTTAACCTGAGCGTCGTGCAACGTGTCTCTCACGGCAAGAGCAATGTAATGGGCAAAGAAAAATCAAGCAGATTGGTCATCATTCGCGAGAGTCTGCATAGAGGTCAAAAAGTGTTTTTAATTTGGAGTGGATTTTCCTCCGCAGGCGGACAGGCGTTTCTGTTTAGAGTCTAAGAACAGGGTTTTCCTGGAGTGTTACCGTTGTTGTTCCCCCTCCGGGTGACCTGGTCAGCACCTGATGGCTAATACTATTATTATACTATGTATAATAATGGCTATTACAATTTTTATGCCAGAATAAGAATATTACTGTACTGCACGCGGACACTTTAAATACATTTTTGCACCGACAGCAGTATTACTACTTTACTACGTCACTTTTTACTTTTTACCGTACTTATTAGGTACTATATTACTCATTGTTCAGTGTTGTTTTAGTATTTTTGTTTATAAGAATACTGTTCAGAAGAGAACTTTTTACTGTATTTACTAGGTACTATCACTAATTGTTTGAGTTGTTTAGAATCTATGTTTAGAAGAATACAGCTGGAGTGAATGGGGAGTAAGCATTCCATTGTACTTGTTTCATATGGCAATAAAGAAATCTTGAATCTTAAAACATGGCGGTGAGGTGTATGTTTGTGAACTCATGTGTCTTACTCCTCTCACAGGGGGATCTCTGGACAGCAGCACTTATTCCCAGGCCCAGGCCACCTTCCTCACATACAGGTGGGTGTCACCGCTAATGGTGTGTGTATGTATGTGTGCGTGTGTGTCTGGCTACACTAATGTGTTTGTGTGTTTTACACCCAAGCCTTTTCTCATGTGCACTTCTGACAGGCACCACGGACCCGAAAGGTCTTTTTTATACAGGAAGTTTTTAGTTAGTTTTATTGTTTTATCTCTTTGTATGTTCTGTTTTTCTGCAATGAAAAGGCATTTATAAATGTGGCTTTATAAACTCAGTCTTATTGTGTGGGGTGTGTGTGGTTGGTGGCTGGTTTACGCAGCCTCCCCTGGCCCCATTAGCTAAATAAACAACTAAATAAAAGCGTGCATGCGTGTGTGTGTGTGTTTGTATGTGCAGGAGAGAGTGGGACAACCTGTTCCTGAACAGTAACTACCTGGCCCGGACGCGACAGGCCGGCATCAGCGGCCGTCTCAGAAGCAGCCGATTCCGCAGCGTGTGCTGGAAGGTAGGAGGGGGACTGTCCAGACCCCGCCCCCCATCCCCACCCTTATCCCCCCCTCACCCAATGCTAAAACTCAAGAAAGACAAGGATAGTCTAGCGAGGAAATAGTTCCCAGCCATAAAGGTTCATGTTCCAAGAGGCCTAACCTTTTAGTCCGGAATGTGATCTGTGATACATGAAATTGTAAATGGTAAATTGCATTTATATAGCACTTTTAACCAAAGCAATTTACAGTTGCCTCACATTCACCCATTCATATATTGACGGCGGTGCCAACCATGCAATGTAACAACCAACACGTCAGGAGCAGTTAGGGTTAGGTGGCATCTTGCTCAGGGACACCTCGACACTTAGCTAGGCGGAGCCCGGGGATCAAACCACCAACCTTCCGATTGCGAGACAGCTACTGCTGTCCCCTGAAATTGTAAGAAAAAAAGTCATAATTAATTAATAATGACAATGATATAATAAAATGAGATGATGAAAAACAATAACTTGATAATAACATTGTAGAATTTAGACACATGCGAAGATGGTTGCAAATAATAAGTGAGACCACAAAAATAATGTTTCACTTACTGTTGAGTTGAAAATGCAATGATGTCATTGGGATGGACTGATCTATCTCTCTATCTCTCCCTCCCTCCCTCCTCTGTGGTGTGGTCAGTTGTACCTGGAGGTGCTTCCTGAAGACAAGGCTCAGTGGATCGCCAGTAGCAAGGAGCTGCGAGCTCAGTATGAGAAGATCAAGGAGAAGGTGAGCACACGTCTTTTGGTTTGGTATCCAATCCAAGATGCTGTATGTTTTGTTTTCATGTACAGCAGACCGGTTCAATTCCCTCCAATAGGAAACGGTTGTATACACTTTGTCCCGCCTCCCTGCTACACGACCCCATGTCGGTCTACTGTGGCCACACGTTTCGAGAACTATAAAAAAAAGACAAAATGCTGTTGTCCACATTGAAAAGGCCAAAGGTTAAACAATGGAAATCGACAATTCAATGAGCAATGGACTGTGAAATATCTATTTAGTAAGGTGGGACCAAAGTCCATGGGTTTGATCTGTAATGAGGCCATCGCAGTAACAAAAGAATAAGGCACTGCATCACATAGGCCTATCGCTCAAATTCAAAGGAACGTGGGTTCTGATGGGTTCGGATGCTTGTCGATGCTTTGTCAAAGTGCAGAGCCTCTCTGTGAATTACCAACAAAGGGTAGCTATAATGGCCCAGTTCTTTTCAGAGAGAGGACGTCTCATAGCCTCCCACGTGTTGCATGGATTCTTGGTCAAAAAAACCCATCACAGATTCTGAGACGGTGAAGAACTGCATTCTAGCTGTCCGAAAAATACTAATGTCCGACACAACAACGATCACAAGAGTCAAAGCTCAGACGTAGGCCTGTTCGAAACCCTTTTGGATAAGTTCAAACAAGCAGAGGTGATATCGCTGACCACAGTGTTGTAGCAGACGTTGTGCATGCATGTACGATTCTGTGATGATGATAATAATAATAATATTCTGATTAATAATAGTACTAGTGGTAGAAGGTTACATGTTTGACGTTAAAAGGTTCAATCTCTTAAAATTTTCCACGTTAATTCAATCTTTTGAATTGATCTTTTCAGGTGAAGAGTTTAAAAGAATCTATAAAGAATAACAGGTCTATTGTAGCAAAGGCCTCAAGTTTGATAATTCAATTTCGATAATTTGGCACTGTCTCTCTCTTTCTCTCTCTTTTTCTTTCTTTCTTTCTTTCTTTCTTTCTTTCTTTCTTTCAGCACATCACCAACCCACGCAAGGCTGCTGGTCAGCAGGACCTGGTGGTGAACAACCCACTCTCCCAGGATGAGGGGGTGAGTGTGAAGTCTCTGGGTGTCGGCCGAGTGTACCGGTTCCCAGATCATATTCAAAAGTAAAGTGACAAAAAAACCCTTTTATTCACTTAGGTTCAGTCCCTGCGTATCTGTGGATCTATCTATAGCTGGTGACATAAGCCCCCTTAGCCTGATGTCACCACATCACAAGCTCACAGCATCACTGTCTGCCGGCAAGCTTTTTGTTGTTGTTGTTGTTGTTGTTGTTGTTGGCTTGGCCCACTTAATCATGGCGGTCATCCAAAAGGGGTTTGCGTATAACAAGACTTGATTTGCGAAAGGATGCAAATTGGAATGGAATTTAGATTGGCCAGGATGATGGACTCCAGCGGAATGGTTCACAGTTCGATCCCCATCTCGTTCACCTTGCTGCTCTTAAGAACAGTGTCCATCTTGATTCCTCCATCCTGCTCCTCGATGCCCTACGTCTGTATTTACTGTAATCGGGCTTGGCATAAAAGCATCTCTTAATGGCTTCACATTTACATTCAGGGCATTTAGCAGTGGTGTTAGTCCAAAGTGCCGCACAATAAGTACATTTGACCAAAGAGAGTGAAATGTCAATTATATCGCTGACCTTGCAGTTTCGATTTGACGAGAACAAGTTTCAAGCATTAAATAATTGCTAGGGTAAAAGAACAAGTTTCAAGCTAGGTTAACCCCTTGCTGGTAAACAGCAAAAGGGCTCAGATAAGATGCTCCACAATGCCAAGTACTATTTTAAGTGCCGGGACAATCATACGTACGAACATACATGTAAGTGCTAGGGAACCAAGAGTGGATGGGATTCTAAGCCGTGGTTGGGGTTACTGGGAGCGAGGTGGTGGTCAGGGGGGGGTGAGGGGGAGAAAGATAGGAAGGAATCTACGCAGAGTCCAGGGGAAGTCTGCTGTCTTCAAGGATGACTGGCAAAATAACATCTGAGATACAGCTCAGGTCACGCCTCACAGGATCTTTGCTCTGCCTCACCTGCCCTCTCTCTCTCTCCCTCTTTCTCTCTCCCTTTCTCTGTCTCTCTCTCTCTCGCTCCCCCTGGTTCCCTGTGTCCAGAGCCTGTGGAACAAGTTCTTCCAGGACAAGGAGCTGAGGAGCATGATCAAACAGGACGTGATGAGAACGTAAGGCTCACTGGCTGCACCAGGGCCTGGCTATGATGCAATTTTATCCTTTAAGTATATCGTGTTTTTGCGTATCACCCTGCACCTGGTATGCTCACACGTTGACCCATTGAACCAGCCCTTTGGCAGCATCAGGTGACTGTGTGTGTGTGTGTGTGTGTGTGTGTTGTGTGTGTGTGTGTTGTGTGTGTGTGTGTGTGTGTGTGTGTGTGTGTGTGTGTGTGTGTGTGTGTGTGTGTGTGTGTGTGTGTGTGTGTGTTGTAAGGTTCCCAGAGATGCGTTACTTCCAGGAGGAGGACGTGAGGACCAAGCTAACAGACATCCTCTTCTGCTACGCCCGGGAGAATGAGCAGCTACTGTACAAGCAGGTGGGGGAGCGCTCTTGTCTGCTAGCTAAACGCTGCCAACGGCAACGGGGGAAAACGTCGACGTCTTTTTCTCTCTTCAAAATGAAGCGATTGTTGCCGGAGCCACAGTCACAGAATAGTTTTCTAAATCTTTAGTGCTCTTCTTTGCATCTGTACATCAATATGTGAGGCAGTGCATTACAGAATGTAAATATACTAATATATACAATATAATATAGAGCAAGAGCATAAATTAGCATCTACATTACTATTGTGGAGAGACCATAAACAAAAATTTCTTCTGCCTTTCCATCTCTCTGTGTGTCTGTCTCTGTCTCTCTGTCTGTCTCTCTGTGTGTCTCTCTTTCCGTCTGCGTGTGTGTGTGTGTGTCTCTCTGTGTCCATCTCTCCCTGTCTCTCTCTCTCGCTCTGTGTCTCTCTCTCTCTGTCTCACTCTCTCACTCTCTCACTCTCGCTTCCTCTGTGTGTGTGTGTGTGTGTGTGTGTGTGTGTGTGTGTGTGTGTGTGTGTGTGTGTGTGTGTGTGTGTGTGTGTGTGTGTGTGTGTGTGTGTGTGTGTGTGTCTCTGTGTCCATCTCTCCCTGTCTCTCTCTCTCGCTCTGTGTCTCTCTCTCTGTCTCTCTCTCTCACTCTCTCTCACTCTCGCTTCCTCTCTCTGTGTGTGTGTGTGTGTGTGTGTGTGTGTGTGTGTGTGTGTGTGTGTCTCTCTCGACCACAGGGCATGCACGAGCTGCTGGCTCCCATCGTGTTTGTGTTGCACTGCGACCACCAGGCCTTCCAGCACGCCAGCGAGACGGCCAACCCCAGGTCAGACCGCCCCCCCCTCCAAGTCCTTCACATACACCCCCCACCCACCCCCCAAAAAACCTCCAACCTTCTTTATCGTCCTCCATTTTCCCGTCAAAATAATATCCCCGTCCACCCTGCCATCACTCGTCGTAAAAATGCCCAAAGTACTTGTGGGGGGGGGCGTCGGCCTGGTGGTGTTTTTATTTTATTTTATTTTGTTTTATTTTATTTTTCACAGCGAGGAGATGATGACTCTGCTGAACCCCGAATACCACGAGCACGACGCCTAGTGAGTAGAGCCATGGATGTCGAACGCCCTGACTCTCGGACACAACACGACACCGCGCGATCCTACTGAGAAATCTAATTTCTTAAAAACATTATTTTTAAAGAACATTGGTTGATTGCATTTCATGCTCTGGTCGTATTGACTCTTCATGGCTTTCATCCCCTCTCCTCTTCCTCCCCTCCATCCTGCCCTCTCTCTGACTATTTCTCCTGATCCTCCCCTTTGTCCCACCCTCTCTCCTACTTCCTCTCCTCTTCCTCCCTTCTGTCCCACCCTCCCTCCTCATCCCTTTCCCTCTCTTCCTCCCGTCCCTTCTTCCCTCTTCTGCTATCCTTCTCCCTGCTCTCTCCCTCTCCTCCCCCTGTGTGTGTGTTTTTAGTGCCATGTTTTCCCAGCTGATGGAGACGGCGGAGCCCTGGTTCTCCAGCTTCGAGAGGGAAGTCCGGAAGGTCAGTCTTGTAGACCCGCCCGAGACCTCTTCACGTCATATGCACACACACACACACACACACACACACACACACACACACACACACACACCCCGTGCCACTGTGATGATGAGGGTAATGCAGTAACGCGGGCGGCATGCTAATACGAGCTAACGCGGTGTGCTGTAATATCGACTCCTTCAAACACCCGCCGTGCCCGTGCGGAGGACTGGATCTGTCAAAATGATAATGGATTAAACAAAATAATAATTATACGTAAATGTGTGCATAACAACTGCCATACACTCGCCCGGTGTTCATTTTGTGTCGCCTCAAAGTAAATACGAGTTGGATTTGTGTACATATCGTGCATCATTGATGGTGCATTCTGGGTAATGGGTTTTTTCGGGGGGGGGGGGGGGTTCTTTTCTATTTATTTCTTTATTTCTTTATTTATTTCCTCCAGGGGAAGGAAGAGATGCTGACCAGCATCCCGTTCGCCCGGCCCCAGGACACCGGGCCCTCGGTTGCCATAGTGACCAAAGTCAACCGCATCCAGGACCTGCTGGTGAAGAAGCACGATGTGGAGCTGCACATGCACCTCAACCGGCTCGAGATCGCCCCGCAGATCTACGGCATGTGAGTCGACCGCACGCGCGTGTGTGTGTGCGCGTGTGTGTGTACAACATAAGATGTACTTTACTGAACCCTAGATGCTAATGTGTGTGTCCCAGCAAAAGTGCAGGACCATAATAAGTTTTAAAAGAAGATAATGCTTCTAAATGTGTGTGTGCGTGTGTGTGTGTGTGTGTAGCCGATGGGTGCGTCTGCTGTTCGGCCGGGAGTTCCCCCTGCAGGACCTGCTGGTGGTGTGGGACGCTCTGTTTGCAGACAGCATCACCCTGGACCTGGTCGACTACATCTTCGTGGCCATGCTGCTCTACATCCGAGACGCCCGTATGCACACGTGTTGAAAATGAAAAACGAATAATTTAGCAGTTTAAGCGTTTAGAATACCATTACATAGTCAAGTAAAAATATTTGTATATACATTATAAGGAAGTATTGCAAAAGATATAGCATGACCTTGTAGTTAAATGAAATGATGACGTTAATTTCTAGTCGTGTAAATGGGTTTCATCAAATGTCTGCCCCCTATCACGTAACCAGATCCATATTTAAATGCTATCGTGTGTGTCTCTTTCTTGCTCTCTCCCTCTCTCTCTCTCCCTCTATCTCTCTCTCTCTCAGTGATTGCTAGCAACTTCCAGACCTGCCTGGGCCTTCTCATGCACTACCCTCCCCTCGGGGACATCCATTCACTGCTCCACAAGGCGCTGTTTCTCAGGGACCCCAAGGTAACCAGATTGAACCGAACACTGATCTCGATGAACTGTCGCTGTCGGGTCAGCTGGCGTACAGCACAAGCCGCCCTCTGTTTGCGTCTCTGTGGCCACTGAACCACACGGACAACATCAACAAGAGACACAGCTCCACCTCCCACCCACCTCTCACTCCCCCCCCCTCACTCCACTCCAGCAATCAACCTGTCACACGGCATCTCTTCACTGTCACACCTCCGGGAACAGAGACCACTAACTCAGTTGACGGCTTGAGTTAAGGCAGTTGGCCAGTTAATGGGGTCACTGTGGCACACACAGGGACACACACTTCATCGGTTTCCAGGCTTACTCAGCGGTGGCATTTTCTGTCATGTTGTTGTCGTCGTTTGCTGTGAGGCGATGTGATGATGCAATCGTCTGGCTTCCCTCTCCAGAACAATCCGCGGCCCGTCAACTATCAGTTCCAGCAGAACCTGGACTACTACAAAACCCGGGGAGCGGACCTGGTCAACAAGACCCGGTAAACAACAACAAGACACGTAGATGCACACACATGCACTTTTTTTTTACTGAATATAGAATATGTTTACTGAATATATTAATTGACAACTTCCCCCCCTTCCCCTCCAGCACCACAGGTGGCACCAAAGCTCCCCCTCTCAACATCAACAAGGTGTCCAGCAGCCTGCTCAACTTTGGCAGGAAGCTCATCTCCCCGGCCGTGCAGGGGGGCGGCACCGGCGCCTTCTCGCCCGTCAACTCGGAGGCGCACTCTTCCTCTTTCCCCACCGCCGCTGCTACCGCTACGTTTACCTCCTCCTCCTCCCCCTGCTCCGCCTCCACCCCGGGGTCTACGCAGCAGCAGCAGCAGCACCCGCCTCGCCCCCTGGTGGAGACGCTGCCCAACCAGGGCCTCGCCACGCAACACCGGCTGCTCAAATCAGAGAGCGTCCCTGTGCACCTCAGCAAAGGTGATTTGGGACTGGGGTTAGATAGCCGACACTGTGATTTTGTGAGTGTGTGTGTGTGTGTGGTGGCTGGCTTAAGTGGCCTCACCTGGCATCGTAGCACAAGCTATGCTACACTGCCGCATGATGTGGCTTAGTGCGGGGCTCCTTCAAGGGCGCATGCAGAGTGGTGTTGAAAAGTCTGGTTTATTGTTACGTTTGTGATGAACAAAATGAACAGAGCAGATGGAATAGATGCTAGCATGTTGGCGCTCTTCAGAGTAGAAGTGTGTGTGTGTGTTGGTGACTGACTTAACCTGTTGTGCACTGATTAGCCAATGCACCACAGGTGTGTAGCCCCACCCCCCCAGACTCTTACTGGGCCAGGTGAGGCCATTAAGCCAGCCACCAAACACACACACACACACACACTCTCACGGTGATCCTTCCGGAATTCTGACCCTTTTTTTTTTTTTTTTTTTACTAATGACCCACGTGAGACCCATAAACATATTATATTAAGATATTTGTGTGAATTTGTGTGTGAGTGTGTGCGCGATACGCTGGAAGACGGGGAAACGGGGAAGCAAGACCTAACCCCGCCCCTTCAGTTTCTGTGCCGTCTCTCCCCAGAAGCGCTGTTGTAAAACCTATAAGGGCCGTTGTGGCGAACACTAACCTATGATAAATCGCTGCATTTATGTGCAAATGTGTTTGCAAATATAGCGGCAAATGCTAATCCATCTGTATTAGACGTCCATGGCATTATATTCTATAGGCAGACTGTAATAATGTAATGTTACTAATAACAAATTTTTTTAAAGCTCTGTTTCCATTTGTTGTCTCACACCATTTCTTTGTGCTTTTTCTGTCTTAAAGTTTCACGAAAGGCATGTTAGATTGTGGGAAACGGCTGTTATAGGTACATGTTCTCAGTATTAGCAGTACTTATTACTTACCACTTCTGTGAATTAACCCCATGTGAAAGTTTGTCTGTGCATGTCATGCCTTATACTATCCGAAGTGTGTGCGTGCGTGCGTGCGTGCGTGCGTGCGTGCGTGCGTGCGTGCGTGCGTGCGTGCCACACCGGCCTGACTCTCCCATGTGTTAGATGTAGTTACAGGCGACACGTCACAGGAATCTCTCCCAGTTCAGAATTACACTGACACACAAGGTAACTGCTGCCATGGCAACCGCCTCTGTGTGTGTGTGTGTGTGTGTGTGTGTGTGTGTGTGCGTGTGCGTGTGTATATATATTTGTATATACCCTTCCGTGTTGTCCATGCATGTCTCCGCATGTGTGCTGTCTTACACGCACACGCTCTAACGTTTATGCTTGCCCATGCACTAGTAGCGCATGCTGGACCGCATCGGATTGCTGTCGGTAGTGACTGATCAGTACTCGGTGTTGACCAGCAGAGGGCAGTGTAGCACATGAGTAAACTCGAGGCATATTGATACAGTGCCTTATCATTCAAACTACAATATTTTAGACGATTGCAAATGTCTCCCAAGGCTTGCTTCATGTATTCTTTGTGTTTGTGTTGTTGTTCAATCTTTGATCGTGGCCCTTCGTTCTGATTTAGTCCTGTTGACAAACACTGCAATTATCTTTCCTGCATCCAAACCTTTTTTTTTTTGTAATGATTTGTACCTCGCCCTCCTCTTGTCTCCAGGGCAACGGTCCAGGACGGTGAGCTCCTCCCCTAGCGTGGAGAGCCTGGCTGCCCTGGGGCGTGGCCTCAGCACGGCCTCCCCGCCCCTGCCGGCCTCCAGGGGCAGCGACGCCAGCATGTCCTCGCCGCCACTGTCCGCCACCAAGAAGGAGCCGTTCTTCAACATCACGCGCTCGCGCTCCCACAGCAAGAGCATGGGCAAGAAGGACAGCGTGAGTAGCCCCTCTGTCTCAATGTCTCTCTATCGGGTGGCTCTGTCTCTACCTCAATAGCTCTAGCAGGGTGCTCTGTCTCTACCTCAATAGCTCTAGCAGGGTGCTCTGTCTCTACCTCAACATCTCTATCAAGTTGCTCTATCTCAATATCTCTATCAGGTTGTTCTATCTCAATATTTCTATGAGGTTTCTCGACCTCAACATCTCTATCAGGTTGCGCTACCTCAACATCTATATCAGGTCCCTCTATCTCAATATTTATCAGGTCCCACTATCTCAATATCTCTATTAGGTTGCTCTCTATCTCAATGTCTCTATCATGAATATCTCTGTCCTGTCTCTCTATCTGAATGTGTGTGTGTGTGTGTGTGTGTGTGTGTGTGTGTGTGTGTGTGTGTGTGTGTGTGTGTGTGTGTGTGTGTGTGTGTGTGTGTGTGTGTGTGTGTGTCTCTCCTCATCAGGAGGAGGATCTGGAGGCCCAGGTGTCCTTCCTGCAGGGCCAGATCAACGACCTGGAGGCCATGAGCAAGTACTGTGCCAAGATGATGAACACACACATCTGTGAGTCTGAGCCACAGCCGCCGCTAGCTAACTCACCATAGAGCCCAGAAGGACAAGAACAACAACAACAACACCAACCTTATTCCCCCCCACCCCCACACACAGCAAACTAAAGGCCTTGTCATGCCTTGTGGCGAGGGCCAGACCCCACGAGCACACCCCTAACTCAACTCACACACATAGCCCTGCGTCCGAACCACCATGACAACTCATGCTGTGGTGGTGTCCTTATAGTATTTTGATTTATTTTATTCTTTTATAATGCGCTGAAATATTTATTGTGCTGGATTTATTTTTATTTTCTCTCTCTCTCTGTGTGTGTGTGTGTGTGTGTGTGTGTGTGTGTGTGTGTGTGTGTGTGTGTGTGTGTGTGTGTGTGTGTGTGTGTGTGTGTGTGTGTGTGTGTGTGTGTGTGTGTGTGTGTGTGTTACAATTTGAAAGACTTGAGAGACATTGAATATATCTGGCATGGGCCTATTGTATATACTATATATACCCCAATGTGTTAATTGCAAACGCGAGTAGACGATCCCGTCACCTCACGTCATCCTTCATTCAACTCCCGATGTGTTTCCAAGCATCTACCGCACCGTTGAAAAGTGTATTTTATGTACTCCCCTTATCATCAATCATGAGAAGAATCGATACACTACTTTTAATTACCTCCTCTCTAAAATCCCAGAAACCGCAATGTGTTAGTCACCATTCCTTGTCCCCCATGACTCAGTCCATGACCAGGCAGTGTGAGTCAGTGTGGTGGTGGGTGACCGGTGTTCCTCTGCTGTGTCTCCTCCCGTCTCCACAGGTAAGATCCAGGAGGTGATTCTGCAGGAACACATCGAGAAGGAAGACGAGGTGCTGGTGTCCCTGGCTGGACTCAAGCAGGTGTGTGGCTGACTGGCTGTCTGTCTGTCATGCCTTCGATTAGCTGTTCCAAGTTGCATCGAAGCAAATTTTAAATTATATATACTGTGTGTATATATATATATATATATATATATGTATAACTTTTAAAAAACATATTATACTTGGCATAAGTAGTACTACTATAATACTGCCATTATAATAAAACACAATCCAAATATCAATGTAAAAGAAAAAAAAAATACAATTTATAATTTTTTTCAAATATTTTTTATATAAGAGCACTCCACCAGGCGTCACAAGGAAAACCCCATCCTAACACGTATGGATTTTTCTCCTCGCACCCCATCACAGATCAAAGACATCCTCAAGGGGGCGCTGCGCTTCAACCAGAGCCAGCTGGAGGCGGAGGAGAACGCTGAGATCACTATCGCCGACGACCACTACACCACCGCCGCCTCCAACGCCGCCGCCGCTGCCGCTGCTGCTGCTGCTGCTGCTGCTGCTGCTGGTGGCAGACTGCCGACCAGCAGTCTACCGGGCCGGGACTCGGACCGCAACAGCAGCGTCAGCGACAGAGAGGAGGAGGAGGAGGAGAAGGTGGAGGAGGAGGAGGAGGAGGAGGAGGAGGAGAAGGAGGAGGAGGAGGAGGAGAAGGAGGAGGAGGTGGAGAAGGAGGGACAGGTGCCCCCGCCACCAGAGAAACAGGTCAGACAGGGGGGTTGGTGTTCTGGCTGGGCGACTTCAAAACAATATCATGATTATTTCAAACGTTTACCTCGATTACGATTTTATGAACAATTATTATTCTATGACGAGGTCTGTACTGTAAACACATTGAAGTATTAAAGCTTGGGTCCTTTTTTCGAATATAGGAATGCATATTTGGTCTTTTGTGGTTTTTAAATAATTTAAAGGACTCAAGCCAAGTGTGAGCGGTCATTCCAAGCGGTTTCGAAAACTGGTTTCATCTCAACTGCTTGGAATGGCTAATCACGCTGACACCTGGTGGTATAATGTCTCCTTTAAGGGAACACACACAGATGTACTATCTATGGCCATTTATTGAATATGTTCAACAGTTGAAATGAATAGACATGAGCGAGGTAACGTCGGTGACCGACTCTAGATGTCAATTTCAATACATTTCCGATGAATTGCCCCACCCTGGGTTCTGGTCGGTGTTTAGCGTGGACCATCAACTTATAGGGACTCTAGTGCTGAATATATAGCTTTTTTTATAATTCATAAATATTAGGGCTGGGACTTTAATGCGTTAATTACGATTAATTAATTACAGAAAAAATTAACACGTTAAAACTAATTAACGCATTTTAATCGCACTTTATTTTTGCACTCCAAACACCACGGAACGGTTTCTCAGTGGACGAATTGTAGGCTCAAATATGGACGGACCGGAAGAGACCGCATTTGACCGTTTTTTTGTTGTTGTTACCATTTTAGATGGTAGAGATGGCACTTTATGTTACTGCTTTATGAACTGTTTAACTTTATGTTAAATCTGTGTAGCTAAAATAAACAGGATTTAGCTGCTTCAACGTATGTATATGTCTATTCATTGATTCACTCGTATACCAAAATCCATTTGAAATTGAAAAAATGTTGCTTCTCGTGTCAAATATTGATATGGCGATTAAAATGCGATAATTGTGATTAATTAATTACAAAGCCTCTAATTTTTACCGAGTCCCACCACTAATATATATATATACATACAGTGTGTATCTATATACTGTATATATATATATATAGTATGTCATTAAATATTGATAAATGGCAAAATTCCATATGCTTCATCCAGTATATTGATGAAATATTGATGAATTGGAAGATAGGCAAAGCAAAACCATTCCGTCATTCCAATTTTACTGTCCAGTTGATGGTTCTGGGAAGGTCATCATCATGCATCTGCTAACCGGCCTGATGCATTACCGGCCGCCGGAGACTCCTGAGACCCGTCCTCCACGTTTACTAGATAGAAAGCATTTCTTATGGCCTCTCTGCTGCGCTATGCATCAAATCATATGCAGCAGCCTCTGAGGACCTCGGCTCTCGAACTGAGATTTGAAGTTCAAGGGCACAGAGCTGCTGCTAGACCCACGGGACAGACTCCTTCCTATGTGTTACCGTGGCTCATAATCATGGTGTACATGAAAAAGTTCCTCAAATATGGAAAAGCCCCCAAAATGTCCATCTACAGCCCTAGACGAAGTGGAAGATGGCTTTCATAATCTATACGTTCATCAAAATAGTGTTTTCTGAAAACTATGGAAGACCAAAATAATTGTACATATACAGACCTCCTATAATCAATTACTAATTAAATTAAATCAATTAATGAATTATCTATAAAGGTAGTATTTTAAAAGAGGTGTGGCCATGCTCATACACCCACAGGTGGGGCGCACCACTGGCCTGCGGCAAGCAGGGGAGGAGGACAGGAGGAGGAGGGATTAGCCACGCCCCCGTGAGGCCGGGGCCCACGGCGCGGTGCCGGTCCGGAGCCTGAGGGCGTGGCGGGCGGCTTCCAGGACCCCACTGATTGCCTGCCGGCACCTCAGGAGCTCGTCCAGCCCTGACGAGGGCTCCACCAACAGGCAAAGACTCTGACTTCACCATCGTCCAACCCTAGTGATCTGTGAAGGGGAGGGTGGGGTGGCGGGGGGGGGCAGGGGGTTGGGGGGTGGGGCATGAAAGGAGGACGGAGGACCTCTTCTCCTTCGTCGCCACACCTCAATCCATAATAATAGTGCCGGAAAAACTCCGACTGAAGACACTTTCCTGGCTATGTTGGAGCAGCACACTTGCCATCGATACCTTATTATAACCAATCTCTCTCTCTCTCTCTCTCTCTCTCTCTCTCTCTCTCTCTGTTCTTTTGAATATTCTCTGACCTGAGGCTGTATGCTATCTCCATCTCCCAACCATATGCCCGTCCTCTCCCCTATATGCTGAGACCTGTCCTCCACGTTTACTAGATAGAAAGCATTTCTTATGGCCTCTCTGCTGCGCTATGCATCAAATCATATGCAGCAGCCTCTGAGGACCTCGGGCTCTCGACTGAGATTTGAAGGACTATGGAAGACCAAAAAGTAATTGTACAATACAGACTCCCTATAATCAATTTACTAATTAAATTTAAATCAAATTAATGGAATTATCTATAAAGGTAGTATTTAAAAGAGGTGTGGCCATGCTCTTCACCCACCAGGTGGCGCCACCACTGGCCTCCGAGGGGAAGAACTGGGACGACTACATCCTGGTGTCCCAGGAGGGAGACCTGCTGGCGCCTGACGGGGGCAACGGTCGCGGCGGTGGCAGTGGCGGCAAGCAGGGGAGGAGGAGCAGGAGGAGGAGGATTAGCCCACGCCCCCCGTGAGGCGGGGGCCACGGCGCGGTGCGTCCGGAGCCTGAGGGCGTGGCGGGCGGCTTCCAGGACCCACTGATTGCCTGCGGCACCTCGGGCTCGTCCAGCCCTGACGAGGGCTCCACCAACAGCAAAGACTCTGACTTCACCATCGTCAACCCTAGTGATCTGTGAAGGGGAGGGTGGGGTGGCGGGGGGGCGGGGTTGGGGGTGGGGCATGAGGAGGAGGAGGACCTCTTCTCCTTCGTCGCCACACTCAATCATAATAATAATGCCCTCCGGAGAAGAAAACAAACTTGCACATGTGGACTGAAGACACTTTCCTGCTATGTTGGAGCAGCACACTTGCCATCGATACCTTATTATAACCAATCTCTCTCTCTCTCTCTGTCTCTATCTCTCTCTCTCTCTCTGTTCTTTTGAATATTCTCTGACCTGAGGCTGTATGCTATCTCCATCTCCCAACCATATGCCCGTCCTCTCCCCTATATGCTTGGGCCTCGCCTGTGGCAACCACATTCTAACGTCACTCATCTCTCCTATCATGACTTTTAATTGTTGCGCCATATTGTGTCAGCAGGGGGCTCCATCAGACCACCTTACTGTGTCTCGCGATAATACCGTTGTGCTCCAGAGTTCGACTTCATCGTTAAAAGCGGGGGAGTAAAGCCACCCCCGCCCTCCCCCCCCCCCCCTTTCTTGCCATAAGCCACGTGTACTAATTGCAATGCTCTGCCTGTCACTGAATGTGGAGACATAGCCATAATTCTGTCTCCATAAGGTCTGTTTTGTCTGTATAATGTGAAGGAAGACACTGTATATTGGATTATGGCTTCCTCTGTCTTTTTTCTACCAGTGCCTCAAAACTGTTTTTCACTCGACACAAACTAAACCCAATGTTCTTACGTTAACACTGTTTTTTTTTTTTTAAGTCGATTAAATCCGTAGAACCACGTCATTTAGGACTGGTTAAATTATGGTGTGGGGGAATATGTCTGTTTCTTTTTGTTTGTTATAGTTTTTTTTTATAGATTCCAATCGAGATGTTTTACTTGTTTAATTGTGTTCTGGATGTCTTTCTGCCCCGCTGCAGGTTGCCATGTTAGGATGTATGCATGGAGAATGTCCCTCTTCGCTTACCATCCAATGTATTTAACTGTAGATCAATAAAAACAACATTGCTCTTGCTATTCCATGTTTTACTACGCTTGGGGGGAAAAATGTCTTTTGTCCCGCTGCTGTGGGTGTGTGTGGGCCCACAAATCCGTGTAAATGATCTCACTTTGTATGTAGTAATAATTGTAAATTTATGGAAAATGTATGACATTCCACAACTCTGTCAGACTCCCACTGCATTGTAGAAAATGTCAAGGTATTAATGGGAATGCAAATAGATGCATCTGTGGGATTTTGACCCACACATAACTGAGAATAAGAATCACCATTAAAAACTTATATACAACCATCACTTGTATAATGCTGGAATTCACTTTTTTTTACTAAGTCAATAATTAAGCATATCCTTTGTACACAGTGACAAACTCAATGATACTTTCTTTTAAAAACTAGTTTATTTCCGTACAGACAGATGACAATAAAACGTTGAACGTACATACACAACGGCACATTGATCCATTTATCTATTATAAATAACGCTATCCTCTTATTCTACAAAAAAATAGAATAAATTAAGTAAATATGCGGGACAGCAGTTTTGATCTTTCTTCCCTAAAGGCAAACCATCGATTTGTGAATTTAGAAAAAATGTAATCATTCATTTGGTATCTTCACTCAAATTTCCAGTACAACACGTGGATACGACCAGATGTCGCTGCCTTTTCAGAAATGGAGCCAGAAAGGTTTCAGCTCATTTGCATCGGGGTTGGCCACGTTTTTGTTCAGACAGAAACCCAAATTACAACCACAGCAGTTCACATTGGACTCATTGGCAACAGTCTTTTTTTTAACACGAAGCTAAACTCACTGCACCCATCGAAATCAAGTTTTATGTGCCGGTTCTGATACCCTGACCGCTGAGAAGGACTCTTTATAACAGTGAACATGTAAAATCATCTCTTTGCTGAGACGACATCTCTCCGTCTGTCTAATCTTCTGTCATCCAGCATGGAGACCAGAAGGATGACTTTGCCACCTCGCTTTCTGTAGCAAAAGAGTGTGTGTGGGTGTGAGTGGGAGTGGGATAAAAAGGCAAAGTCTCCATTGCACTGAAGCCAGGGGATGAATGCTGCTGCTGCTGCTGCTGCCATTATTTCCATCTTTACATTTCACCGTCATCCGTACATTTATTCCCGGTGGAACAACTTTATTATTTTATTATTTTCCATTCTTCTCCTCCACAGTTCCTCCCCTGCTGTGAGAGACTGCAGTCAGGTGAATAGTTTTTAATAGTCTCTCTATTCACGTCGCAAAGGGCTGTTTCCGTGGCAACGTACACGTTAATATGGCTATGGTCTCTATGGCTTGTGACTCTGCCGACACGGCGGTGGTGCGGTGATGTCCAATTTCTTCTTCTTTTTTTTTTCCAATAACCTGCTGCAGTTAAGCACTAAGTGTGTTTGTGTGTGTGTGAGGGGGATGGGGGTGGGTGTTGCTACGGCAACGGGCCCTTTCCTCTGATGGGGCCGGGGGTGGAGGTGGAGGTAGAGGTGGTGGGCGGGCGTCGAGGTGGCGACACTGGGGCAATGAGCGCGTGCGGCCCAGGCTGCCGCCGGCCCCGCCCGCCGCCGAGCCCTTCTTGGTCAGGCTGCTGGTGAGGGCGGCGCAGTGCACCTGCTTCATGTTCTCACGCACCTCCGCCTTCGCCTTCCTCAGCAGGTCTGCCTGGCCCTGGGGGGGAGGAGGAGCAGGAGGTGGAGGAGGAGAGGGAGGATGAGGTTAGAGGAGGAAGGGACCGGGAGACAACAGTGCCATCAAGAGAGAGAGAGAGAGAGAGAGAGAGAGAGAGAGAGAGAGAGAGAGGGGGGGGGGGGGGGGGGGAGTGACCAAAAGGGAGACGGAGAGAGAGAGCAGAGAGTGAGGCAGAGAGTGAGAGCAAAAGAGAGACACTGAGAGAGAGACAAGGAGAGAGAGAGGGAGGGATGTCATGTGCAATCCACCTTCAGCAGGGTGATGTTCCAGCTGAAGCTCTCCAGCGCCCGGCTGACCTTGCGACCCCTGTGGCCCTCCCGGAGCACCAGGTCCTGCAGCTTCTCGTGGTACTCCATGGCTGCAATGTGACGCAGCCACAAGAACGTTACAATATATCACACACAGACAGTAATAACACTAGAATCTGAAAGCCAAGGCAAGAGTCTGGGCCGGGTTTGCCAAGGGTCGTTAGTCGGAGAGGGGCGGGTTGATGTGTCAGACGGGATGACATCATGTGGGGCGGCCCGGGGGGAGCGGGTGGGTGGTGGCGGGCGGGTGGAGACGCGGTCCGCCCCGGGCCACCTGGTCGGCATCACCATGGAAACCACGGGATTGGGTTCACCGAGGGGTGCGCGCCACACTTTAAGCAATAACTGGTTTGGGGGCCGGGTGGTGGTGGGGGTGGAGGGTGGAGGGTGTGGGTGGGGGTGGCAGGTTGGTGCACATACATTTACGACGTGAAGTTCCAGAGCCAACAAGTATACAAGCACACAACAATGACAGAAGCGCTACTCAAAACACGTTCACCTGCAACACACATCCTCCGGGCTCTGTACCTCAGTGCACACACACACACACACACACACACACACACACACACACACACTTACTTAGTGGTTGCCTGAAAAATACTCGTTGCTGTGGTTGCCTGGCAACCTTGAGCCTATGTGCCATTACTGTGTGTGCATGTGTCTGTGTGTCTGTGTGTGTGCGCGTGTGTCTCTGTGTGAGCCTGTGTATGTTTGTGTGTCTGCGTGTGTGCGTGTAAAGCTATTTCCCTGTCAAACAAAGCCACATCGATCATGCTTTTGTTCGGTAGCTGCCTTGCTGTGCCTACTGCTAGGCGAATGTGACTCCCAGGCAGGGATGAAAGGGCTAACCGTGGCTTTCAGCAAAGCTGCCATCGCTGCAACTGTTATTGCTACCACCACCGTGCAGGAGGCTCTGAGGTGCCCGAGGAGACCGGGTTGTTTTGTTGCGATCCTGATTTCACAACACCAGTTCTCCTCATCCTACCCAGCTCTCAATTCTACAAGTGGGCTTAATTCTACAGGACCGGTGTTTCCGTGTGCTACAAAGCCAGCTGTCCCTATTCTACAACACCAGTGACCAGTACCAGTGCTGTGCTGCTGCTGCTAGCGTGAAGTGTGAAGCAGAACAGACCCCATCCAGCTCCAAGCCAGCACCAGCACCAACATTCCCATATGTTCCTATATGTCGTCCCCCCCCATACCCCAACCCCCCTCCACCACCATACGTTCCAAGCTACCATTAGCTCGCCGCCTCCCCATACCAATCATTCCTCCATTTCCTGCTGTGAAGTCAGCAACCGACCGCCATCCCAGCGGTCACCCCGCTCCTCACCCCCACCTCACCCCCACCTCACCCATCCATCCCAACCTGATCACTGCCTCTCTCCCCACTGCTCTTTTCATTTCACTGCATATCCTGTATGTGTACTATTTGACAAATAAAGTTCTTGAATCTTCTGTTGCTGTACTCAGACACAGAGGAGTACAGACACTTCATTTGTTGTTGGTCCTCTAAGCTGGGATCACATGATTGACCGTCAGATTGGCGGTGGACCAATCTGACGTCTGTGCGGTCCTCAGCAGACCGGCGCTACACAGAGCTCTAAACAAACCATAACTAAACATCACATGTAACCCCCATACATGTGATCGGGTTAAGGCAGGGGTGGGAGGGAGGCGTTTCTAAAGGGTCTCAGATTCAATCAGCATCTCTTGAACATCTCGTCCTTACGTGACGTCACATGTGCGAGCGCGCACGAGTTGCCGTGGCGACAGCCGTGTCTCCCGTCAACTGACCCCCTCCCCTCGCCACCCTTCCCCCCAGAGAGGATTCCACATTCCCAAGGCATCGGCTCGGGAACAAAAAAAGCGTCACGACATTAGTTCCGGAGATCTCGGCGCAAGCAACAGCATGCAGGCCGTCGTGGCTGGTGGCGGTTTGGGCTGGCGGTGGGGTGCATTGCATTGCAGGGCATTGTGGGTACAAATCCACAGCCTGCTGCATCTGTACCCACTACCCACCACATTGGGGGGGGGTCACATGATCTTCTAATCCACAGTGACAGTGAGGAACCAGCAGGGGACAGCTAATGGTGGGGTGGCATAGAGAACGGGTGAGAGTCGAAAAATAGATAGGGAGAGAGACAGAGGGTGTGACACAGGATTTAGAGGGAGAGAGAGAGAGAGAGAGAGAGGGGGAAATGAGAAGTTAAGGAACAGAAAGAAATTGAGCGGTTGCAAAGGAAAGGACAGCAAGCTAGTGTTAGCCAGCTTATACACTGAGGCATGGATTCCCCTCCCTCTCTCTCTCTTTCTGTCTTTCTCTCTATCTCTCTCTCTCTCTATCTCCCTCCCTCTCTCCCCCACTGAGGAGTGCGTGGGGGGGAGTTGTCACACTGCTGAGCTAAACCTTGGCTCTAATGAGCACACACGCACGCACACACACACACAGACAGGCACGCACAGAGACACACATGCACACACATACACTCAGCTATGCACCTACCCACGCGCGCACACACACACACACACACACACACACACACACACGCACACCCACCCACCTGTGGTCTGTATGTGAAGGATCCTCTGATAGATCCCGTCAGACAGCTCCACCACGGCGCGGCTGGCCTGCACCACCTGTGGGTCCAACAGATTCTATTAGCAACAGGGAGGAGGTGGAGGAGGAGGAGGAGGAGGGGGGCAGCATTGTGTGTACTTTGTAGCCCAGCGAGAAAGACAAACACATTCTTCGTGGGGGGAATATGTGTGAAATGTTGGAAAGAAAGT
>PIJE02000507.1:85502-132125 GCA_002895965.2 Coryphaenoides rupestris
GAAGCGGCCCCTGGGGCTCCAGGGCGGGGTAGTCGTCGCGGAGGTCGAACAGCAGCAGCGGGTTGCCGTCGGGCCCCGACACGCAGGAGCCCAGCGCCACCGCACGCACTGCATGGAGGTTTGGCCCAACTGCCGATACGCCACACAGCTCCCGGAAGACCACCACCGAGCTCTAGGGCCCCCAAAGATAGGGCCCAGGGAGAGAGAGAGGTAGAGAGGGAGAGGGAGAGAGGGAGGGAGAGAGAGGTAGAGAAGGAGAGTGGGAAAAAGAGAGAGGGAGAGAGAGGGACAGAGAGGGAGAGAGAGGGAGAGAGAGGGAGATGGAGGGAGAGAGAGGTAGAGAGGGAGAGGGAGAGGGAGGGAGAGAGGTAGGGGGAGAGAGAAAGGGAGAGGGAGAGAGGTAGAGGCAGAGAGGGAGAGGGAGGGAGAGAGAGGTAGAGAGGGAGAGGGAGAGGGAGAGAGAGGTAGAGAGGGAGAGAAAGGGAGAGGGAGAGAGGTAGAGGCAGAGAGGGAGAGGGAGGGAGAAAGAGGTAGAGAGGGAGAGGGAGGGAGAGAGGGACAGAGCGAGGGAGAGGGGGAGAGGGAGGCGAGAGAGGGGAGAGAGGGAGAGAGGGAGAGAAGAGGGAGAGGAGAGGAGGAAGGGAGAGAAGGGAGAGAGAGGGGAGAGGGAGGAGAGGTAGCGGCACGAGAGGGAGAGGGAGGGAGAGAGAGGTAGAGAGGGAGAGAGGGAGAGAGAGATTGACATTGAAAAAAACAAAGAAAAATTTAATTAAATATAGATATATTGATCAAACGCCAGAGCATCAAAGGACCTATAGGGATGGATGGCACAAAAGGATCCTTTAAAAAAACGATTTAAAAGTAATGATGATGTTCCCGCTCTCTGACGCTCCACTTCCTCTCCACTTCCTCTTGCACATTTCTCCTCGTCTCCCTGTGAGCTTATTGATCTGACTGTCGATCAGCTCCCCTCTCTTATCGGTTGAGTTGTTTAAGTCGTTTGTGTTGAAGTGTTTCTAACACAGATGCTTTCCAAGAAGCTTCCTCCCATCGCGAGCCAAGCGAGTAGGCTGAACATTTTTTTTTATACAAGCTCGTAAGGTAAAAGACAAACCAACTAACTTCAGGAGGAAATTGCAGTGTTGGCTGTGAGAGGAACATCCTACTTCAAATGCTCGACTTTGCTCCAAGTCAGACATACAACTGGTTGTTAGTGTAACCGTGTGCAACACCAATTTCTTCTTCTTCGTCTTCTTCATTCCAAACTTATTGCTCACCCTTGCGCCGCACTTTCTCCCTCAGGTCCTGTGCTTCTTCAACACGAGGGGCGGGCCGGTCTTTGAAACACCTCGGTCCACGGCTCGCACGGCCCAGGTCCCTCAGCGCAGCGTAGCTCCGCCCCTTCCTGGCCTTCCGCACCGACAGCCCTCTCTTGTGAGGCTTGCCCCCACCCCGGCGGTTGGTCAGGGCCACGTGGACGAAGAGGCGGGCATGCGGAAGCTCCTCCCCCGTGAGTGACTGCAGCGGTACGTGCCTGTAGCCCGGCTGGACGCACTCCAGCGGGATAGTGTACTGACCTGTTATGATGAGGGAGAATTTCCATTTCAACACATGGCACGTGCACCCTGAGAGAAACCACACTTCACTTTCACACTTTACTAAGTAAGCACTTTTTTTCCCCTCCACTTTCTAAAGCCTGTCTTTCAGCCAAAATAATGTGAGTGCGAGTGAAACCTATGAACTCGTCCCCGATGAAGTCGTCGTCCAGCACCACGAAGCGAACCATGGCCAGCTCTGGCAGGTTGATCTGGAACTCGAAGCTCTCGTCGAAGATGGGGTTGCCCTCGTTCTGGGTGATGGTGCGGGTGCGCCGCTCGGCGCAGTCGGCCGGGATGCCATGGATCTCCACGTAGACATAGGGCTCCACTACGTCCCCCTTGGCCCCCGAGCCCCTGGGCCGGGGAAGGTTCTGGCCACTGATCACCTGGAGGGGGTAGTTCAAATAAATGTGTCCATTATATTTTATATCCCTGTTATATCCCTGTTTGGCATTGGATTTGAAAGTGTATTTGAATCTACCATGTAAAAATGTATTTTAAAAAAATAAAAAGGGGAGAAACCCAAAAGTCAATGAAACAATGGAACCCATTTATGAAGGCTCAAATAGTTTTTACAGATCACTGAAAGGGATCTGTGGTATCCGAAAGGGATATTTGTGTATTCAACTGAATTAAATCAACCCTGTTGTCTCCAAGACACACAAGAGGCCAAATCTGGCAGTGCAATGCCCTCAAGATCACATTGTGAGGTCTTGGCTCACCACAGCTTGGCTTTGGTCATTTTTTAATCAGCCAGCTTATCTCGGCACACACCTTCACGTGGAGCAGCTGTGGAGCCACGCCAGGCACCATTTCCCTGGTGTTGGCGCTGAAATAGGACACCTCCTGCCTCATGATGGCTGGGCGCAGCACATAACCACAGTTCCCATTCTGTCTGAACCACGCTGTGTTCATGTCCATCATTAAACCAGCCGTCTGGTAGTTCATGGCCACAATCTGGCAGCCGCACTTCCACAGGTCTTGGGGGTTCATGTTGCTGGAGTCCACGCGCATGGGGTTGGGGTACACCCTGGACAGGAACCGCTTGTTGTGGTTCACAAAGTCACCGGGGTTCTCGTAGCTGAGGCGCACAGCCAGGGACTCATGGAAAGAACACATTTCCCAGGGCTTCTGGCTCCGAGATGACGTCTGGAAGTCTGTGAAGCGGACCGAGCGGCAAAGTGATATGAGATCAGAGAGTTCCTTCAGGAGTTTGTGGCGTTTAGGAGGAGGAGGAGGAGGAAGAGGTGAGAGAGGAGGAGCAAGAGGAGAAATGGGAGAGCTTGGCGGATTTTTGTGTCCCAGTTCTTTTTCGGTGACTCCAGCACCAGCACCACTGTCAGAACACTCCCCTGAAGTACTGTTTTTGTCCGCTTTCATCCTCTGACTAATCTCTTCGCCTTCATCCTCCTCGCTCACCTCCCCATCCACTCCATCCAACCTTGGCCCCCACTTCTGCGCCTTTAGTAGGATCCGACCCTTTAGGGAGTCTGGCGATGGAAGATACCATTCTTCCTCGGAGGCGGGGTCGGTATATAACCTTTCCCCAAGAATCCGGACAAGATTCTTCCACATGACCCTCTGCTGCCGGAGCGAACAGTGGTTCTCCATGCACAGGATCAACGGATACTCTGACGCCACGAACGCAAACCGTACGATTACTTCCAGAACGCTTGGGAAGGCCAGGGGTGGGGTTTGGGTGTGTCCCGTGTAGACCACAGGCTCCTCACCGGGACCGTCCCAAACATCCAGCTCCACACACCGGCAGCCCATCTTCAGGGCCCGGACGTAGCCGGACAGGTTGGAGGGCCCTCGAAGCTGGTCCTCGATCAGGTACGTGTTGTGCGATGAGTTGATGTAGTAGTGGGACAGAGGCTGGCCCATGTCCTGGCACACGCCACTGAGCTCGCTGTCAAACAGCTGGCACTCCGTCGAGTTGAGGTAGTTGGTGAAGCCGTCCAACGACAGCCAGCCCTGCTGACGACCCTCCTCTGACGGCTCGTGGGATTGGATGAGCTTGAGGGTGGCGTCCTCGTTCGCCTGGTCAGAATCAGGAAGGAAGAGTTACAGTTAGAACGAAATGTGTCATCCATGTGCAAATGTTCATATTCTGTGTGTGTGTGTGTGTGTGTGTGTGTGTGTGCTACCCACATGAACCATGCCCTGCTCCGCCTCCAAGAACCTCATCAGGTCTTTGGTGTCCAGGAACTCCTTGTTGCTGGAGAACTGCACCAGCAGGAAGTAGATCTCCGGACGGGTGCAGAGGTCGTGGAACACCTCGATAAACTCCTGCTTGGTGACCTGCTGGTTTCCACCCACGCCTTTCTTGCTCCCCTTGCTGCCTTTCCCTCGGCTCTCCTTCACAGGTGTGGTGGTCCCGCCTGTCCTCTCGCGGACCTTCAGGACCTCGTGGAACCCGTGCTCCGCCCGGCACGCACCCACTGCGGGATTCACGCTCTGGATGAGCGCGATGGCCGACGGCAGAGAGATCATGGGCTCCGCGTCATCGCCGCTCCCCCGCCGCCGTCTCCCCTCCTCCTTCCGGATGGCAGAGGAGAAGAGCCGCTCCAGCCAGCCAAGGCGGAGGCTGTCCCGGCTGGTGGCGATCATATCCAGGGCGTGCTTCCCATACTGCAGCAGGTACCTGGCGGGTCGGACAGGAATGAGATTACGCCAATCAAAGGGTTACATTTTGTCCCAGGCACTGAGACCCTCACCCTGTCGCTGTGTGTACCTACCTGAGGCCCGTCACCCAGATGTTGGCCACCTCCGCGGAGTTGGCCACCAGGTCCAGGCTCTCATATGTCTCGCCGTAGATGATGGAGAAGGCGCAGTCCTCCGAGATCTGCTCGTACAAGCCGCTGGTGTGGAAAATTTCGGTGTTGCGTCCCGTCCGGACCTTAAAATCAGTAGTACGCATCCGTGAAAGTATAAGACCCTTCAGAGAGAGGCTCCGGTGGAGAGGTATTGTGTCTATTTCCTCCTGTGCCCCTGACTAAACAATCAACCAATTACAGGTGCTGGACGGTTTCAAATATACGCTCATTCTGGTCACTGACCTCGCGTATGGACGGCAGGGTGATGCGGGCTTTGTCCGACTCCTTCTTGGAGGGCTCCCAGCACAGGGCCTGGAGCCCAGCGTCCAGCATGTAGTAGCGCAGGTAGACCCTGGAGCTGGGCCGCACCTTGCGCAGTTCACTGCCCTCCACCTGGGAATCAGAGTGTGGATGCTAGAAGGACTGAGCCAGGGCAGCGATAGTGTAGTACTGTAGTGGCTTATGGGGGATGTTTGACTACCAAGCACAAGGGTTTCGGGGTTCAATTCTCCAATGTCTTGGAACAAGATACCCCACTGGTACCTGGGACTCGATGACCTCTCTTCTCTGGATTGTATTGATTGTAAATAGCATTGTATAAAAGTATCTCTGACATGATTTATAGTAGTGTATAGACACCTATTTTGTCTCGCTCTCTGTCTCTCCATCCATCTGTCAATATCAGTATCTGTCCATCTTGGTGTGTGTGTGTGTGTGTGCCTGCATGTTTGTGTGTGTGTGTGTGTGTGTAGGCGTGTCTGTGTGTGTGCAGGTGGTACATGGAGACAGACAGGGGAGTTGTCAGCCCACCATGGAGTGAATGCAGTCGGCGGCCCCACTGATCTTCCTCTCCGACAGGCTCCTGCTGAAGGAGACTGTCTTCTTCCTCTCCCGAGCCCCACGGGACCCATCCTGGCAGGGGGGAGACACACACAGGTGCAGTTTTACCTGGGTTCAGGGTGGGGGGGGGCTCACTGAACCCCCTAGTGGTCAGAGCCAGAAATGCAGGTAGGGATTGTAAATATGATCCAAACAATTATAATAACACAGAACTAATAATGAATGCCTTGCTCAATGATAATGAATACAAAGCGAATGACAGTCAAAGAGGGAAAGGTTAGCTCACCACTGCTGTCTTGAAATAAGACATTTTTAAGACGATCAAACAATGGATACACACTGTTTCTTGGCAGGCAGAATACAGCACCATGCTGCTGCTATCCGGATTATCATGTATAAACGAAGCCTCTGTTGTATACTGACATATTGTTTGTAGTAAACCCCCCAACGTGAAAGTTCAAACTGTGCCTATGGGGCGATAAAGAGGAGGGTGGGGGCCAAACAAACCCACCATCACAACAACAACAACAACAACAACAATAACAGCAACAACAACATCAACGGCAGCTACTACCAAAGGGAAAGGGCAAATATGTGAGGGGAGGACAAGAGAAGCTGCCGGATGGATAGAGAGTACATATCGAGGAGAGAGAGAGAGAGAGAGAGAGAGAGAGAGAGAGAGAAGAGAGAGAGAGAGAGAGAGAGAGAGAGAGAGAGAGAGAGAGAGAGGGGAGGGAGGTGGAGGGAGGGAGGGAGGGAGGGAGGGATGGATGGATGGATGGATGGATAGACAGATATCCTATCATCTACCCTCTAGAGAGAAAGGAGAGAGAGGGGAAAAGAGAGGATAGCAGAGAAGTCAGACCGTAGTCACTCTTCTGGAGATTACTCTTTGCATTGCTTGATTACTTTTGCTTGACCGCAGTTTACAACCACAAATCCCCTTACATAACAACGTACAAAACAGAGTAAAGGGTATAGGGACCCAGACAATCTCAGTCAAACATTTTGTTTTTCTGTCTGCATTTGTCCTGATGTCCTTGTCCTCTCTGTGTCCTTGTCCTTTATCCTTAGACTATTAAATCAAACTAGACGAGACACCGGCCCTGCCAAGGAATTCTAATTTAGTGTCTTCTGAATACAATTGGCAAGCGGCCCAAGAGAGAGAGAGAGAGGGAGAGAGGGGGAGAGGGAGGGATGGAGGGAGAGTGAGACAGAGATAGAGAGACAGAGATAGAGAGAGAGAGAGAGGGAGGGAGCGAGAAAGAGTGAGATAGAGATAGAGAGAGAGTGAGATAGACAGAGGGGGGGAAGAGAGAGAGTGACCGAAGGGGAGACAGAGAGAGAGAGAGTGTGTGACCAAAAGAGAAAGCGAGAGAGAGACGGAGAGAGCAGAGAGTGTGAACAAAAGAGAGAGAGAGAGAGAGGCAGAGAGAGAGTGAGGGTGAGGCAGAGAGAGAGTTAGAGGAAAAAGAGAGACCCTGAGAGAGAAAAGAAAAGACAGCGAGAGAGAGAGAGAGAGAGAGAGAGAGAGAGAGAGAGAGAGAGAGAGAGAGGGATGTTATTATTACTTGTTGCGAGAGACAGAGAGATGGTATTGTGTATTCTGACATGAAAACCTTACCAGAGCTGATCATTTGCCATAAGACTGAATATTTTAGTGCTCACGATTTTATTCCAGAGTTCATTTTAAATTCAAACCAAGACACTCTTGCGCGCATATATCTTTTCAATCGTCACTTAACCCGTCAAGCATGTGATTCATCATCCTGAACTCTATTAGCAAACTCTTTGTTTTCTTCATCAATCTGGATTTAGCTTTATGATGTGTAATATATACCCGTTTAGAGAATTAACTTTACAACAAATAAGATGAATGTTCCACACTCATGCCTGAGTGTGGAAATGCCAATCCAACGCAAACCCAAGTTTGAGCAAACATTACAAGACTCTCTGGGGGTAAAGAAGCAAGTTTAAAGGTGCTATATGTAATAAATGTATATACTGCACTAAATCATAGAATGTGATATGTCCTCAGAGATTAAGGAAACTGGCTTCTCAAACAACAATGCAACAGCCGGAAGGTTCTAATTTGAAAGGTATATTCCGGGCCGGAAGGTCTATTTTTATTTTGGTCTGTGTAATTCACTATTCCCAGAGTACCCCTGGGTTGCCAGATATGAAACAAATTGGCACACAAACACAGCATGCTGCGGCCATGGAATCAAGCAAACAAACTGGATCAACTGAGACTGTAATAGATTTTCTATCCAACCTCGAAATATGTAAACATTCCACTCACGTTTATATCTGTGCGACCATAAACATAGCCAGCCATGCCTCTAGCTAGCATTGACAGTTTTGAAGAATCCACATGACCTAGTTTAAAATTTGCAAACAATACAAAAAGTGCAAACAAATACTAAACAAATATTAGCTCGTCGTCACTTGTCATTGTACTTGCACATTCGCGTTGTATAATGTTGCGCTTAGCGCCTCTTGCTTAGCTCGTGTTCGCTCAGTGTCCTCAACCTGGCAACACGCATGAGTTGGAGTCTCGGGGAGGAGGGACGGGTGGTGTGGGGCGGGCAGTGGGCGTAGACAACTTCTCCCCAATAGTGTGCATTCAGACTGCAGTACCCATTTGAACCAATTGGTGCCAATGTTCCACACATCACCTTTAATCAAAGCGTTTTGAAATTGGATGAGATGTGTGCCAAGCGGCCGGTTGTTTTTGGTGTGAGAGGTTCGCGTGCCTGTGAGAAATATCTGCGCCATGCGTGAGGCGTTGTTAACCATAAGCGATAGAGAGAGCAAGAGAGAGAAATGGAGAGAGAGACATAGGAAAGGAGCACTTGAAAGCGAGAGAGAGAGAGAGAGAGAGTTCCCCTCATTACGATTCCCCTTGCCACCGGGTCGTTAGAATGCAGACGTGCTGCCAACAGAGAAAACTAGTTTTTTTGGAGGGCCGGCGTCAGGCGGGTGGGCAGTGGCGGCGGTGGGGAGAGGGTGGTACTCTGAAAGATTGCCTCCTGGCTGCCAGGGACAGTAGCGAGGAGGGCGAGAGACACAGAGACACATAAACACAGAGACGGGCGCAAAGGGAGAAAGGAGGGTGGGTGAATCCACACACACAGCAACGTCCAACAGCAGAAATGGTCGCGGTAGAGATGGTAAAACCAAACGCAAACACACATAGAGTGAAGGATTGGAGCCAGTGTGTAGCATGTCATGAACCCTTGAATAGATCAGTAATGTTATTACAGAGTGAGAGGAGATCTTGTTATTATTATGATTATTATGATTATTATTATTATTTGATTGGTGTTCCAAATGGAGAGAGGTTACGTGAAAGCAAAGACATGTGTGTGTGTTCGTTCAACTCCCTCCGATGACCAGGAGGACAGAACACTGAACCAGAATAAGTACCAACATAGCTCTCCCTCTCCCTCTCCCTCTCCTCTCTCTCTCTCTCTCTCTCTCTCTCTCTCTCTCACGCACACACATTCACACACACACCCTCCTTTGCCCTGGATATCTCCCTCAACCATCACGCCAGCCCATGACAGCTTCAGAGAATCAATGTAAGCCTCCTCCTCCTCCTCCTCCTCTCCTATATTAACGGTTCCACTGAGGCCTGTAGCAGATATGGAACTTCTCTAAGCGGAACTCATATACGACCACATGGCCTGCTGCTGAGCATTTAAACTGATTAATGATTCTAGCTGTAAATGCGTGCACACACAACACACACACACACACATGCAAGCACACACACACACACACACACACACACACGCACACACACACACACGCATGCATACACACAAACACACACATATACAGACACACCTTGTGTCTGTATATGTGGTCCGTAGACCACATGTCCGCCCCTGACTGACAACAAGACCCGCGCGGGAGAGAGAGATCTACGCATGCCACAACACCCACCCCCACCCCCACCCCGACCCCAACACCCCCACCCCCCCACCCCCAATCCTCCCCTGTCTCTAATGAATCACCATGGGTGTCTACAGCGCTTGTCCATGGGCAAGTGGGTTGGTGCCAAAGGGGGCGGGTGTGGGAAACAGTGGAGTAGCAGAGTGAGAGAGAGAGAGAGAGAGAGAGAGAGAGAAGAGAGAGAGAGAGAGAGAGGAGAAGGAGACACACACACACACTCCCTCCACCTGTCACCTGCCCCCCCCCCCCCCTCCCCAGTGCTGACAGCCAGGGGACCGGAGGGCCAGCCTAGGTTTCAACCTGAAGCTCAACAGACTCCACACATCAACACAGTTCAGCCTCGAGACATCAACACACATGACAGAGAGAGTGGAGAGTGGAGGGGGGAGGGGGGATGGTGTTTTCCGTACACCTGGAAAACACGTTATGAAATACAGGAAGGAAATTCCAATGTACAACAACAACAACAACAACCATATAATCATACATATGGTATATGTATGCTGTGTGCAGGCATCACACAAAACACAAACACAAACACAACGTACTGTATCTTTGTAATTGGTATTTTAAGGACTATTTTGTACACAACGAGGGACCAGTTATGTACACAACAAGTACACAAGTACTTTGTGTACTTGTGTTTCACACAGACAATCTTGCAGACTTAAAAGGTACCGTCTACTATGCCATGGGTCAGTCTGATAACATCCCCCCCACCCTCCCCATCCCAAAGGCATGCAGAGTGGCATCAAAACAGGAAGTGACCCGACAGCCAAGCCAAGCCAGCCAGCTCACAGTCACCAGAGAGAGCTTCCTGTGGCCCGGCCCGGACCATCACAGGAAGTGCAGTGGGAGAAGGAGGAGCAATGGGGAGAGAGAGACAAAATCGCTATGCTGCACGTTGCATGTGTGCTTACTGTGACATGTGTATTGCCACAGAGCAAGGGAGTTTACCACACACACAGACATACACACACACACACACAGACATACACACACACACACACACAGACGCGCACACAGACACAGCAAGAACCGTCTTGTGTTGATGACCAGGTATTTAATCTTTACAATGCGCGCGTGTGGCCTTTGACACATTCGACATTTCAACATAGCCTAAAGTGTACATTTGTATTATATTTCCCAGTATAGCCGTCGTCACGTCCTTCAAAGCAGGGTACCACAGAACATCAGGCAGCAGATGTTTCATTTCAATAAGTCGGTTATTCTCAAAGTCCGACCGCTGAGATCAATCTAGCGGGTTCTTCTGTGGGTGTAGGACTTGGAAGGGCACAGCAAGCGACCCAGCACCATCAAGCAGCAGCAGCAGTGTGTGTTCAGTAGGCAGATATGAGAGGAGAGAGGAGTCGAAGACACTTTAGGAAAGAGGCGGGGGGCTGGACTTGACTGTTTTTTATGTATTTTTTTAACCAGACGGTGTGTGGGAGGCGGGTGAGGGAGACCAATGTGTGTGTGGATCCAAACTGGTTCTGGATCCAGTTAACCAGACGGAAGCCAAGGTATCAGCTGGCTGCAGCCAGACCAACTCTCATGTGTAGATGGGAAATTAGGATTTTATTCAGGGAGCGAGCGAGTGGGGAAGGTGGAAGAAAAGCCAACAAACAGAGACTCGGGGGGGAAGATGGATGAGGACATGGGCCGCTGCTGCCTGCACACTGCACACACGCACGTGCGCAGCTTAATATCTTTAACCTCCGTTAGCTGGGAGGCACCAGGCCATGGGTCTGGGAGGTGTGTCTTCATTAGCTAACGTTAGCGCCAGCAAGGGTAGATGATAGGATGTCCTCGAGGAAAAGGAGAAGGTGAGAGGGGATGGGTCTGTCTGTGTGTGTGTGTGTGTGTGTGTGTGTGTGTGTGTGGTGTGTGTGTACGTGCACACATGCAGATAACGATACAAGCCGGGATTACTAATTACAGGTCATTTAAGTCAGCGGAATGAGAATGCGGGGCTATTTGTAGGACTCGCCATCTCTGATCCGTTTCCCTAATAGCGAGAGAGCAGAGGGGGAGACAGAGGGAGGAGAGGGAGAGTGCTATTATGAAGAATGATGGAAGGATGGACCCGGAATGTGGCAGTGAGATATATGACTGGGGTTGAAGCACCCTCCACATCACACTGCAGTCCAGACGACTTTTTTTAAGCCGAAAGTTGATTTACTGAGGAGCCTCACAAGGAGGGGAAGAAGTTCAATATGAACTTGAAAGTAAAATACAGTTTTACTTTGCCGTAGTCAAACAATCTGCTATGCATTTGTGTGTTTGTTGTTACAGTAGAAAACTGTTGGGTGACAAATATGTGCAAATGATATGCAAAGCAAACACGCTTTTTTTTTGCGTATTATGCATGTTTTTTTAATTTTTTGTTGGGTTTTCCACCACCATTCTGTTTATGAGAAACAAACCACACATGTAGAGGAAGTGGGGAGGCGACATGAGAAACAGGAAGTTCTATGTGGTTTTTTTTATTCTGATTGGTTGGGCGGAATTCTTCAGCACAGCCCTCTGATGAAGGGCCAGTATCCAATCAGAACGCACCATCTATTCTCACAGAGAAGAAGAAGAAGAAGAAGAAGAAAAAGAAGAGAAAAAAACACTGTCTGCCATAGCATTGATAAATGGAGAAGCAGAGTCTCTTTGAAGTGCCATTTGCACACAGGAACACGTACACCCCCCCCACCGCCCCCCCCCTCCCCCCCAACACACACCACACACCACACACACACACACACACACACACACACATACACACATACACACTTACACACACACACACTCGCAGACAGAAAGCAGTTAAAGGTTGGCGTGAGAGAAGGTCACCCTGTCACAGAGATAGGCCTGGTTAACGCAGCTCTGCGTGTCTGGCCGACCTCGCCGCACCACCGATGCACCCACATCACAACACACATGTGCACACCAACTGGCACACAAACACGTGCACACACACACACACACACACATGCACTCTTTCCATCATCTATGCCGCATGTTTAACATTCTCTACATGTGTGTGTGTGTGTGTGTGTGTGTGTGTGTGTGTGTGTGTGTGTGTGTGTGTGTGTGTGTGTGTGTGTGTGTGTGTGTGTGTGTGTGTGTGTGCATGTGAGTGTGTGCGTGTGCATGTGAGTGTGTGTGTGTGTGTGTGTGTGTGTGTGTGTGTGTCAGTCAGAAGCATCATGTGTCATACATATATCTATCCTAGAGTTACTTGTGTTGCTCTGGTCAGGCTCACGTCTGCCTAGCAGCTCAGTGTGTGTGTGGTGTGTGTGTGTGGTGTGTGTGGTGTGTGTTGTGTGTGTGTGTGTGTGTGTGTGTTGTGTGTGTGTGTGTGTGTGTGTGTGTGTGTGTGTGGTCACCGATACTGTGAGTGAAAAGCAGTCGCAACCTCAAGGCCATTCTTTGAACTCACGCTACGACCGTACCCAGCTGGATACCAACGCTGCTGGCTAATACTGTTCCAGTACTGAAAATACATCACTCACACACACACACACACACACACACAGATAGCCAAAAATTAATTATTCATTCAAGATATCATTTGAGCCGCAGGACTATAAATTGGTGGGGAAAAAATGTACACACTTCCCATGGTCCAGAGAAATATGAAAACCCTGCAGCCCCCCTGTGGGAATGTCAGGTTTCCTGTTTACCTGCGTCCTCCTCACACATCACAGAGGAATCTGGGGCCTAAATCCTAGATCGAAAGAAAGACAGACGCGGTTGAGAGAGGCTCCACTGAGAGAGAGAGAGAGAGAGAGAGAGAGAGAGAGAGAGAGAGAGAGAGAGAGAGAGAGAGAGAGAGAGAGAGAGAGAGACTAGGTTCTATGACCTAGTCGTATGACATTCTATGACCTAGTCCCAGTTTGATCCACTCAACCCTATGTCCCCTATCGCAACCATTACCACATGATGTCAAATGTTTGTGTCATTACTATTTTGTTGATTATTATGATTATGTTGTGTGCGTTTTCCATGCCAATAGAGTCCTTTGAATCTGAATCTGAGAGAGAGAAAAATGCTGAGAAACGGCAAAAGAGATAGAGATAGAGAGAGATAGAGAGAGAGAGAGAGAGAGAGAGAGAGAGAGAGAGACTCCTCGGGCAAGCAGGTGGTGCTGAAAAGTGTCAACTCAAGGCCACCGTCCAAGGCGCAGGCAGGGGAAGCTGTCAGGGTTAATGTGAACAAAGGTCTTTGAAGATGACAGACGTCCAGGCCGGCTAGCAGATGTTTACGGGGACTCAGCGGGTCTGTATAAACACACACAGGGCCTACTACAGCTACTCTGGGGCTGACAGCGCATGCTCATTATTTTCGCCACTGGATGGTGCTCCTGATCTCTCTCTCTCTCTCTCTCTCTCTCTCTCTCTTCTCTGTCTGTCTGTCTGTCTGTCTGTCTGTCTGTCTGTCTCGCTCTCTCTATGTCTCTCTCTCGCGCATGCAGTGTCGATCTCCCTTTAGCTATGCTGACCTTCTGTACATCACACCAGTGTGATGAGTGGCATTCTATGGGTTGAATGAAAAAACCCCTGAAATGAAATGTCTTGGGTTCCCATGGAAACGTTTGATCATTAAACAGATGCACTAATAAATAAATAAATAAATGCACTACTTTCTTTTTAATGCTTTTTAACTCTTATCTATTATACTGTCTGTATGCACCAACAACCACAGCAAATTCCTCGTATGTGAAAACTACTTGGCGAATAAAGCAATTCTGATTCTGATTCTGATTCTGATTCTTAAAGGATAGCCTAATTTGGGGATTTTTCAACCTGGACTCTATTTTCTCATCGTTTTGGGTCCAAATGACTACTAATGTGGACAACAATTTGTAAAATTGGTCTAGTATTGAGCGAGAGCGCTTCAGCCAACAGTTGTAAAAAAAAGGTTGGGCCAATAACCGTCAACGTACATCCTCTGAGAGTGCTTGTTTGAGCCACTGACCAACTCAGATTGTTATTATAAGTATCTTACAACATTATGCAAAGGATCGCTACAGAGAAATACTACTTTTTTAAATTTTTCTTTCTATTTTGCTTAATCCAGTCTGTTTGTTATTGTGTCTAAGCGAGTCACTCACTCCAGGAGAAGTCTCGCTCTGAACCATGGGAGAGTTGAGTTGTTGCTGGAAGAGAGCATGGCTGAATATTTCGCTGATTTCAACAACATGGACAAGGCTCTTAGTGAGTGAGTTTGTTAGGACACAATAACAAACAGACCAGATCAAGCAAAAGGTAGCAAAAAAAAGTTGTACTTCTCCGTGGGGATCCTTTCCATAATGTTGTCAGACACTGAATAATAATAACAATCTGAGCCCGCCAGTGGCAAAATCAAACCCTTTTGGAGGACATACAGACATAGGGGCACTATTGCTGCAGTAGTTACAGGGGGTTTAATAGGAGAGTAGCATCAAATCGCTGTAGCATCAACCACCAAGTATCAGATATTAGTTTAATTCTCATATGACAACAACGCAGACGTACTGTCTCGGAATCACTTCATATTACATTTTTGCAATGGTCCCATGGCGAGAAATCAATAATTTAGTAAGAGGAGAAGAGCCTTTTTTGCCCAGCCAGCGGCCTCGTAAATCCAATTTGTGGGGCTTGGGGTGTGGCCTGGGTCGTCATGGAAACCGCCTGTTGGTCACTTTAAACCCGGGGCGGTTTTGGTCTGTTCTGGCGGCGGGGAGCCCAGATATGGCAAACTGCATCTGGGATTGGACATGCGGTCCTGGACCAGTCCAAAATACTGGCTGCAACTGACTGTGAAATGTAGCTTTTTGTGTGGTTTGTGGTTTGAGGGGTACTACGCCATCAAAGCCACCAAACGCATCGCTAATATTAAGTCAGCCATGGCTAACGTTAGCGCCGCCAGACTAGCTCTTCCAGCCGAGTCACTAGCTCTCTAATCCCGCAGCCGTCCTCACAAAGGGACGGTCAAAATGTGATCTCCTGTGGGTTTTATTGTTAATACATTTGATTGATTCATTCAATTTTCAAATTACAGAATGTTGCCTCCTTGTGTTGAGCAGGGGCAGCGAAAGTCAAGTTCTGCAGAGTATAGGAGTATAGGAAAATAACACGCTGGACTCTGATGCCTGACACATACAATAGTACAATATTATTGGAAAAATAACAATGTAAAAGTTTTTCAGCCTGTATAATACAAGTTAAGAAACATTGTTTGTATATCATTTTCTAAAAGTATAGCTGTGTCTCTTTAGATATACTTAAAAACGTCAAGTCAATTGGGAAAGCTATGCATTGTTAAAGCCCTTCTTCAAAGTGTGACTGCATGCTCCTTGTCCTTGTCCAATAGTGTTGTTTCAACAGACTGAGGAAATTGACAAACTGGTCGGCTTCCTGTCTTGACTCTTGTGTGGACCAATCAGAGACAGATAAAAGCCGGTGACATGCTACCATAATCATGTCTGTGCAGGAAGCCACTGCAGAAACCATCAGAAACCAGACAGGGGAATTGTGTTCAGCTCGTATGCTGAGCATGATAACCATGATAACCCCCATACAGTATGACCCAGCACAAAACACACACACACACACACACACACACACACACACATCACTGACAACAAGGATACCTGTTGATGGATCTGAGAATGCTGAAATATGTATCACTTAACCTAAACGTGTGGGAGGGAACCACTCCTCTCTGTTTACTGTGTGTGTGTGTGTGTGTGTGTGTGTGTGTGTGTGTGTGTGTGTGTGTGTGTGTGTGTGTGTGTGCGTGTGTGTGCGTCCGCGCGTGCGTTGTGTGTGCGTGTGTGCTGTAAATGTGTCGGCATATCTGTAAATGTGTGTGTGTGTGTGTGTGTGTAGGTTACAAGTCTACTGTTTTGTGCATCCGTCAAATACAGGACCCCCCCCCCCCCCCCACACACACACACACACACACCCACACACACACACACACACACACACACACACACCATCCTCTCCCCCATCCTCTCTCCCCCAGTAAAAGATACATCATGATCCCCAGCCCCTGAGTGATCACGGACGGAGGGTTTTTAGCGGTACCTTGATGAGACTGCTGCGTCTCGGGATGTTGTCCGTGGCCGTGACGTCCAGCGCATGCTTGATCTCGGCGGATCGGCACGGCGACGCGTGCTTGCTGGGCTCGTTTTGGTTCCTCTTTTTCGCGCCATGATCTGACATAGTACCAGTACCAGTACTGGTACCGGTACCGCTACAGTTCCCATTCGACACCCACTCCTCTCCTCTGCGCTGCTCCGGTTTCACTCCGGATTTCCAACCAGCAACCGGTGGTGGGTTCGCAGCGTTTTTCTGTCCAAATTCAGCCATCACAGGGGGGGGGGAAATCGGTACTTTTTGTTGTGTGTGTTACTAAACCGGTTACCTGGTGGTGTCCTGATGGTGTGATGATGATGATGATGATGTGCGCTGCAGACATCCATCCATCGTGCGTCCTGCTCCAATAGACCCCGTGGTGTGCTTCATGTCAATGTGTGCAAAACAAAAGATTCAAACTTTCTCATTTCCAACCGGTTATATTTCCACATCCCATCTGCATGAGAACGATAAAGGCTATAAAGTGCGCGTTGCGTGGTGCGTGTGTCAGAGAGAGCCTGGCGGCCAGTGAGCGGAGATGTGAGATGCGGTGGTGGTGCGCTTGTGTTCAGGGAAATGAAACTACGCCTTCGCCACGCACAGAGCTGGATCACTGTTATTTCCCTTATAACCCATCCTCTGTCAATTGAACACATGGCCTGTCACTCACTCACTGCCACTTGTTTGTGTTTGAGTAAGCCTACAAAATGGCAAATTGTGCTACTAACTCTAACTCTAACCCTAACCCTAACCCTTAGCCCTAACCCTAAACCGAAACCTAACCCTAAACCCTAACCCGTTTTGTAGTTAGCAGCACAATGGGTTAGGGTCAGGGTTTAGGGTTAGGATTGGCCCTAACCCTAAACCCTAACCCTACTACAAAGAGACATTATTGGAATAGGCTACAGCAGCCTCATGTCAAACATTTCAAACAATAGGTTTTTTTACATGTGCAGGAGGGTTTAACACATTTGTCAGTGTCCTCTGACATTGTGCCACAGACAGTGTGCACAATGCTGTCCACAACGGTGAGGGACTATATAATTATATGATATATAATTACGGTGTGATTATACAACTGCACAGTGAAGACATCATCTGCGAATACAGACTGAAACAACAGCAGTTATGTAAGTCAGCACTCAGCAATTAGAGTCGTACAAGAGGGGTAGGATAGGACAGAGTCAGGCAAGGAAAGAGGAAAGGACGGGAGAAAAGGGAAGGGAAGAAAGGGGGGTGAGGGGGAGAGGAGATGAGGGGAAAGGAAAGAAAAGAAGGAAGGAAAATGAATGAAGTCGAGCACTTGCAGGCCAGACTACAATAGAACAATCAAATATAGGACCCTAGGCTATGGACCTATGATCATTTTGGATAAACGGTGTTCATTACTAGGTCATTACAGTTGGTAATGCTGTTTAGTTTATCCAACCATTATGGTCATGTTTGTAACTGAAAACAACCAGTCAACTTTTTACATTATTATTATTGTGTGTAGCATAGCCTGGCCTACCTTTCAAATCTAAGATCAATAAGACCTATAGTACGAGATGTGTAGAACAAAAGGCCTATTTCTAGAAATGTATTACTTTAGTTTAAAAGTATATTACTGCCCAGTTTTCGCACTATTATTGTGGAGGTAATCAAACATATAATCCCGGCTGGTCCATGATCCATTTGTTGATGTGATACAGTGCTGACGTAATGCAGACGTTTATATTTAAGCATTCTTGAGTCGGCCTAAAAGCATTGACTTGTGTGATCATGACTCGGGACTGACACCTGCTGGCCGCCTACTGTATATGAGCCGTTGTGCTCAAATCTACTGTGTCAGTGCATGTGTGTATGCATGTCCTTCTCCATTAAATGTACATGTACATTCCAGCCTAATTTGTATTAAAAAATAAATAAATAAAAGCGCCTGCAGGTTCCCCAATGCTTGAAGTGATGCTTCTATTGCACGATCGCCATCTAGTGGCCATGTTTGGCGTTGCTTGTATGACCAATTTGATTTGGAGTGGCCCTCGCGATTACGTCACAGCTTTTCTTTTTCTCGTCTCTGCAGTGTCTACTCAGAGAGAGTTCAACGTAGGCGTACTGCCATTCAAGAAAACACATGCAAATAGACAAACCACACAAATTAATACAACTGCATGCAAATTCCATTGTTCACTATAATACTACTACTCTCACGGGACAACATTCAGTGAATAGTAATATCCTCCCCTCCACCTGTGAACTGAGGAAAAGCCAGTGGGAGGGACTGAAGCCTGGGCCAACGATACCATAGAGATCTATTCCACCAGTGCCTGAGGATCCAAATAATGTAGTTATGTGTTCTAGGTGCCGAACATTGCCCCTTATTTTCTAGTTCGACACATTTTGTTCATATCATAGTGATTCCTGCAAATGAGCAGTGCTCCCGTGTCTGGGTCTGTGCATTTTTACTCCAGAGGACTAATGATTCATACAAAAAACCCTCTCCTCCCTAACACACACACACAGTCCCATATGCAGTGTCAGAAGAAATGGCTGTTAGTCACAGAGGTGAAGCTATCATCTAACCCTGTTAACAATGTATTTCAAAAATGTATTTCATCCCCCAGGCTGACAATGGAAGCTTTGTAAACAGTAAGTTTCACTGTAAGCGGACCAGCCTTGAGCCAGGTGTGTGCAACGTCACTTGCTCTAAAAACATGGGAGTTGGACTCCATTCCTTAATCACCAGTATGTGGAAGCAGCCCACTGTAGAAATGATTCTCGTCTTTACTGCTAAATGAGTCGTGTTGCACATGATGAAGGCCAGGGTTCAAATATTTAGAAAAGTGCACCCACATTTCACTCTGTAAAACTTTTTTTATTTGTGCAATGGTATGAATTGTCCCTTTCATCCCTCAAGCAGGTTATTGTGAACTCAAACTCTGGCATGATCAACTTCTAGTGGAATGTATCCACTTGCACACAGAATGCTACACACACACACACACACACACACACATTGTTTTGTGCACAAAGCACCACTAACCCTAACCCAAGCACCGCTAACCCTAACCCAAGCACCGCTAACCCTAACCCAAGCACCGCTAACCCTAACCCAAGCCCCGCTAACCCTAACCCAAGCACCGCTAAGCACCTTTACTTTCTGAGGAGACTCAAGTTTGGCATGTCTGCAAAAACCCTCACTAACTTTTACAGGTGCACCATTGAGAGCATCCTCTCTGGCTGCATTACTGCCTGGTTCGACAGCTGCTCTACTGCTGATGGCAAGGCCCTCCAGAGGGGGGTGAAGACAGCGGAGCACATCATCGGATGCCATCTCCCCGCCGTGCAAAGCATCTACCACACGATGCCTGAGGAAAACACGGAAAATCATTGAGGAGTACAGCAACCCAGGCCATGGACTGTTCATGCTGCTGCCGTCTGGTAGACGTTACCGGAGCATCCAGGCACGGACTATCAGACTCAAACACAGTTTTTCCCCAGGTCATCAGGCTTCTCCACCAGCAACACCAATCTCATTGATCACTTTACATATACATTTATAACATTGATCATAGTTAGATAATTCAACTACTTCTGGATACATATGCCATATTCCCTATGCTATATTGGAATACTCAGGATACATATGCTTCTGATTCTCTTATATTATGTATATTTCTATACATAATACACTACTGCCCTCACTTGTGCATCTGCCCTTACTTACTTGTACATTTATAATACTCAATATTCAATACAATCTGGACTCATAAGGTATATCCCCCATTCCTGCATACAGCTTTCTTTTTTTCATTACATTTTTAGTTTTCTTTATGAATATTGTGTTATTTGTATTATGTATATTGTGCCGTTGTAACAAAGGTAGGTGGGGTGGTGTAGGCCAGGTGGGTGCTCCAGACAGCAACGGCAGACGACACGATGCAACCAGTTAGACCATTTATTAAGAACGGGTCCAACAGTACAGGTCTCCAACACACAAGGACGGAATAATATAAAATATATGCAGAATATAAAGATAAGGCGCCTGACATCCGTACACCTCACTCCCATTCGCCACTGTGGAGAGACCGCGTGCTCTCTCCTAGTTATACCGTCGGAAGTGACGCAAAGGAAACCTAACCAGGCAAGCGCTGTACAACAAGAGGTGCGCCCCTAGTGGCGCTATTCAATGTCTTTGACCGTTACACCGTTCTCAATATATATCTTTGTATATGTATATATGTGTGTGTGTATATCTGATTATTTTCATGTGTGTATATACATACTGTATATGTATATTTGTATATTTTATATTTGTTTGGAAAGATATATTAGATTTTTTTTTTCTTCTCGTTTTTGGCGTAGGCCTACTGTCACAAGAGATTCACTGTTCAGAATGGCCCTGTGTTATGATGTACATGTGACAATAAAACACTTTGACTTGACTAACCTTAACCCAAACACCCCCGAGTCTTCAGACTCACCCATATCCTTGGTAGAGGTCACTGAAGTAGTCAAAAAGCTCTTCAGTGCAAGGCGCCAGGTATGGATGAGATTCGCCCTGAGATGCTGGAAGGCTCAGCTTCAGGAGGAACAATGCAGATTCCGTCTCGGCCGTGGAACAGTGGACCAGCTCTTTACCCTCGCAGGGTTGTTGGGGGGCATGGGAGTTTGCCCATCCAGTCTTACATGTGCTTTGTGGACTTGGAGAAAGGCCTATGACCGTCCGCCGGGGAATCCTGTCGGGGGGTACTACGGAGTATGGGTACCGGGGCCGTTGGTACGTGCCATTTCGGTCCCCTGTACGAACAAAGTGGCGATGCTGTGTCCGTATTCTCGGCACAAAGTCCAAGGCACGTTCCTCAGTGGGTGTTGGGACTCCGCCAAGGGTTGTCCCTTGTCACCGGTTCTGTTCGTGGTCTTCATGGACAGGAATCGCCAGGCGCAGCCGAGTGAGGAGAGGTGTCCGGTGTTGGGGACGCTCAGAATTGCATCTCTGCTCTTTGCAGATGATGTGGTTCTGTTGGCTACATCAGACCGTGACCTCCAGCATGCACTGGGGCGGTTTGCAGCCGAGTGTGAAGCGGTCGGGATGAGAGTCAGCACCTCCAAGTCTGAGGCCATGGTTCTCTGCCGAAAACGATGGAGTGTTCCTCCGGGTTGGGAGTGAGTTGCTGCCTCAAGCGAAGGAGTTCAAGTATCTCGGGGTCTTGTTCACGAGTGAGGGCAAATGGAGCGGGAGATGGACAGACGGATTGGTGCAGCGTCTGCAGTGATGCGGGCGCTGTACCGGTCCGTTGTGGTGAAGAGGGAGCTGAGCCGGAAGGTGAAGAGGGGCTGAGCCGGAAGGCGAAGCTCTCGATTTACAGGTCCATCTACGTTCCAACCCTCACCTATGGTCACAGCTTTGGGTAGTGACCGAAAGAATGAGATCGCGGATACAAGCGGCCAAATGAGTTTCCTCCGCAGGGTGGCTGGGCTCAGCCTTAGAGATAGGGTGAGGAGCTCAGACATCCGGAGGGAGCTCGGAGTAGAGCCGCTGCTCCTCCGCATCGAAAGGAGTCAGCTGAGGTGGTTCGGGCATCTGATTAGGATGCCCCCCGGGCGCCTCCCTTTGGAGGTTTTCCGGGCACGTCCAACTGGGAGGAGACCCCGGGGCAGACCCAGAACCCGCTGCAGAGATTATATATTTCGTCTGGCCTGGGAACGCCTCGGGATCCCCCAGGAGGAACTAGAGAGCGTGGCTGGGGAGAAGGAAGCCTGGGGGGCCCTGCTTAGCCGGCTGCCACCGCGACCCGGCCCCGGATAAGCGGACGCAAATGGATGGATGGATGGAAAATGGCTGCGTTTCGCCGATCGATACGCTTGGGCTGGTGGCGGGGTGGTGGCGGTGGTGGTGTCCATTGTGAATAAACGCGAATAAGAAATCATTTAACGCACATTGGGAATTAGTTGGTTCTAAAAGTTTTGTTTAGTTTGTGGCTGTTAAATCCACGGCAGCCAATCAATGCCCTGCCTGCAGGACATAAATAAGAGAGGACCTGGGTGGTGGAGAGGGTCGAGGAGAGAGAGTTGGAAGAGGAGGTGGTTGTGTTGGAAGTGGGAGGGGAAGAAATGGACGTGGACGAGAAAGAGGAAGGAGGAAGAGGAGGAGGAGGAGGAGGAAGAGTGGAGACCAAGATGCCGTGTGAGTTCTGCAGGGAGACAAGAAGTGGCTGTGTGCCCTGACCTTGGAACATCTGAGAACCCGTCTAGTGTATGACCCTTGCCTGCCTGACTACCCTCCCGCCTGCCTTGCCCTGATCTGTATGAGACTTCTTCCCGGTGTGATAAGCCCTGCTTATGGACTACGACGAATATGTGAATTACGGACTTGGCACTGCTATTAACCCTGCACTTTCCCTCCCCATTACAGTCTATAAAACTTAGATCTCATTGAATCCTGGTGTGGAACTTGACTTTATTATTTTCAGTCACGTGCACACTCGTCAAACCCCTGAGTGTGTCACAGTATGTACCTTTTTGTTTTAACAGTTGATTGGAACTGGGCATTAGATATGGGTTTGTGTACTTCAGCAAAGAAGTAGACATCCAGACAATTGTTGATGACCGTTTCGAAGCGTATGTCATGCCAAAGAAAAATACAATTTTCGCTAGATACAAGTTCCACGAGAAAGTACAAGGGATTGGCGAATCATTGGAACAATTTATAACAGAGCTAAAGCTACTGGTAAAGGACTGTGCTTATGCTAACGAGGATGAAATGGTCAGAGACCGTATTGTTTTCGGAATACATTCTGTCAAAGTGAGGGAAAAACTTTTGAATGTTGGATCCGAGCTCACGTTGGACAGAGCAATGGACATAGCCAGATCGCACGAGATAGCCCAAGCCCAGATGAGAACCATCAGAGGCAGCGCGACAGCAAGCGGGTCACGTGATCAGACCGTGCATGCAGTGCTCAGGCACACATCAAAGAACACCGCACAGGGCGGAGCAGAGAGAGACTTCAGAACAAGTGACACAGACAGAAAATACAGCAGGAGCTGTGGCTACTGTGGAAATAAAGCACATAAAGAAAACGATTACTGCCCAGCAAAAGGAAGGCAGTGCACTAAATGTGGTAAATTCAACCACTTTGCCAAGGTCTGCAGATCTGTAAAAGGGAAAATGGTGCATGCAGCAAGTGACAACCAAGCATCAGACACAGAGGAAGATGAGCTGTATATTGATACAGTGACACAAAAGGGACATGTTTCAGAAAATGAGCAAGCTTTTGCAGACATTAAAATAGGAGATCAGGGTGCAGAGTTTAAGTTTAAACTTGATACTGGTGCGCAGGCTAATGTAATTCCCCTGAGTGAATACCACTATCTGAAGGATGAGTGCAAACTACAGCCCACCTCACGTAGACTGACAGGGTATGGAGGTCAACAACTATCAGTAAAAGGTACATGCATGTTAAAATGTGAGTACAAAGAACACAGCATGATGTTAGACTTTTATGTTGTAGACACACAAGCGCCACCGGTACTAGGCTTAAAGGCATGTCTAGATTTAGACCTGATTAAGCTAGTGCTATCAATCACTGCACCATGTGACAAACAGTCCATCATGGAGGAGTTCGCTGATATTCTTTAAAGGAATAGGATTGTTCCCAGGAGAGTGCAACATCCACCTTGACCCAGCAGCAACACCGGTGGTGTGCCCGCCGAGAAGGATACCCATAGCTCTGCGCAGCCGCCTGAAGGAAGAGCTGCAGAAAATGGAGAACACAGAGATCATCGCCAAGGTAACGGAACCAACAGAGTGGGTCAACGCGCTAGTGGTGGTCGAAAAGCCGCGCACAGACAAGCTCAGGGTCTGCCTCGACCCCAGAGACTTAAATAAGGCCGTCAAGCGAGACCCATACCTCAGTCTCCTTGAATATCGAAACACACCAGTTGACAATTTCAAGGCACCAGCACAACTGCTGATGAGCCGCAGACTTCGCTCAATCCTACCAAGCACCAACAAGCAGCTGCAGCCTGAAATCGTCAGCTACAAAGAAGGACATGCAAAACGGCTACAAAGACAACAACACCAAAAGAAATACTTCGACAGATCAACTGGACTACTGCCACCGCTGCGCAACAGAGAGTCCATCAGACTCCAAGAGCAAGGCTACTGGAAGCCAGCAGTCGTCATCCAGCCAGCTGACACCGAACGATCCTACCTCCTCCGTACTCAAAATGGACAGGTATCGCAGGCATCTCCGGGAGCACTAATGAGAAACACGGTTGGTCTGACAACAGAGTAAGCGCAGAACATGAAGAACAGGACAATACACAAAAGACTCCACACATACATGACCCACACACGGCTGAAAAAACACCATACTTACCCGATAAACACACGGCTGAAGAGACACCACACTCACCTGACACACACACAGCCGAACTGTTGACCAACTCATCTACATACCACACAAAGTCGGGACGAGTGGTCAAGCCATGAGCTGTTCTGGACTGCTCGTGGAAAAAAAGGGGGGGAGAGAGAAATGTTTATCGAAATCGTTTGTAGAAATTAAAATAAGACATTTTATATAGCAGTGAGACTATACTACTATACTTTATGTTATATATTGCTGGAATATTCATTTCAAGTGAAATTCTAAGTTTGATAAGAAATACCTGCTATGCTATACCAAGAGTATGTTGTAGTGATATGTTATTGTGTTTACATGTTCAGGTAAAAATATGTTTATGCAAAAGAGAGTTTACTTACCCATGGGACTGCAAAGAATAAGAGTACTCTACTACTACTATTAAAAGCACCTCTGTTTTATTTGATTCATTTTTTAAGGAAGAGGATGTAATATATTCATATGTGATGACATACTGATTGAATATATATGTTTTACGTCAGGCATCTGTATGGCCACCTATGGCTGGTATGTGATATAGACCGAGGGGTCCTTCCTCAAGCAGTGCAGACTCTCATGCTAGAAAATAAAGTAACCCAAGTCAAACCTCATCCTCCTGCTATTTATTTACAGTGTACAAAGTGTGCAAAACTCAACGAACTACATAAATGTTTCTCACACCCACATTGTTACCTGTTCCCGTTTAGACCATGCGTCAACTCTTCAAGCCCCGCCTGTGTTTACTGTGGCTTGAGTGTTCCCCAACGGAGCGGAGGTAACCCCTACACTCAGGTAATCTCACCTCTGCACAACACGATGCCTTGCAGACGACCGGTTCACCGTGCATGCTGTCATGTTGTGCATAGCTCTGTTCTCATGGATATGTTTTTTTTATACATTTTATTACGAGTACACAGCGTACAAAATGACATACACATCATACAAAGTCTTGAGCTTTTATCTATTTGTAAGAACTCCCCCACACATAATAATAAAATAATAATGACAATAATAATACACAATACAAATAACAAACAAAAATACACATCTACAAAGAAGTAGACATCCAGACAATTGTTGAGGTAAGGGGGATTATTCTATATGACAAGTACTGTTACATTTTTTCTTTTTTGGATATGCCCATCCATCACTTTTTGTACACTTCTCACTATAGCAACAAGTCAGTTTCAAAGGAAGGAAACTGAAGCTGGGCCCTGCAGTCATGAAAGAGAGGAGCTCTTGTACGTACTCCAGCAAAAGAAATTAAATATTAAGACTATGACGTGTTTATTTAGCGGCATTTGGGGGAACCCATTTTCAATGTTTCTCACACCCACATTGTTACCTGTTCCCGTTTAGACCGTGCGTCAACTCATCCAGCCCCCTGGGCAAGCCCCGCCTGTATCTACTGTACCTTCAGTTCACAAGGCTTGAGTGTTCCCCAAGACATGCCGTGGATTAGCGGAGGTAACCCCTACACTCAGGTAATCTCACCTCTGCACAACACAATGCCTTGCAGACGACCGGTTCACCATGCATGCTGTCATGTTGTGCATAGCTCTGTTCTCATGGATATGTTTTTTGGAGTACACAGCGTACAAAATGACATCCACATCATACAAACAAGCTTTTTTCTTTTTGTAAGAACTCCCCCACACATAATAACATAATAATGACAATAATACACAATACAAATAAACAAAAATACACATCTACACAGAAAAACAGAAAGACAAACTAAAACAAAACAAAAACCTAGTTACGCACTGTAGAGACATATTGCGAAAGCCTGGCACACTGTTAGCCCTGTTTCCTCAGAACAGCATTCTACAATACCTGAATGCATTTCCCCCCCAGTCAGCATATCGGTATACTTAAATACTGGGTCTACCTAGATAGAAGAGACAAGAGCCCTGTCACAGGAATAAAGTTAACCAAAAAATATAAATAAATAAATCACAGTCCCATACTAAACAAAAACCTTCAATTCCTTCCCACAAGGGCCCTGCATCATGTAATCCCCTCAGTCAAGGGGCAATGATTGTAGACCATCTACATATGTTATCAATGGTTGCCAATGTGTGAAAGATTTATCAGAAGATCCTCGAATCCAGTTCAGTCTCCCACCCTGTTCTAATCCTATGTATGGCTGAGTCTTCACAAGGAATAAAGGAGACATGGCCCCTGTTCAAACTCACGGAGGGAAGAAAACATTCAATACCCGAGGGAGGAGGCAATTGTGGGAATGCAGGAGAATAAGTCTTTACAAAATGTCGAACCTGGAAATATCTAAACCTATCTGAGAGACATAGATTATAGACATCACACAAGTCACCAAACTCCCCAAATTGACCTTCTACATATAAATCCCGGAAATTACTTAAACCCTCTCTGCTCCATGCAACGAACCCAGAGTCCAGTTTAGCAGCCAAGAAAAGGTGATTGTTACAAATAGGTGCTGACATGGAGAGAGAAGTCCAATCGAATTTCTTTCTGATTTGGGCCCAGATCCTTAGTGTTGAAACAACAATTGGGTTAGTACTGTATTTTGTCGGTGACAAGGGCATACTGCTGCAGACTAGAGCCTGGAGGGAGGCCGAAAGACAAGAACTGGATTCTAGTTCACAGCAGGTACTATTAGGGCTGGGTATCGAAATTCGGTACTTTTTTGGTACCGACCGAATCACTGTGGTACTACCGAGCACCGGCAGAGGTCAGAACATTCGGTGCCAAACTTCGGTACCTTTTCTTTTTTTCCTCGTCTCTCATCCAAGCACTATATTTGTTCTAAAATCTAACATGACTGCTGGTTTAGGTGGCGGTATGCACCTTAAAGTTGTTTGCGATCCGCCAGTAAACCCAGAGAAGAAGAAGAAGAAGTGACTGCTGGTTGGATGGAAAAAGAAATGCGTCCTTGCGTTACTACGTCACTATGCATGTAAACACCGAGCCATGTGGATGTTCGGGAGCGCATTTGCGGAGAGTGGAACATTTTCAAAACCACGGTCCAAGGTCTGGTTACATTTTGTAAAAAGTAGGGACGGTGCAAAATGCAATATTTGTGATAAGACCATAGCCGGCGTGGGTGGCAACACTTCTAATTTAATGAAGCATTTAATCTCGCACGTCATTAACCTGAGACAAGAGAGCTGCACTGTGTTTGACTGCATGAAAAAGCAAACACCGACTACTAACGTTAACGATAATGGGGAACAGACAAATAAATCAATGTATGGGAAACACGGCCTAGTTTACAAATTGTCTACATGAAAAAGGAGCAATAAATATTTCATACTTGAAATGAATGACACTTGGACTCTTTCTATTTGGAAAAACTAATGTAAAAAGACTTGTATGTTCCGGCAATTGCATTATGAAATGTGCTTTTATTTACACATAGGTATCAAAAAAAGTATCGTTTTGGCACCGGTATCGAAACTCAGGTACCGGTATCGAAAAATTTGAAACGATACCCAGCCCTAGGTACTATCTGAATCGCTCATCCAAAGACTAATTTTATGTAGGTTGGCGGCCCAATAATAGTGCATAAAATTCGGAAGGCCCAGCCCCCCCTGCGTTTTATTTCTTTGCAGTAGTGATTAATTCTAGGGGTCTTTCCCTCCCAAATAAATTAGGAGATTATACTATCGAGTTTAAAGAAGAATGACTTGGGGAGAAATAAGGGGAGAATGTACTCTGCCAGCCAAAGACAGGGGTAAATTACTCCTTAATGCCTAAGTATTTAAAACCCGTGGTCGATAAATGAAAGGATTGGAGGGTGCTTCGGGCTAGATCATTAATTGGAAAGCACTCACTTTTCTGTAGATTTAACAAAAAAAGCTTCCAAAAGTATCGAGAAGAGACAAAATGTGTGGGATACTGGACACCGGATCTGATATATAAAGTAGTAAATCATCAGCATAAAGAGACACCCTATGTTCAGTACCCCCTCTTCTAACTCCGAGAACAAGGCATCAACTTTAAGAGCTATAGATAGTGGCTCAATAGCGACTGCGAAAAGTAATGGGGACAAAGGACAACCCTGGCGTGTCCCACGCGAGAGGAGAAAATACTTAGAGCGAGAGCTATTAGTTGAGACACATGCCTGGGGAGCGGTGTAAAGCAAACATATCCAAGACAGAACTTTTTCCCCAAATTGTTCCAGTGCGAAGAACAAATAGCCCCACTCTACTCTATCGAAAGCCTTCTCTGCATCTAAAGAGACTACCACTTCAGGACTTACTTGAGAGCTTGGCGTATTAATGATGCCCAACAGTCTACGGATGTTTGTGACGGAATGACGATTCTTAAAGCCTGTCTGATCTTCAGATATCACTGTGGGTAGTACAGTCCTAGCCAGTACCTTAGCCAATATTTTCACATCTACATTGAGAAGCATGATCGGACGATATGAAGAACACTTTGTGGGGTCTTTATCCTTCTTAAGAAGAAGAGAGATGGAAGCCTGTGAGAGTCGGTGGTAATGCACCTCTTTGCAGTGAGTCTTCAAACATCTCTAATAACAAAGGGACCAATAGGCTCAAGAATTTCTTGAAAAATTCTGCCGGTACCCTACCCTGGAAATCCAGACCCACATCTAGAAAGCTGTAGGTCTGGTAATGAGTAATGAAAATGGCCCAACTCGAGGGGCGGCACCAAGCATGCGTTTGAAAATATCACTGCACGCAATTGGATAACACTACGACCAATCAGAAGAATACACGGGGTGACGTATCCAGAGCGACGGAAACGAGTTTGTTTTGGAGAATAGTTTGACAGAGAGACGTAAATGTAGCCTAATGGAAATACCACGGAGATACCACTTTGGCAACGCAACGTTAACCTTGTAATATTCTTAGCCAAGGAATATTGAAATAAAGAGATGCACCGAGTTGTCGTTATTGGATGTTTAATAGCAACTGTAGATCGGGTACCGAGCATGGGCGTTAGAATTTAGTGGGGATGCTGGGGACATTAACGGAGCACCCCCCCCACCCCCCCCCCCCCACTCAGAACCGCAAATTAACGGAGCACCCCCCCCATCAGAACAGGCAAATTACGGAGCACCCCCCCCCCTCCCATCAGAACCGCAAATTAACGGAGCACCCCCCCCCCCCCATCAGAAACCGCAATTAACGGAGCACCCCCCCCCCCAAGCCACCGTTCAAACCAAGTGCATAGATATTGACTACCCAAATAAACCTAGGCTGTAGTCAAATAACCTGAATGTAATTGCATACTTATGCATCGTATAAATTGTGTATACACCCCCCTTCTTAACATAAAAGATATAAATAAATAAAATAAAATGAGTAGTAGGTTATGGTCCTGTTAGAACTCGAAGGCAAAAAGTATGCCTGAAGTTGTACGTAGTAGCCTATAGGAGGTTAGCACTCATTAAATCAGGATCAGTCCTGTTTCAGGGATGTGATGAACGCTTGCGTCTCCCCAGGCGACCCGAACACTTTCTCCTCACCCTTGTATGTGACGCGCAGGCGGGCTGGGTAGAGAATCCCAAACCGGAGGTCGTCTATTTCCCGGAGTTGCCGTCGAACGTCGTTGAACGCTGCACGCTATCTTTTTTTTTTTCAGAATGTCCGCACAGTCGTGGAATCTGGCAACGATTACGCGAGGCCGATCGCCCGGCTTGGGTTTAGGTTGAAAGGTGCGATGCGCTCCGTCCAGGGGCGGCTCTTTCTCCAACGCGAAAGCCTCCTTGAGTAGCTTGGAAACGGCTGCGGTCGTGGAGAGGCCGGTACACATATCTTCGGGGACACCAACCATTCTGACGTTATTGCGACGAGACCTGGACTCGAGATCCTCAAGCGGTCAGAGAGCCCTCCATTCCCTCCACTGTGGTTTTCAGAGCGGCTACATCAGATTGCATGGTCGTGATCTTCTTGACTGTCAATTCAGTTTTCAGAGCGTGTCACTCAGATTTTATAATTGCCAAGTCATTTCCCAAAGCAGATTGTAGCTCAGTCTTGAATATAGCCGCGATCTCGTCTCGCACAGAAGAGAGAAACTCGGCTCTGAGGTCCGGTATATCGAGGTCCGGTATATCGACCGTGTTCGCGCTGTCCGCCGGGGGAAGAGGGTACTTCCGGGCGGGGAGGGGATGCATGAGGCAGCGAGGCCTCGCTGTGGCCGCATTGAGTTAGCTTCAGTTGAGATTGCGACGTATTCGCTGGCATTTTCGCGGTCAGAACAAAAAATAAGTTGGTAAAGTATATTAAGTTAAATTTATCCAATAATTAGCGACTGAAAAGTGCCTTTAGAGTATATAATTAAACAATACTGCTGGAGCTCCCAGACCCTCCTGTCACTCCATAGCTCGCTAAACCGGAAGTTCTCATGGATATGTTTTAACCACTTCTGGTTCAAGAATGGACTAGACTACAGGACTACTTTGATGCAATATGAACTAATGTTTCAATGGCTTACTATTTCATAGTTTAGCCCCAATTGTTGCAGCCTTTTGTTCACTCAATGGCTGCGTTTACGTGCACAAAATATACATTTTTTTGGCCTTATTCCGAAATATTCCTACTAAGCTGTTTACATGGCTAATGCTAATTAATATTCCACTAATATACCCGTTTACATGCAGCCGTGCATACTCCGATCATCATAACACGCCCCCATGACGTAGTCCTATGGCGAGGATTTTCCTGCACTCATACAACTTATAGCGTAACATATAACAAGAGCGTTTCCACCTGTGACGGACTTGTTCGACCATGCGACCACCGCCTCCCTCTTTCAGTCTTTCAACCACCTTGAAAAGTTTGGCGTTGCAATATTTGCGCATATCCAAAAACCTGTTGATCAAAGTCTTTCAAAATGTTTAAAAGTATGTGTATTTCTCCTTCAGACCAGAAATGCATAATGCTCCTAAAACCCGATTAATATCGCCATATCCCACATGTCTTAATCGGAAAATGATACTTTCGGAATGAGGCCTAATTTGGAATATCCAAACGGAATATGCTGTTTACATGACCCGTATCAAATTCGGAATATTGTCATATTGGGAATAATAGTGGAATATCGGTGTGCATATAAACATACTCAATGTTTTGAGTAAAACATGATGGTGTTGTTGATTACTGCAATATTGGTAAATACAAAATACATGTATTTTTGGTTTGTGACTTAATGATTCTTGTGACACATGTGGGTCCTGAGGCTGGACCAGTTGTGACCCACTGCTCTACGATACAGAAACTGATATTTGTTGGACCAACACTAGCTATTAGTAAAGACACATGGATGTTTTAATTGTTTCATTTGTTTATGGCTGCTCTCCACTGTGGAGGATTAATTGGGGCATGAAAATTAAATTAATTGATGAATGATTATGAATTTAATGAAGTTGCCCATTTTAAAGACTCAATGATCAAAAATGCCTTTTTATGGAGCATTAAATGAAACTATTGAGAGGAAAAACTATTTGGTTGAGAATTCATATAAAGGGATTACTTAAATGTCCTTTTAAAAGGGTTAAATGCCATTGAATTGACTGATTTAACCAATTAAACTCATTTGTGTTTGCAAACAGTTTTTCTTTTTCTGTTTTAGTTAATGCTCCATTAAAAACAGCATATTGGATCATTGTTTCATGCGTTTTTTAATAACATTTATTTTTTGTCGATAAAAGGATGAATAATTGAACATTCATTCATTCTTGCCTGCATACCGCACTCTGTCCAGTTGTGTTTTCCAATGTTTACAATCATAGTAGGCAATTGTTTTTCTCACCAATCCAATTTTGATTGCTTATCTTTAATCATTCTCAGCCTCGCTTGTCGCTTAAATAAATGGTAAATGAGGCCATGTAACGCCATCTCTCTCCCCCCAGCCGTACACCTACTCCTGTGTCCCGGGGGGCTTCGTGTTCCCCCAGATGTCTGCCGGTGTGTGTGTGTGCGCACACGCACACATGCTGAGTACAGGTGGCGGCAATATAGCAGGGACGGCACGCATATGGTCCTGCATATGTGATCAAAGCCCCAGCTGGTTAGCCCCGCCTTCATCTTCTCTTGCATACCGTGCCAAGTGTCTAACCTTTAACCCCTGTGGCCCCGCCCCACCTCTTACCAGACCTCTGGGACGGAGGGGACCACAGGACACAGCCTGTTAATCGGGTGGGTGTGGTTTTGGGGTGTGCGTGTGCATGCGTGCGTGCGGTCTACTGATGTCCATGCGTTTGCTCACACACACACACACACACACACACACACACACACACACACACACACACACACACACACACACACACACACACACACACACGGACACACGCACGCACACAGGCGCACGTACGGACGGACGCGCGGACACACGCACGCACGGACACACGGACGGACCGGAAACCTGAAGACACGCGTCAGGACAAGAAAGCGTCACCATGGAAACCGTGTTGACGTTCCGCAGGTAAGAAAAAGTTTCTTTGGATAAATGCACTATGTAAATACAATCCATTTACCATTTCTTTAGTGAGTGCAGTACAGTGCTAAATCACCACCTAGATGTAAACATGTAGCTTCATGTGACACCAAGCTGCTTAAAGTTGACCCCAAGCGTAGTGCACCATGCTTTAAATGTCGTTAATTGGTTGAGACAAACGTAACCTCGAGAGCGTAACACGAACTCGTCTTGTTCTGGCTCGGCCGGGCGATGTTGTCTTCCCAGCAGGAGAAGGGCTCCCTCGACAGCATGCGTGTATATGCACCCCTGCTGGTGCACAGCGACCCACAGGACCACCACCTCCAGGGCCTTGATGTCTCTGGTGACCCACGGTTTATTGTTGGGGAAGTATCGTACAGCCTTTGTGGGGGCGATGTTGTCTTCACAGAAGTTGATGTACTCTGTTACGCAGTCCGTGAGACCATCGAGGTCGTCTCCATACTCTTCACAGAACAGCCCCCAGTCTGTTGCCTCAAGGCAGGCCTGCAGAGCCTCCTCCTTCTCTTCAGACCATCTCCTCATAGTCTTGATGGTTGCAGGCTGCCTCCGGACTAGAGGCTTGTACAGGGGCTGGAGGTGGACGATGTTGTGGTCCGACCTTCCGAGTGGAGGAAGGGCCGTGGCGCTGTATGCCTCCTTAACATTGGCATACAGCAGGTCCAATGTCTTGTTTTCCCTGGTGGGGACAGTCCACCACCTGCTGGAAGGTGGGCAGTCGCTCTTCGTCAGGTTACCTTGTATGAAGTCCCCGGATAATGGCCATGAATGCCTTCTGGGTGGCTGAGTCTGAAAGTCTCGCGAACCAAAAAGGAGCAAGTGCGTGACGTCCGTACGGCCCGCGTCCGGGCGTTGCGGTTGGGCATTATGTAAACACCAACAGGAGGATCACGTGGGAGAATTCTCTGGGAGATAGTAACGGATCTGAGACCGACCGCGAAGCCAGGCTCAATGTCCGGAGTTACACACACGCTCCTTCACCGTAACATGACCAGGATGACACCACTTGTTGTTAATAAACATAGCAAGCCCCCCACCTTTCCGCTTGCCGCTTCCGCGGTGTGTCCTGTCCGCCCGGACGGTCTGGAAGCCCTCCAGAGCGACGCATGAGTCGGGGAAATCGCCGTGAAGCCATGTCTCCGTAAAACACAACACGCTGCTCTCCCGATACACCCGCTGCGTCCGCAGCAGACCCGCTAGCTCGTCCATCTTGTTGTCCAGCGATCTCACGTTCCCCATTGTGATTGAAGGCAGAAACGGTTTATATCTCCGCTTCTTCTCCCGTAGTCTGCGTCCCGCTCTGCACCCCCGGTATTTCCTCCTCAGTTCCCTCAGAATCACTGGTCTCACCAGGGTCGGTGTGGTAGTCCGTATCGTTAGCAGCTGTGACCGCGCGTAGACAAAGGGAGCTCCAGGGTGTAGAACCACCGCGGAGGCGCCATCCCGTATAAGTGTTCCCAGCATGAGAAATACGGCGAAAAACGTTCCAAAACTTAGCTGGCCATAGGGTAGCACAACTATGGACTGAAACAAACTCAACTAAAACATTACTCTAGGACGAGTATCACACGAAAAGTAGGAAATAGTGAGGAGCTATGCTGCGTGGCTGCGTGTCGTACGCGCCATGGACCCTCTTTAAATTGAAAGTAATAGCTTGTGATGATTTACCAAACATTTAATGTTAGATTGACTTAATTTCCTTTCTCTGTGTGATGTGTGGCAGACTCAAGCTGGACAGAACCGAGTGGCAGCTGGAGCAAGAGGAAGCGCAACGACGTCATGGACCAGAGAATGAAGACACCCCTGAATATCTCAGGAGCGCGTGAAGGTAACTAGTGTGTGTGTGTGTGGCGCTGGTCTCTCTCTGATTTTGTGTTTGTTAGCTCTCCACTGTGTGCATGTGAGACATCAGGCCACACGATTTGCATGGGTTACCACGGTTACGGTGCACACAACATCTACGTCACCTGTAGATGGCGTTGGTCGCCTGCATGGGCCCTCCGGTAGTGGGCAGCCTTAAGGATGCGTTATGCTGATTGTGGACTCACACCGGACCCGACGCATTGTCCATTGTGTTGCCTTTTCCCATGATGCTTTGCATTTGCGTGTCTGATTTATAAGCCACCATCGAGTTAGTTTTTCCCACCCTCCTCATCTCCATCTCTTGAATTGTCAGTCAATATACCCTGGCTTTGGCTGCTTTAGTTTGGGTTTTATAATACACATACACATTAATACGCATATTGTTCCAATGAAATGTAATGGTAACCTATTGAAGAGAAGTAGGCTACGTTTAAGCCACAGTCACCGCGTGACAGTGTTGGCCCTGGTCTCGCCTCACTGAACCGTATCAAACAAAGCAGGTGCCCACATGACGCGTCACACTTGAGGTGGATGTCCTCATAAAGGATATCCAACAAAGAACAGTCGTGATATAATTGTGCAATTTGTGGTCCCATTCATTAGATGTCTTGTAGTTTCACACTGCAGGTGGAAATAAGTCTCTCTCTCTCTCTCTCTCTCCCCCAGGACGAGGGATTTATGGAATTGGGGAATTTCCAGGCAGCCTGCGCTAATGTGGAATCTGACCTCAAGATTCCGAAATCCTACCGATGGACACATACACACACATACATAGATACACACATCCACACACATACATACATATATACACACACACATACATATATACATACATACATACATACATACATACATACATACATACATACATACATACATACATACATACATACATACATACATACATACATACATACATCCATCCATCCATCCATCCATACATACATACATCCATTAGCGTCCGCTTATCCGGGTTCGGGTCGCGGTGGCAGCCGGCTAAGCAGGGCCCCCCAGGCTTCCTTCTCCCCAGCCACACTCTCGTGTGGCGTTCCCAGGCCAGACGAGATATATAACGCAGGGGCTACCCCCGATAGGGGTTTCTCTCTACTTTTAGAACTCAACATCGATGCTTAGACATAGCTCACTACTGCATCTAGCAGAGTTAGTGGACGTTGTCATACCTCCGCTCAGAAGAGCTCCAGACTCAATGAGTTAAAACAAAAAGTATAATATTCGCCATCTTGCTGCAGACTGGGGAGCTATTCATGGGGTTCTGTCCCTAAAACGCGAGACTCTTTCACAACACTATCTCTCTAGTGTTAGGAGACTACGGTCTATTAAAAAAAGCCAAACGCACAGAGCTCACAAAAACTACAATACTCCTACAATTAGGGAGAGTGAGATATATTAATTTTCAAAACACACTATTATTTCCCCTCTACCCCCAAGAACCAGATTAGATTCATAAAGAAATGGCATATGGAGAAGCTATGAAGCCGGAGATTCGTAGTACTAGGGATGCACCGATACCGATACCAGTATTCGGTATCGGTCCGATACTGTGCTCATGTACTCGTACTCGTACCCGACAATGGAAGTGACTACTCTGATACAACCGCACCGATACCACTTTGGCAACGCAACGTTAACGTTGTAATATTCTTAGCCAAGGAATATTGAAATAAAGAGATGCAACCGAGTTGGCGTTTATGGATGTTTAATAGAAACTGCGCATGGTACCGAGCATGGGCGTAGAATTTAGTGGGGATGAATACCGGTAGACACTCACTCACCCATCAGCTGAAGCATGTGCCACGCGTGATTTCAGTCACATGCTTCACATGCTAGCTCCGCTTGCCCTGACCTTCCCTCCTCCTAGGCCCTATGACCTGGAAGTGGTGCCTCCCAGTAGAGCCGGTCCCGACCACTACCTGTTCTCCTCCGGCGGGGGGGGGCCAGGTGACCCAGCGGCTCCCCGGGGACCTGATCTCCCTGGAGTACTGGCGGCGCGAGCGGAGCAGTGGGAGGTCCCTGAGAGCCGTCCCCTTTCTTCAGGACTACCGGGCCCACCACTGGCCCTCCGCTGGTTGACTCACTTGTGCCATATCACACGTGCACACACAAAAACATGCATTTAGTATTCCTACACATGCCATGTGTGAGGGACAGGCAAGGGGCGTGTTGTGTGAGTGACACTGAAGTTTTAAGCTAGTGGGACACTGGACCCATTTGTTTATTCTTCGTCGTGGGCTCCCGCAGGTGGCGCCAAAATGTCCGCTCGCATGGGTTTTCCAGCGCAGGCGTTCCGCTCTGTGGGTGGTCCGCTGCCACGGCCACGCCACCGCTCAGACACGCTCGGGCTCCTCCGGTGTACCTTACACACGACCATTCTTCTCTTCTTCTTCTTCGACCACCTCCTTCTTTCCCTAGCCTGGCCCCATAATCATACGGCCTGTCGGGTTGTAAAGCCCTTTGCGACTTTGTGATTAAGGGCTATACAAATAAAATGATTTGATTTTGATCCTCATTGTAGAACAACTAGACAGAGTGCTGGGCTGTCTATGGAGGGAATGCCTTTTATTCAGACTGCTTGGAAGTTCTTCTTTTTTATATATTCTACAACATTGCAAACGTTGGGAATAGCTCACCGAAATTGTCGGCTTTTGTGGGGGGGGTGGGGGGAGGTGGGGGGCAATTGTAATTCAATTAATCGATCAAAGGCTTCCTTGGCTTTGATAAGATAAGATAGAACTTTATTAATCCAGAGAAATCTGTGTGAGAGGTATAATCGAAAATACTAACAACATAAGCATAGGATCAATATACATACATTGCAATACAAATTTACAGTGAATAAGGCTAAGGAATAAGATATTCAGAAAGCAAAACAAGTTGGCAATGGTATTGAGAAGTAGTAGTAAGAAGTGGTGTTGCACATGAGGAATATTGCACATGATGATGAAAGAATGAATGAATATGTATTAATTAATATAAATTTTAATTAATTAATATTAATAGTAATATTAATTCATATTAATATTAGTTAATATTAATATGAGTTAATAATATTAGTTAATAAATATGAATATGAGTTAATAATATTAGTTAATAAATATGAATATGAATTAACCCTACTACTACTGCTGCAGCGTGAACGAGGAGCTGGCGGCCCTCCGGTGGCTGCCATGTGCGCTGCGGGGGAGAAGCTACGCGCTGCGGGGGAGAAGCTACACGCTGCGGGAGTTCCGGCGCTCGCTGACCACCAGCAGGGGCCAGAGTCTGGACACGCTGGAGACCCTGCTGCGCCAACGCACCGCCATCTTGCACGCGGTAATACGACAAACCCCCCCCCACACACACACGCAGGGGTGGCAGTAGCTCAGGAGGTATAAGTCCCCCCCCTCCCGGATCAGAACCGCGATTATACAGCTGTGATTATACAGAACTATACAGCTGTGATTATACAGAACTATACAGCTGTGCTGCGGGCATCACTAGCTTTAACACCATTGATGTCACGGTCTCGTGTCAGCGGGCTCGCTGTGTGAGGGTGGGCGTGGCTCCCGACTCCGGTGCTGCGTCACAGCTGCGATCGCAGCTGTGATCGATCATTATTAAAAGGTGATCTGTGCAACTTTGTTATTCAGGAAATTTTTATCAAACAAGTCGCCCTTCGTACTACTACCTTTGAAGTAGCTCTCAGGTTCAAAAAGGTTGGTAACCCCTGGTCTAGACGGTACAGGAGAACATTTCCTGTGTCCCTCCCCAGGTACACCAGCAGTGCTATGATGCCCAACAGGAGCTACAGCGGCGCGTCGACCGCGCCACCAACGAGCCAACGGACCGCCAGCGACCCCGGCACCTGCACCTGGCCCAGCGGCGAGGCCTGGAGGCGGAGCTTGAGCGGGCGGGGCGGGCGTGTCGGGACCTGGGCCGCCTGGCGTCCCTGGCCAACCATATGGTGGCGCAGGCGCTGTGCTCGCTCGGCCAGCGAGAGGCCACCTCCTTCCTCAAAGGTGTCGTCCAGGTAGGAGGGAGGGAGTCGTGTGTGTGTGACAGTTTGGTGATGTGTGTTTGGGCCAGCTTTGTGCCACGTTCATGTTGCAGACATGTTACGTCTCCACCGATGCCACCGGTAAAGAAAACACTAGAGGGGAGATGCATACAGAGGCCTGGAGGCGGAGCTTGAGCGGGCGGGGCGGGCGTGTCGGGACCTGGGCCGCCTGGCGTCCCTGGCCAACCATATGGTGGCGCAGGCGCTGTGCTCGCTCGGCCAGCGAGAGGCCACCTCCTTCCTCAAAGGTGTCGTCCAGGTAGGAGGGAGGGAGTCGTGTGTGTGTGACAGTTTGGTGATGTGTGTTTGGGCCAGCTTTGTGCCACGTTCATGTTGCAGACATGTTACGTCTCCACCGATGCCACCGGTAAAGAAAACACTAGAGGGAGATTGCATACATTTGTAAATGTGTTATTTTATTTGTATTATTCTTTTGTGTATTATTCTATTGCTATGCAACCTCTGGCACAAGAATTTCCTTTGGGATTCATAGTTTTATCTTGTCTTATCTTATCTTATTTCATAGAACTGCTATGTCCTTATTCAGAAAATCAATGTTAAACAGATCATTAATGGATCATTGAGTAACCTTGCATAAATGTGCGAAAAGCATTCGACGGGTAAAACATTACAGCTTTATACGATGGCTTGAGGTATGCATCATATTATTGAATCAAACTACTCAACTAAATATTGGTAGCAGTGGTGCTGCTACACACCAGTCCAGTGGGGCTCCTCCACTCCAAGGACACACAGGCAGTTGAAACTCGTTCTATTAGCCTCGTAACTATGAATGCTTGAAACCTGCTCTATTCTTATCTTTATGCACCACAGTGATATATTGCTGTCTCTCTTTCTACAAATGTACTCTTTATAAGTCGCTTGGGATAAAAGCGTCTGCCAAATTCCCTAAATGTGAATGTATTTCCACTGTGTGGTGCCAGTGGGAGGAGTCTGGAGACGGCGCTCTGTTCCGAGCCCAGCTGATCTTCTGCCCCCGGGGCTCGCTGGCCCTGGACCCCCCCCTGCACCTCTTCCAGGAGGCGGTGCAGGGGGCGCTGCTGGACCTCTCCAGTAGCATCCTGCAGGTAACCGGGACACACTCACACACTCACACACTCGGTTGTTTTTGGAGGATCAGCTTGTCTGTTAAAATCGACTACTGGCAGTTGTTGTCTCCGCGAGGGAAATTCAAAGTCGATTCAGTGCATTCATCGGGGGCTGTGAGTTTGTCCTCCCCCCGTCCACCACTCAGCAGTGATTCAGTGTTTCTGTCCCCTGGCAGGCGTGTGCAGGGTCGCAGGCTGAGAGGCTGCTGCCTCCCCCTGTCCAGAAGCAGTCTGGAGTGGCAGCTGCGTGCCAGCGACGTCTCCGAGGACGTGGGGAGGCGATGTGCTCGGATCATTCAGGCAAGTGTGCCCCCTTTTTTACAATCTGTGATGATCGTGATGATTTTTTTAAAATCTTAATTCATTCATTTTCTGTAATGCGGTAAACGCTGTATTATATTTAGTATTATATAACACAATTAAAGGTGCTGTAGGTACTATTTGAGAGTTGTAGATATTATCTCACAGCATATTTTCACTCACTAGCAGCTGTGGTCTTAACCTACAACGCCTATAAAATGGTCTTTACTTGATTAAAATCACTCAAGTACTTTCCACCGCTAGCAAGGTACGAACATACGAGTTGGCCGTTGAGATGGTCACATTAAAACGTCCAAATGAAAGGGATCCTCTGAGACATCGCAAAGCATCACATGACTCGACGGGGACACGACGGGTCCTGAGTCATGTGATCTTTGGTCACGTGACAGGATGCCCAGGCAGAGGTCCAGCGGCCCATGCCGGGTACGCGTGGCTGGCCGACGTGCGCTCCTTCACCGACCAATGGGGAGGAGCCACCGCCTCCTCCTCCTCTTCTCTGGAGGCTCTGAGGGGTGGGGCCGTCTCCGCCTACGACCAGCTGATCGGAGACGTGCGCCGCTGGAGCGACCGGATCCGCCGCGCACCTCCATCCTTCGCCGCCGCCGCCACTGGTCGGCTGTTCCTCGTCGACGCCAGCGGCCTCCTGGAGAAGCTGGGTATACATGTCCCCCCAAAATGGCAAAAGTGATTGATTACAAGTTACATCTCATCTGTATCTCAGGAGACCAACTGAGTCACCTGGAGGATTCCCAGAATGCACCTGTCCACCTTAATACATTTGCAGGCTCACTTTTTCCAAATGTATATATATATATTTTTTTGTTTTTTATCAAGACCTGTGTATCTCCAACTCTGCGAGCATGCTTAGCACTGCCAGGGTGAAGGGTTTGATTCCCTGTGTTGCTCATCTGGGGGAGAGAGGTGGGGGGTGGGGAGGGCGGGGGGCTTTGGGCTACACAGCAGTCAGCAATGTCTGGACGCCACAGTCCGCAGAGCCCTGGAAAACGCAGCATAACACGACAAAATGAATGCATGAATGACAAATGGACGGGAGGGGGGGGGCTGTGGTTGTATATGTTGTGATGAAGGAGTCGCAGATTGGCACTCGCAAACCAGACGGGCCCACAAAGGACCACGAGATGATCCGTGTTGGGGTTTGCGTGTGTGTGAGGGGTTAAATTAGTCATGAGTGTTCTGATTCTGTACCAGTGGTGACATTACACTACTGAACAGACCATGCCATCTAGTGGTGTGTGTGTGTGTGTTCTGTGTGTGTGTGTCCGTGCGTGACTGACTTTTTGGGGGATTGTATTGTTCCAGAGAAATCAGACGTCGTCTACTCTGGTTATTGCCAATGAGCTAACATCAGTGCACATAATTCTGTTGTTCTGTGTTGATTCTCTATTGTTCGTCATTGTCACTGTAATTGATATGCAAACCCTGACGCACAAGAATGTCCTTCGGGCATTAATAAAAGTGCTATCTGGTATCCTATTATAAAAAGGTCAAACATTGAATAGGAGATTGAGTAGGACTCCACTGCTACTACTCACATGCGACATGTCCCATGCGTGTATTACTCTGTATTACATAGGATGCCCACACAAACACCTGCGTTCATATACAGTAGGTTATAATAATAATAATAATATAATAAAGTGACGGCTGGTGGTGATATTGGGTGGGGGGGGCTAACTAAATGATAGGCCTACCCATCAATAATCTGCATGTGTTGTCATATACTGTACATACATGTGAAGTTCATGTTCAGTTCAGTGATGATAAAGGAGTGGCAAACAAAAAACGAACTGCTCAGCTCAGCTTGTAAATCAGTCTTCTACATGTCATCACACGGGCTTTTCCACCAAAGTGAACCGAGAGCTGGTTCTGGGCTGGTGCTAGTGCCAGTTCGGAGCTGGTTCAACTTAAGAACCGGTTTGCTTTTCCACCGGCTAGAGAGCCTCGAGAGCCAACCCGCCCCCACGTCATTAACGTCACTGTACGTCTGTATAAGTCTCCGCCTTCCCAGCAACGCGAGCACAACAAGAACAATGGCGGACTACATCGCGATACGAGTGATCTTGTTTTTGTAATTGTATATTTTGTTACTACCTGTTCTGTCATAACTCAAATAAAAACTGAATCTTATTAGTTTTTCTCTGTTCTCTAAGTATACTGCAGCCAGACATGTTAACAAAATGTCTATTTAGAAAAACAATGCTCGCTCCGTTAATTCGCAGTTCTGATGGGAGGGTGCGCTGTTAATTTCGTGGTTCTGATGGGGGGGGGGTGCGCTGTTAATTCGTGGTTCTGATGGGGGGGGGTGCGCATGTTAATTCGTGGTTCTGATGGGGGGGGGTGCGCTGTTAATTTTGGTGGTTCTTGAATGGGGGGGGGGCGGGGGGGGGGGGGGTGCGCTGTTAATTCGCCGTTCTGAACTCGGGGGGGGGGGGGGGAGGGGGGGGGGGGGGTGCTCCGTTAATTGGTGGGGACACTGTCCCCAGCGTCCCCACTAATTCTAACGCCCATGCTCGGTACCATGCGCAGTTTCTATTAAACATCCATAACGACAACTCGGTTGCATCTCTTTATTTCAATATTCCTTGGCTAAGAATATTACAACGTTAACGTTGCGTTGCCAAAGTGGTATCGGTGCGGTTGTATCAGAGTAGTCACTTCATTGTCGGGGTTTGTTGTGAAATGGAGCGCAGAAAGTTTTTTGGCGGACTTGCTAATCACCGCCCCCAGCCTCTGACCGTAGTCGGTTCTTAGTTGGTTCAACTCTGGTTGGAGCCAAGAACGAACCAGTTTTTTCTGGCCGGGAGCCAGTTTCTTTGTCTGTGGAAACAGGAAGAACTGGTTCGTTTTAGGCTCTGGCTCCGAACCGGCCCTGAAAACGCCTTGGTGGAAAGCCCCCCACAAGCCGCTTTTTCCACCAAAGTGGAACCGAGAGCTGGTTCTGGGCTGGTGCTAGTGCCAGTTCGGAGCTGGTTCAACTGAAGAACCGGCTTGCTTTTCCACCGGCTAGAGAGCCTCGAGAGCCAACCCGCCCCCACGTCATGACGTCACTGTACGTCTGTAGAAGTCTCCGCCTTCCCAGCAACGCGAGCACAACAAGAAGAATGGCGGACTCCATCGCGATACGAGTGATCTTGTTTATGTAATTGTATATTTTGTGACTACCTGTTCTGTCATAACTCAAATAAAATACCGATCGTATTTGTTTCTCTCTGTTCTTTTACAGTATATCTGAGCGGACATGTTTAACAAATTGTTTATTTTAGAAAAAAAGAGACGCGGTGGCCCTCGTCGAGTTTGATAGGCAGACATCGACTGTCAACTCGAAATAGCATAAAGCTATCAATGTTGGGTAAAAGTCTTTGATACATTGATAGCTTTATGCTATTTCCAATAATAATATATCTTGTGCTGCATTCGTGTTTTGTTCGATAAATGTTTTAAATTAGGGATGCAACCGATACCACTTTTTTTCAGACCGAGTACAAGTACAAGTACTTACATTTGGGTACTTGCCGATACCTCGAATACCGATACCGAGTACTTAATAAAACCATTACAGTTCTAATGACTTTGAAAACATGTTTTATTTTCAATCAGATGTTCCTCACTTTCTGACTGTGAACAAATTAAACAAAATAATTCAATTAATAATTTAATAATTAATAATTTCAATTAAATGTAACCTATTCAGAACCATCCAACATACGTCAGTCGGATATTCGGTACCAAGGACGTGTTGTTTGTTTAGGACATTGGTGGACATCAACAGATGTTGCGCCATGGATGCGCAATGATGACGCTCCCGTGAGACGCTGGGCTCCGAGTCAGCGTCTCTGGTGGGGTGGGGGGGGCTCCGTTAATTCGCGGTTCTGATCTCATGCGCAGTTTCTATAAACATCCATAACGCCAACTCGGTCTCATCTCTTTATTTCAATATTCCTTGGCTAAGAATATTACAAGGTTAACGTTGCGTTGCCAAAGTGGTATCGGTGCGGTTGTATCGGAGTAGTTTAACGAGTACGAGTACGAGTACATGAGCACAGTATCGGACCGATACCGGAGTACTGGTATCGGTATCGGTGCATCCCTACTAATTACGACTTGGAGACATCCAGGTGCTAATAGGGTAATTATACGTCCCAGGCGTGTGATTCTTAGTTAGACTTGGAGACATCCACTGTGTGATTGCTAATTAGACTTGGAGACATCACGTGGTGATTGCTAATTAGACTTGGAGACATCCAGGTGTAATAGGTAATTATACGTCCAGTGTGATTCTTAGTTTGACTTGGAGACATCCACGTGTGATTGCTAATTAGACTTGGAGACATCCACGTGTGATTGCTAATTAGACTTGGAGACATCAGGTGTTAATAGGTAATTATACGTCCAGGTGTGATCTTAGTTTGACTTGGAGACATCCACGTTGATTGCTAATTAGACTTGGAGACATCCAGGTGTAATAGGTAACTTATACGTCAGGTGTGATTCTTAGTCTTGACTTGGAGACATCCACGTGTGATTGCTAATTTAGACTTGGAGGACATCCTGGTGTAATAGGTAATTATACGTCCAGGTGTGATTGTTAGTTAGATTTGGAGACATGACGCCCATGTGTGATTAGCATTAGTCCAGGTGTGTGTGTGTGTGTGTGTGTGTGTGTGTGCGGCTGTGCGCTCACCGAATGTCCTCCTCGTTCTCGGGGAAGCTCCAGTATGCGATGCGGAGCTGCAGCTGCTCGGGCACCGGAGGGTACACCTTCTCCACCACCTCGAAGGGGATGTGGAACGCCACCTGCTTGGCCGACAGCTCCACCAGGGGGCACACCTGGCCATCTAGGGGGGAAGAGGAGGAAGGGGGGGTGGTGGTGGTGGTGGTGGTGAGTGGAGTTGTACAGCTCTGTACGAGATACCCCCTCTTCAATGTGGATTTACATGGTGCATACCCCTGCAGACAAGTACTGGGGTTAGTAGAGGATATGTCCTGTCGTATTACCACGAGTTTAGTACCATTAGTGTTTACAACACATGGTTCAAGTGTGCTGCTTGCTCAAGTATCACAACACAGCAACACAACAGAACGGTGCACTGCACATGGCCTGTGGCAGTATCCTCCTTGACAACAACGGGTGCGCAAACAAAATACCTGTCAGAAACATATCAGCACTCACAGTCCTGAACAGAAAAACAAGCATTTCAGCACGTCTGTCTGCAGAAATGGCTCGTGGGCCATTCCTCAAGGATTTATTCTTTGTGCATCAATACATTTCTATCCATTTCGTCTCCATCTATATATTCTGAATCTTCCAGCGTAACCGAGAGCTGGATGTCTAGTATGTCAACAGCCAGGTACAGCCATCCTACAGATCTGCCTTCTGGGCTCAGTAGCATAACAGACGCCGTGTGGTTGCACTCGGGATGGTGGTGTTTGACGTCGGTAAACAACATTGAACCGCTCGCGGCAGAGGGCAGAGACTCACAGCGTCCCACACCTGCTCCCCGAGCCTACACCTGCTGCCACCCCCAGCCACTCACTCACCAGTATTTTACGGTCTCGGAACGGAGCAGTAAAGAATGCTCCCGCTTAGTCCAGGTTTGTACTGCAGTATACTGTAGTATGTTTTTGGTTTTAATAGCATACGTTTGTTCTGCAGTAGCATAGCATGGTTTGGTTTTAAGTCTAAAGTGTCGAACACTGAAACGTGGTATGTTTTGGTTCTAATAGTCTAGTTTGTACCAGTACGAGTCTGAATAAAATAGGATTAAATGGAAAAATTGATGAATTTCGTTCTGAAACCCATCATGGTTTATGTATTGGTATTGAATAATACCAATTCCATCCGACTCACGCCCCCCTGTCAACCTGTACTCAAACCAAGAAGATCAACCAATCAGAGTGGTGTGTGGGAGGGGCTACAACTACCCAGATCACACACTTCCAACTTTAAATAACTGGGCCCAAATCAGAAAGAAATTCGATTGGACTTCTCTCTCCATGTCAGCACCTATTTGTAACAATCACCTTTTCTTGGCTGCTAAACTGGACTCTGGGTTCGTTGCATGGAGCAGAGAGGGTTTAA
>PIJE02000507.1:134010-144027 GCA_002895965.2 Coryphaenoides rupestris
TATACAGTGCCGTGTCACATTAAGATTAATATTAAGATTGACGGACCGTGCTTTTTCTGCTGACTTAACCAGTTATGAACGGTGATCAAATATTTAAGGCATTTAATCTTCTTTTAATGCTTCTTTTCAAACTCAAAGTGCGCCAGAAACACGCGGATGACATTGGACGGGATATGACGCGATAGGCGTGGTCTCCAATCCAGTCTGGTGCTGAGTCGTCGTTGTCCGCTCACGTGTTTTTTTGCGCTTAATTTATTCGTTTTATTTGTACATTTTAAATATGGTAAGTTGGGAGTTTATCATATTTTAGTGATTCACTTGGCTTGATTTGTTGTTGTTACGACCACGGATGTCCTAAAATGAGCGCTTTTAGACGGCGCATGCACGAACTTAGCACGTCGGCGCTAACGTAACCCTGAACTTCGCGCACGACTTCTTCCATTTGCGGGTTCCTTTATCAAATGTATTATGAACATAACCAGCCCTGGATGACAACCAAATCAAGCGTGCAAATCGTTTTATAGGGTAGAAAATGGCCGTGTTTCGCAGAGTTTTCGCCGATCGCTACGCTTGGGTTGGTGGCGGGGTGGGGGTGGGGGTGTCCATTAATCCGAATAAACGCGAATAAGAAATCATTGAACGCACATTGGGAATTAGTTGGTTCTAAAAGTTTAGTTTATTGTGTGGCTGTTTTGCGTTATTAACATCTCTACATATGGACCGATGTGTATTATCGTCAAAGTAAATTTGAAGCGTGTGGTGCTGTCACTTTATTTGCGTGATGCGTGTTCGTCGCTGAAGTAAAGTAGGCCGGAAAGTTCGGTGTCACGTGGTGGTTCGGGTTCGAAAACGCGATGACGTCATCACGCCGTTTTTCTTCAGGATTTCGAGACATTGTCCAATGGCTACGTCCTCCCCAGGGGGACGTTGACACCGAACACTCTCTTTGTCGGGGGGATTCCCTTGGAGGTGGGATTTACAAAAAATATTACATATGTTTGCATGCAAAAATCCTGATCCTAATTTTGACTTGTGATGTCTGCAGGTGGATGCGGATGAGGTCCGCGACTTTTTTGAAGGGTTCGGTGAGGTACAGGAGGTCAAATTAATCGAACATCAAGCAGGCATCTCCAAACGGTAGGCTAAGTTAAGGGTGGTGTTATTGTTAACTAAGTATGTACCTTTTTGTTTTAACAGTTGATTAGAACTGAGCATTAGATTGGTTGCAAGTATAGCGATAAGCAGCAATATCTTGCATCAAGGAAAGACCACATACAACTAGATGATACAATTTAAGCTTTTTTAGTTTCGGTGTTATGTATCACATGCCATTTGAGTTTAATCTCTTGCATTAGTTTATATATATAATTTACCTGAAGTGATTTTAGGTTTTTGTTTTTGAAGGTATGGGTTTGTCTACTTCAGGGAAGAAGTAGACATACAGACAATTGTTGAGGTAAGGGGGATTATTCTATATGGCAAGTACTGTTATATTTTTTCTTTTTTGGATGTGCCCATCCATCACTTTTTGTAAACTTCCCACTATAGCAAGAAGTCATTTTCAGAGGGACGAAGCTGAAACTGGGCCCTGCAGTCATGAAAGAGAGGAGCTCTTGTATGTACTCCAGCAAAAAATAATAATATTAAGACTATGATGTGTTTATTTAGCGGCATTTGGGGAGAACTACATAAATGTTTCTCACACCCACATTGTTTCCTGTTCCCGTTTAGACCTTGCGTCAACTCATCCAGCCCCCTGGGCAAGCCCCTGTGTTTACTGTGGCTGGAGTGTTCCCCAACGGAGCGGAGGTAACCCCTACACTCAGGTAATCTCACCTCTGCACAACACAATGCCTTGCAGACGACCGGTTCACCATGCATGCTGTCATGTTGTGCATAGCTCTGTTCTCATGGATATGTTTTTGGGTTATTTATTATTATTTTTTTTTAAATACATTTTGCTCATCCAGAGTACACAGCGTACAAAATGACATCCACATCATACAAACTCAAGCTTTTTTCTTTTTATAAGAACTCCCCCACACATAATAACATAATGACAATAATACACAATACAAATAAACAAAAATACACATCTACACAGAAAAACAGAAAGACAAACTAAAACAAAACAAAAACCTAGTTATGCACTGTAGAGACATATTGCGAAAGCCTGGCACAGTGTTAGCCCTGTTTCCTCAGAACAGCATTCTACAATACCTGAATGCATTTCCCCCCCAGTCAGCATATCGGTATACTTAAATACTGGGTCTACCTAGATAGAAGAGACAAGAGCCCTGTCACAGGAATAAAGTTAACCAAAAAATATAAATAAATAAATCACAGTCCCATACTAAACAAAAACCTTCAATTCCTTCCCACAAGGGCCCTGCATCATGTAATCCCTCAGTCAAGGGGCAATGATTGTAGACCATCTACATATGTTATCAATGGTTGCCAATGTATGAAAGATTTATCAGAAGATCCTCGAATTGTAAACTTGATTTTTTCCAATTTAACAAAAGATAGGACATCACTCAGCCATGACATAGTGAATGGTGGGGACTTAGATTTCCAATGCAAGAGTATCGTCCTGCGGGTAATCAGTGAGATGAAAGATATAACATTAATTTGCTTATTGGTTAAACCTACATCTTCCTCAGGAGTCCCAAAAATAGCAATGTGAGGGCAAGGTAAGATAGTAGTTTCCAAGATCTCAGATATGATACTAAAGTAGGATTTCCAATATGCGGTCAGTTTAGGGCTACACCAGAATAAATGGGACAGGTTTCCTGGCGAATGGGAACATCTATTACAATTGTCAGTTACGTTGGGATAGATTTTAGACAATTTGGCTTTACTGTAATGAACTCTGAAGAACCTTAAACTGAATTAGGCCAAGCCTAGCACATGAAGAAGAAGAGTTAACTCTTTTTAATGCCTGCTCCCACCAATCATCAGAAAAAGCAATCCCCAGTTCAGTCTCCCACCCTGTTCTAATCCTATGTCTTCACAAGGAATAAAGATATGAGACATGGCCCCTGTTCAAACTCACGGAGGGAAGAAAACATTCAATACCCGAGGGAGGAGGCAATTGTGGGAATGCAGGAGAATAAGTCTTTACAAAATGTCGAACCTGGAAATATCTAAACCTATCTGAGCGACAGATTATAGACATCACACAAGTCACCAAACTCCCCAAATTGACCTTCTACATATAAATCCCGGAAATTACTTAAACCCTCTCTGCTCCATGCAACGAACCCAGAGTCCAGTTTAGCAGCCAAGAAAAGGTGATTGTTACAAATAGGTGCTGACATGGAGAGAGAAGTCCAATCGAATTTCTTTCAGATTTTGGTCCAGATCCTTAGTGTTGAAACAACAATTGGGTTAGTACTGTATTTTGTCGGTGACAAGGGCGTACTGCTGCAGACTAGAGCCTGGATTTAGGTGGCGGTATGCACCTTAAAGTTGTTTGCGATCCGCCAGTAAACCCAGAGAAGAAGTGACTGCTGGTTGGATGGAAAAAGAAATGCGTCCTTGCGTTGCTACGTCACTACGCATGTAAACACCGAGCCATGTGGATGTTCGGGAGCGCATTTGCAGAGAGTGGAAATATTTCAAAACCACGGTCCAAGGTCTGGTTACATTTTGTAAAAAGTAGGGACGGTGCAAAATGCAATATTTGTGATAAGACCATAGCTGGCGTGGGTGGCAACACTTCTAATTTAATGAAGCATTTAATCTCACACGTCATTAACCTGAGACAAGAGAGCTGCACTGTGTTTGACCCTCAAACACTGACTACTAACATTACTACTAGCGGTAACGTTAACGATAATGGGGAACAGACAAATAAATCAATGTATGGGAAACACGGCCTAGTTTACAAATTGTCTACGTGAAAAAGGAGCAATAAATATTTCATACTTGAAATGAATGACACTTGGACTCTTTCTATTTGGAAAAACTAATGTAAAACTAATGTAAAAAGACTTGTATTACAGTAAAAACATGTTCCGGCAATTGCATTATGAAATGTGCTTTTATTTACACATAGGTATCGAAAAAAGTATCGTTTTGGCACCGGCACCGGCACCGGTTGGCGGCCCAATAATAGTGCATAAAATTCGGAAGGCGTTTTATGTCTTTGCAGTAGTGATAGTCTAATTCTAGGGGTCTTTCCCTCCCAGATAAATTAGGAGATTATACTATCGAGTTTGAAGAAGAATGACTTGGGGAGAAATAAGGGGAGACATTGAAATAGGTATAAATATCTGGGTAGTATATTCATTTTGATGGAATGTACTCTGCCAGCCAAAGACAGGGGTAAATTACTCCATCTCTGCAAGTCAGCCTTTACTTTCGTTGTTAGTGCAGTGAAGTTTTCTTGACGTAGAGAGTTAAAAGACTGGGTGATGTTAATGCCTAAGTATTTAAAACCTGTGGTCGATAAATGAAAGGATTGGAGGGTGCTTCGGCTAGATCATTAATTGAAAAGCACTCACTTTTCTGTAGATTTAACAAAAAAAGCTTCCAAAGGTATCGAGAAGAGATAAAATGTGTGGGATACTGGACACCGGATCTGATATATAAAGTAGTAAATCATCAGCATAAAGAGACACCCTATGTTCAGTACCCCCTCTTCTAACCCCAGAGAACAAGGCATCAACTTTAAGAGCTATAGATAGTGGCTCAATAGCGACTGCGAAAAGTAATGGGGACAAAGGACAACCCTGGCGTGTCCCACGCGAGAGGAGAAAATACTTAGAGCGAGAGCTATTAGTTGAGACACATGCCTGGGGAGAGGTGTAAAGCAAACATATCCAAGACAGAACTTTTACCCCAAATTGTTCCAGTGCAAAGAACAAATAGCCCCACTCTACTCTATCGAAAGCCTTCTCTGCATCTAAAGAGACTACCACTTCAGGACTTACTTGAGAGCTTGGCGTATTAATGATGCCCAACAGTCTACGGATGTTTGTGAAGGAATGACGATTCTTTATAAAGCCTGTCTGATCTTCAGATATCACTGTGGGTAGTACAGTCCTAGCCAGTACCTTAGCCAATATTTTCACATCTACATTGAGAAGTGAGATCGGACGATATGAAGAACACTTTGTGGGGTCTTTATCCTTCTTAAGAAGAGGAGAGATGGAAGCCTGTGAGAGAGTAGGTGGTTTATGCACCTCTTTGCAGTGAGTCTTCAAACATCTCTAATAACAAAGGGACCAATAGGCTGAAGAATTTCTTGAAAAATTCTACCGGTACCCATCAGGCCCTGGAGATTTCCCACACTGCATTTGTTGAATAGCTGTTGTAATTTCCCTAGAGCTCAATGGTTGATCTAAGTCAGACCTGGTCATCGTACGGCACGCGGGCCACATCGGGCCTGCGATTTGCAAAAATGCGAAATAGTTTCAATGACAAATGAAACACAATACAAAGGCTACAAAAAGAAGCATGATTTGTATACAGTGCCGTGTCACATTAAGATTAATATTAAGATTGACGGACCGTGCTTTTTCTGCTGACTTAACCAGTTATGAACGGTGATCAAATATTTAAGGCATTTAATCTTCTTTTAATGCTTCTTTTCAAACTCAAAGTGCGCCAGAAACACGCGGATGACATTGGACGGGATATGACGCGATAGGCGTGGTCTCCAATCCAGTCTGGTGCTGAGTCGTCGTTGTCCGCTCACGTGTTTTTTTGCGCTTAATTTATTCGTTTTATTTGTACATTTTAAATATGGTAAGTTGGGAGTTTATCATATTTTAGTGATTCACTTGGCTTGATTTGTTGTTGTTACGACCACGGATGTCCTAAAATGAGCGCTTTTAGACGGCGCATGCACGAACTTAGCACGTCGGCGCTAACGTAACCCTGAACTTCGCGCACGACTTCTTCCATTTGCGGGTTCCTTTATCAAATGTATTATGAACATAACCAGCCCTGGATGACAACCAAATCAAGCGTGCAAATCGTTTTATAGGGTAGAAAATGGCCGTGTTTCGCAGAGTTTTCGCCGATCGCTACGCTTGGGTTGGTGGCGGGGTGGGGGTGGGGGTGTCCATTAATCCGAATAAACGCGAATAAGAAATCATTGAACGCACATTGGGAATTAGTTGGTTCTAAAAGTTTAGTTTATTGTGTGGCTGTTTTGCGTTATTAACATCTCTACATATGGACCGATGTGTATTATCGTCAAAGTAAATTTGAAGCGTGTGGTGCTGTCACTTTATTTGCGTGATGCGTGTTCGTCGCTGAAGTAAAGTAGGCCGGAAAGTTCGGTGTCACGTGGTGGTTCGGGTTCGAAAACGCGATGACGTCATCACGCCGTTTTTCTTCAGGATTTCGAGACATTGTCCAATGGCTACGTCCTCCCCAGGGGGACGTTGACACCGAACACTCTCTTTGTCGGGGGGATTCCCTTGGAGGTGGGATTTACAAAAAATATTACATATGTTTGCATGCAAAAATCCTGATCCTAATTTTGACTTGTGATGTCTGCAGGTGGATGCGGATGAGGTCCGCGACTTTTTTGAAGGGTTCGGTGAGGTACAGGAGGTCAAATTAATCGAACATCAAGCAGGCATCTCCAAACGGTAGGCTAAGTTAAGGGTGGTGTTATTGTTAACTAAGTATGTACCTTTTTGTTTTAACAGTTGATTAGAACTGAGCATTAGATTGGTTGCAAGTATAGCGATAAGCAGCAATATCTTGCATCAAGGAAAGACCACATACAACTAGATGATACAATTTAAGCTTTTTTAGTTTCAGTGTTATGTATCACATGCCATTTGAGTTTAATCTCTTGCATTAGTTTTATATATATAATTTACCTGAAGTGATTTTAGGTTTTTGTTTTTGAAGGTATGGCTTCGTCTACTTTAGGGAAGACGTAGACATACGGACAATTGTTGAGGTAAGGGGGATTATTCTATATGGCAAGTACTGTTATATTTTTTCTTTTTTGGATGTGCCCATCCGTCACTTTTTGTAAACTTCCCACTATAGCAAGAAGTCATTTTCAGAGGGACGAAGCTGAAACTGGGCCCTGCAGTCATGAAAGAGAGGAGCTCTTGTATGTACTCCAGCAAAAAATAATAATATTAAGACTATGATGTGTTTATTTAGCGGCATTTGGGGAGAACTACATAAATGTTTCTCACACCCACATTGTTTCCTGTTCCCGTTTAGACCTTGCGTCAACTCATCCAGCCCCCTGGGCAAGCCCCTGTGTTTACTGTGGCTGGAGTGTTCCCCAACGGAGCGGAGGTAACCCCTACACTCAGGTAATCTCACCTCTGCACAACACAATGCCTTGCAGACGACCGGTTCACCATGCATGCTGTCATGTTGTGCATAGCTCTGTTCTCATGGATATGTTTTTGGGTTATTTATTATTATTTTTTTTTAAATACATTTTGCTCATCCAGAGTACACAGCGTACAAAATGACATCCACATCATACAAACTCAAGCTTTTTTCTTTTTGTAAGAACTCCCCCACACATAATAACATAATGACAATAATACACAATACAAATAAACAAAAATACACATCTACACAGAAAAACAGAAAGACAAACTAAAACAAAACAAAAACCTAGTTATGCACTGTAGAGACATATTGCGAAAGCCTGGCACAGTGTTAGCCCTGTTTCCTCAGAACAGCATTCTACAATACCTGAATGCATTTCCCCCCCAGTCAGCATATCGGTATACTTAAATACTGGGTCTACCTAGATAGAAGAGACAAGAGCCCTGTCACAGGAATAAAGTTAACCAAAAAATATAAATAAATAAATCACAGTCCCATACTAAACAAAAACCTTCAATTCCTTCCCACAAGGGCCCTGCATCATGTAATCCCTCAGTCAAGGGGCAATGATTGTAGACCATCTACATATGTTATCAATGGTTGCCAATGTATGAAAGATTTATCAGAAGATCCTCGAATTGTAAACTTGATTTTTTCCAATTTAACAAAAGATAGGACATCACTCAGCCATGACATAGTGAATGGTGGGGACTTAGATTTCCAATGCAAGAGTATCGTCCTGCGGGTAATCAGTGAGATGAAAGATATAACATTAATTTGCTTATTGGTTAAACCTACATCTTCCTCAGGAGTCCCAAAAATAGCAATGTGAGGGCAAGGTAAGATAGTAGTTTCCAAGATCTCAGATATGATACTAAAGTAGGATTTCCAATATGCGGTCAGTTTAGGGCTACACCAGAATAAATGGGACAGGTTTCCTGGCGAATGGGAACATCTATTACAATTGTCAGTTACGTTGGGATAGATTTTAGACAATTTGGCTTTACTGTAATGAACTCTGAAGAACCTTAAACTGAATTAGGCCAAGCCTAGCACATGAAGAAGAAGAGTTAACTCTTTTTAATGCCTGCTCCCACCAATCATCAGAAAAAGCAATCCCCAGTTCAGTCTCCCACCCTGTTCTAATCCTATGTCTTCACAAGGAATAAAGATATGAGACATGGCCCCTGTTCAAACTCACGGAGGGAAGAAAACATTCAATACCCGAGGGAGGAGGCAATTGTGGGAATGCAGGAGAATAAGTCTTTACAAAATGTCGAACCTGGAAATATCTAAACCTATCTGAGCGACAGATTATAGACATCACACAAGTCACCAAACTCCCCAAATTGACCTTCTACATATAAATCCCGGAAATTATTTAAACCCTCTCTGCTCCATGCAACGAACCCAGAGTCCAGTTTAGCAGCCAAGAAAAGGTGATTGTTACAAATAGGTGCTGACATGGAGAGAGAAGTCCAATCGAATTTCTTTCAGATTTTGGCCCAGATCCTTAGTGTTGAAACAACAATTGGGTTAGTACTGTATTTTGTCGGTGACAAGGGCATACTGCTGCAGACTAGAGCCTGGATTTAGGTGGCGGTATGCACCTTAAAGTTGTTTGCGATCCGCCAGTAAACCCAGAGAAGAAGTGACTGCTGGTTGGATGGAAAAAGAAATGCGTCCTTGCGTTGCTACGTCACTACGCATGTAAACACCGAGCCATGTGGATGTTCGGGAGCGCATTTGCAGAGAGTGGAAACAATTTCAAAACCACGGTCCAAGGTCTGGTTACATTTTGTAAAAAGTAGGGACGGTGCAAAATGCAATATTTGTGATAAGACCATAGCTGGCGTGGGTGGCAACACTTCTAATTTAATGAAGCATTTAATCTCACACGTCATTAACCTGAGACAAGAGAGCTGCACTGTGTTTGACTGCAAACACCGACTACTAACATTACTACTAGCGGTAACGTTAACGATAATGGGGAACAGACAAATAAATCAATGTATGGGAAACACGGCCTAGTTTACAAATTGTCTACGTGAAAAAGGAGCAATAAATATTTCATACTTGAAATGAATGACACTTGGACTCTTTCTATTTGGAAAAACTAATGTAAAACTAATGTAAAAAGACTTGTATTACAGTAAAAACATGTTCCGGCAATTGCATTATGAAATGTGCTTTTATTTACACATAGGTATCGAAAAAAGTATCGTTTTGGCACCGGCACCGGCACCGGTTGGCGGCCCAATAATAGTGCATAAAATTCGGAAGGCGTTTTATGTCTTTGCAGTAGTGATAGTCTAATTCTAGGGGTCTTTCCCTCCCAGATAAATTAGGAGATTATACTATCGAGTTTGAAGAAGAATGACTTGGGGAGAAATAAGGGGAGACATTGAAATAGGTATAAATATCTGGGTAGTATATTCATTTTGATGGAATGTACTCTGCCAGCCAAAGACAGGGGTAAATTACTCCATCTCTGCAAGTCAGCCTTTACTTTCGTTGTTAGTGCAGTGAAGTTTTCTTTATTTGTGCGAGCGTATGCAGCTTCTTCTTCTGTGGTTGCAAGTCGCAATTAAAAAGAAGTAGAAGAAGAACTGCAATGTGTCAGACCCCTGTGTCGGCAAGCCACGAACTGAGCTCATGAGAGAAGTTGACAACCTGAATATCTCTCTCTTT
>PIJE02000507.1:144037-186537 GCA_002895965.2 Coryphaenoides rupestris
ATCAGAGCACAACCATAAACATGCCTACCCACTCTGTGCACTATGGTGATGTAGAGCCCCTCTTGTTCAGCCCATCCAGCTGCCATAACTTCTGTTTTCTTTATACATTAGATCTCTCGGCTCTGTAATCACATCCCACGGCTTCTCCTACCACTGCTATGCTGATGACACCCAACTGTTTCTCTCCTTCCCCCCCTCAGACACCCACATCGCAACACGCATCTCAAAATGCCTGGCCGACATCAGCAGATGGACGACCGCCAACCACCTGAAGCTCAACCTCGACAAGACTGAGCTTCTCTTCATACCGGGTAAAGACTGCCCTCAGATGGACCTGCTTGTCACCATCGAGGACATCGAAGTCTCCCCCGCACCCACGGCAAGGAACCTTGGCGTGGTACCGGATGACCGGCTGTCCTGCAACGGCAACATTACCTCTGTGGCCCGATCTTGTAGAATTGCTCTCTACAACATCCGCAAGATCCGGCCCTTCCTCACACGTGAAGCAGCGCAGAACCTGGTCCAAGCGCTCGTCATCACTCGTCTCGACTACTGCAACTCTCTCCTGGCTGGACTCCCCGCCTCAACAATCAAGCTCTTACAACGCATCCAGAACGCAGCAGCACGCCTCGTGTTCAACCTACCTAAATTCTCCCATGTAACCCCCCTCTTCCTCAACCTCCACTGGCTCCCGGTAAGCGCTCGTGTTCGATTCAAGACTCTGGTACTTTCATGGCTGTCAACGGAACCGCCCCTACCTACCTCCAAACATTAGTCCGACCCTACGCCCCAGCCCGAGCACTCCGCTCAGCAACTTCTGCCAAACGACTGGTACCGCCTTCACTAAAAACAGCCAAACATCGCTCTTCCAAGTCCCAACTCTTCACGGTTCTGGCTCCTCAGTGGTGGAATGAGCTCCCGGCTCACGTCAGGACGGCCGAGTCGCTCGCCAGCTTCCGCAAGAGACTCAAGACCCACCTGTTCAGAGTTCACCTGGACTCTACATAACCCCCCCCAGCACTAACCTGCGTGTTTATATGTCTTAACACTTATTAATGGCACTTAGCATTGTTCGTTCTCAGATGTTGTAGCATGCTTAGAATTGCAGAATTGCACACCTGCCCAGCTACTTATGCAGGCAACTGAATGAAACTCGTTCTATTTGTCTCATAAATAGAAATGCTGGAAAACAGCTCTATTCTTATCTTCAGGTACCACAGTGATATATTGCTGCCTCTCCTTCAACAAATGTACTCTTTGTAAGTCGCTTTGGATAAAAGCGTCTGCCAAATGCCCTAAATGTAAATAACAGCTAAGTCCTTATTCACTACATGTATGTCTCCAGTGGTGCTATGATCTTTAACCTTATTAACTCAAGCCAATCTAGTAGGAAGGGAAATTGAAGCCAGTCAAATTGTAACCAAAATTTGATGTGACATATGGGTTTACCATCAGTTGCTTTGAAACCATTGCCAAAGTTGACCAAAGTCCATTCTACACCGAAAGCCTCTTGCCAATCAGTATACCGTGAGGGTTTCACCAGAAAAAACACTTCTGCAGCCTGAGCTGACATGTCTGACCCCTGTCCCTTCTCCATCTCCCAACCCCAAATCAGCTTCTCCTGTTCTTTCGTCCTCTTGTCACTCTATGATCCAGTGAGTCAGCGCTCACAGTGACTTGGCCAAGTCATCGTGACTGTGCCTGCGTTAGGTTGTCCCGGGGTTTCAAGGTGGGATCTTACCCGTCATAGGCTAACCAGCCTTCCATACTGGCTTGTTGCAGGATGCCGAATATGAGGTACAATCAATAAATCCCAACTGATGCTTATGTTCAGCCCATAGGATATAAGTGGTATAGGTTGCAGTTGTGGAGGAGCAGGGATCGAGTCATCTGCCATATCGTTCAATCACGTGTGGCCGTGATGGAGACACAACAGGGAACTTAGCTTGTGTGTGAGTGGTGGGTGGTTGGGGACATTGAGAAATGTCCATGTTAATATCATTGTCAAATGTTATCCGTTTATCTCAGGGTACTATTCCATCTGATGTGTTAGTGTCAGAGTAAACCTCAACTGGATTTCCATGAGGGGGGGCGGGGGGCGGTGGGGGTGTGAGTGTTTATTTTCCTGTTCTGGCAGTTTGGTTGTTCCATCTATAAGCACCATTAGCGGTTGGCGTTTGCAAGGTAAACCCATAACTTCCGAATACCAATGGATCAGATTATTTCCACATTAGATCCCTTCCCAATAGACTAAGTGGAGAGTTATTCATAATACATTTGTATTAGAATTGAATTCAGAGGTTAACAGTCACCAGGTGAAGAAGTGGCGTAAAGCATGTTTGTGGTTATCCTCTATGGTGATACAATACAGTGAGTATTGTTTTAGGTTTGTTGTTTAAAGTTTCCTTTAACTGATCCATTTCATGTTTAGACTCCATGTTGGGATTCCACTGCATAGGGACCTTGGGCTGCCCCCCCCCCCTTCTGGTGTGGCTCTGGGGGAGGGGCTGAGGGTGGTGGTGGTGGTGGGGGGGTTGTTGGGGTATTATGATAGATGCCATTCTGTCCAACCCTACAACCTTCGTCCAATGTCCAAATCTACCATAACTAAAACACTGTTCACAAACGTAATGGCCGGGGTGGCCAGCATGTCCCCAACCCCATAGTACGCTTCTCCCACTTCTCAGATACCTTTTTTTTCTTTCTTTTTTTATGTTTTTAATTTGACTAGGGTTTTTAATTCCCAACAAAAACATTGCTGGCATCTCCATCCTTACTGTATGCTTTACCACTTCTCGATTAGATGAACGCAACTTAATAGGATTGCCATTTTTAAATGTATTAATTTATACATTTTTGCTTAATTAGGTGAACACAGTATCAGGCAGCAAAGTTGTCTATATTATGAAAAACTCAATTATATTGTGATAGCTTGCTGTGCTGCACCTCTGTACCGCCGTTCTATAAATAACCTGTTAGTGGACTTTGGAGGAGCACAGAGGGCGTGGTAAGCCCCGCCTCCTGGAGGGTCCTTCTATATCCCGCCCCTTGTAGCTCAGTCTCAACCAAGACAGCGGTCACTACGTAACACCTTTTGGGCCGACTCAACCACACTCTAGTATCCACTTCTCAGAGAACGCTTAAAACTGGAACACCACATGAGCTAGACTCAAACAGTTATAACCTTACAAAGAGAACCTCTGTGCTTCCTTAGCTGAATGATCTCTAGGATGTCACCCCTTCACGGCATTTTCTCTACAATCCATCCAATACACAGCAATCTCTAAGTACAGTACTGATTTCTACAAACCTTCTCAAGCTGTTGTCCAATTCTACTACTATTCCTGATTTAAAAATGATTGTTCAAACCAGTGAAGAATGTATTTTGGTCCCATGGAGACATGTTTTGTCCCATGTTACTTTGCACTAAATGTCTTTGTATTTGAAGATATAGGCCCAAGGCCTAGTAATGTTCCATGTCTGTCTTCAAATATTTCATAGTGCTTCAATTATTTTTCTAATTTAAAGAAGCCAGATTGATGTCAGTAATTTTTTGAACATTAATGTGAAGCACAATAAACAGTGTCATTCCTTTTTCGAAATTACTTTGTGATAGTGTTTATTTTGCACAAGCATGCTATATATATACCCATATTTAACTTAATGTACTGCAAAATTAACATTTTGGCCCACGACCCTCCCCCCAGATTACATTTTGGCCCTCCACTGGGAAGAATTTGGGCACCCCTGCTCTATACCAATAGTTTTTAACTTGCGCTCAATGCCACACCGCCAGCAAGTTCCGGAGGGGAAGACTTACGGTGTGATTATACAACTGCACAGTGAAGACATCATCTGCGAATACAGACTGAAACAACAGCAGTTATGTAAGTCAGCACTCAGCAATTAGAGTCGTACAAGAGGGGTAGGATAGGACAGAGTCAGGCAAGGAAAGAGGAAAGGACGGGAGAAAAGGGAAGGGAAGAAAGGGGGGTGAGGGGGAGAGGAGATGAGGGGAAAGGAAAGAAAAGAAGGAAGGAAAATGAATGAAGTCGAGCACTTGCAGGCCAGACTACAATAGAACAATCAAATATAGGACCCTAGGCTATGGACCTATGATCATTTTGGATAAACGGTGTTCATTACTAGGTCATTACAGTTGGTAATGCTGTTTAGTTTATCCAACCATTATGGTCATGTTTGTAACTGAAAACAACCAGTCAACTTTTTACATTATTATTATTGTGTGTAGCATAGCCTGGCCTACTTTCAAATCTAAGATCAATAAGACCTATAGTACGAGATGTGTAGAACAAAAGGCCTATTTCTAGAAATGTATTACTTTAGTTTAAAAGTATATTACTGCCCAGTTTTCGCACTATTATTGTGGAGGTAATCAAACATATAATCCCGGCTGGTCCATGATCCATTTGTTGATGTGATACAGTGCTGACGTAATGCAGACGTTTATATTTAAGCATTCTTGAGTCGGCCTAAAAGCATTGACTTGTGTGATCATGACTCGGGACTGACACCTGCTGGCCGCCTACTGTATATGAGCCGTTGTGCTCAAATCTACTGTGTCAGTGCATGTGTGTATGCATGTCCTTCTCCATTAAATGTACATGTACATTCCAGCCTAATTTGTATTAAAAAATAAATAAATAAAAGCGCCTGCAGGTTCCCCAATGCTTGAAGTGATGCTTCTATTGCACGATCGCCATCTAGTGGCCATGTTTGGCGTTGCTTGTATGACCAATTTGATTTGGAGTGGCCCTCGCGATTACGTCACAGCTTTTCTTTTTCTCGTCTCTGCAGTGTCTACTCAGAGAGAGTTCAACGTAGGCGTACTGCCATTCAAGAAAACACATGCAAATAGACAAACCACACAAATTAATACAACTGCATGCAAATTCCATTGTTCACTATAATACTACTACTCTCACGGGACAACATTAAGTGAACAGTAATATCCTCCCCTCCACCTGTGAACTGAGGAAAAGCCAGTGGGAGGGACTGAAGCCTGGGCCAACGATACCATAGAGATCTTTATTCCACCAGTGCCTGAGGATGTCTGCAAAAACCCTCACTAACTTTTACAGGTGCACCATTGAGAGCATCCTCTCTGGCTGCATTACTGCCTGGTTCGACAGCTGCTCTACTGCTGATGGCAAGGCCCTCCAGAGGGGGGTGAAGACAGCGGAGCACATCATCGGATGCCATCTCCCCGCCGTGCAAAGCATCTACCACACGATGCCTGAGGAAAACACGGAAAATCATTGAGGAGTACAGCAACCCAGGCCATGGACTGTTCATGCTGCTGCCGTCTGGTAGACGTTACCGGAGCATCCAGGCACGGACTATCAGACTCAAACACAGTTTTTCCCCAGGTCATCAGGCTTCTCCACCAGCAACACCAATCTCATTGATCACTTTACATATACATTTATAACATTGATCATAGTTAGATAATTCAACTACTTCTGGATACATATGCCATATTCCCTATGCTATATTGGAATACTCAGGATACATATGCTTCTGATTCTCTTATATTATGTATATTTCTATACATAATACACTACTGCCCTCACTTGTGCATCTGCCCTTACTTACTTGTACATTTATAATACTCAATATTCAATACAATCTGGACTCATAAGGTATATCCCCCATTCCTGCATACAGCTTTCTTTTTTTCGTTACATTACATTTTTACTGTTTTCTTTATGTATATTGTGTTATTTGTATTATGTATATTGTGCCGTTGTAACAAAGGTAGGTGGGGTGGTGTAGGCCAGGTGGGTGCTCCAGACAGCAACGGCAGACGACACGATGCAACCAGTTAGACCATTTATTAAGAAAGGGTCCAACAGTACAGGTCTCCAACACACAAGGACGGAATAATATAAAACATATGCAGAATATAAAGATAAGACGCCTGACATCCGTACACCTCACTCCCATTCGCCACTGTGGAGAGGCCGCGTGCTCTCTCCTAGTTATACCGTCGGAAGTGACGCAAAGGAAACCTAACTAGGCAAGCGCTGTACAACAAGAGGTGCGCCCCTAGTGGCGCTATTCAATGTCTTTGACCGTTACACCGTTCTCAATATATATCTTTGTATATGTATATATGTGTGTGTATATCTGATTATTTTCATGTGTGTATATACATACTATGTATATTTGTATATTTTATATTTGTAATGATCTTTTTTTCTTCTCGTTTTTGGCGTACTGTCACAAGAGATTCACTGTTCAGAATGGCCCTGTGTTATGATGTACATGTGACAATAAAACACTTTGACTTGACTAACCTTAACCCAAACACCTCTAAACCCTCACCCAAGCATCACTAACCCTCACCCAAACACCTCTAAACCCTCACCCAAGCATCACTAACCCTCACCCAAACACCTCTAAACCCTCACCCAAGCATCACTAACCCTCACCCAAACACCTCTAAACCCTCACCCAAGCATCACTAACCTAAACACCTCTAAACCCTCACCCAAGCATCACTAACCCAAACACCTCTAAACCCTCACCCAAGCATCACTAACCCTCACCCAAGCATCACTAACCCTCACCCAAGCAGTGCTCCTTTGGGTGCAAAGCCTCCCGATTCCCGAGTCATCTGTGACCTTGGTAAACACCTGGTTACTCAGTCAGGAGTAGGGCTGGGCGATAAAACGATAACGATATGTATCGCGATAGACACGTAATCAATATCGATAGAAAATGCGTTCGATAGAACGTTTCGATATTTTTTTTTCCTCGTTGGAAGAAAGCGGAGCTAGCTCCGCTTTGAACCAGAGGTTGCGAAGCAAGGTTGGTTGCATGAACAAAGGCACTCGTCCTCCGGTACCTGGCAACGTATGGAGTGACACGCTAACAGCCAATCATGTAACAGTATCAAGTTTGGTTGCGCCGTCTCGTTGTCTCGTGTTCGTGTTTGTTTCTTGAATAACAGAAACAGCGCGGAGTGAGAAGTGAAAGATAAGCGCCGCAACAAGCGAGGAAATTGTCGACAAAAATGGAAAGATCAGCTCACCAGTATGACAGTGGTTTGGATTTTATAAGTCAGACCGTAGTCAGACCAATGTTGTCTGCAAATTATGACCGTCGTCCACCGAGACTGGTAATACAACCAACTTGTTTTACCACCCCTTAGCCGCTACTCACCTTTGCAGCACAACCACAGCCTTTACACATGTTTTTGTAACACTTTATTTTTGCCTTCAAGCTCACTTTCTTATGGATAATTGTCTTATTTTGTACTTTTTCTTTTTTTTTGTTTTTACTTTTATTTTTTCTTGTTTTTTTTTTTTTTTTTTTTTTTTTTTTTTTTTTTTTTGTTTTTTTTTTTATTTTTTTATTTTTATTTTTTTTTTTTTTTTATTTTTTTTTTCTTTATTTTTTTTTATTTTTTTTTTTTTTTTTTATTATTTTTTTTTTTTTTTTTTTTTTTTTTTTTTTTTTTTTTTTTTTTTTTATTTTTTTTTTTTTTTTTTTTTATTTTTTATCTTATTTCCAGTTTTCATGTGATTTTAAATTTTCATTTATCGTACTTATTTTTATTTATTTCAGTGTTCTTCCATGGTTGTGTTGACATTCCTTTTCCCTGTCTGCCTACAATCAGGAAGGTTAAGTTTAAAATAAAAATGTTTAAATTCAGTATATTTTTCTCCTGGTCCTTATTTTAAATAGGTCATACAAATTATCGCTAATTATCGATATCGACCGATATGAAACACTTATATCGTGATACAGTTTTCAGCCATATCGCCCAGCCCTAGTCAGGAGTCCATCTTTTTGTGATGTAGACTGTTTATTTTATTTTTATTTATATGTCCTTATGTGCGGACCAAACTTGAGAATAAATTGAGGATTGTGAAAGCCATAATAAAATGTTGTGTTTGAAGTAAGAAATTCTGCGCTCATATTTTGATTTGTAAGGATTTTAAGGCAACCTGCCACCGCCTACATAATTATGTACCCATTGGAAGCTGTTGCAAAAATGCAAATAGTTTCAATGACAAATGAAACAATAAAATGCTAAAAAAAGAAGAAGCATGATTTGTATACAGTGCCGTGTCCCATTAAGATTAATATTAAGATTGACGGACCGTGCTTTTTCTGCTGACTTAACCAGTTATGAACGGTGATCAAATATTTAAGGCATTTAATCTTCTTTTAATGCTTCTTTTCAAACTCAAAGTGCGCCAGAAACACGCGGATGACATTGGACGGGATATGACGCGATAGGCGTGGTCTCCAATCCAGTCTGGTGCTGAGTCGTCGTTGTCCGCTCACGTGTTTTTTTGCGCTTAATTTATTCGTTTTATTTGTACATTTTAAATATGGTAAGTTGGGAGTTTATCATATTTTAGTGATTCACTTGGCTTGATTTGTTGTTGTTACGACCACGGATGTCCTAAAATGAGCGCTTTTAGACGGCGCATGCACGAACTTAGCACGTCGGCGCTAACGTAACCCTGAACTTCGCGCACGACTTCTTCCATTTGCGGGTTCCTTTATCAAAATGTATTATGAACATAAACCAGCCCTGGATGACAACCAAATCAAGCGTGCAAATCGTTTTATAGGGTAGAAATGGCCGTGTTTCGCAGAGTTTTCGCCGATCGCTTACGCTTGGGTTTGTGGCGGGGTGGGGTGGGGGTGTCCATTAATCCGAATAAACGCGAATAAGAAATCATTGAACGCACATTGGGAATTAGTTGGTTCTAAAAAGTTTCGTTTATTTGTGTGGCTGTTTGCGTTATTAACATCTCTACATATGGACGATGTGTATTATCGTCACAAAGTAAATTTGAAGCGTGTGGTGCTGTCACTTTATTTGCGTGATGCGTGGTTCGTCGCTGAAGTAAAGTAGGCCGGAAAGTTCGGTGTCACGTGGTGGTTCGGGTTCGAAAACGCGATGACGTCATCACGCCGTTTTTCTTCAGGATTTCGAGACATTGTCCAATGGCTACGTCCTCCCCAGGGGGACGTTGACACCGAACACTCTCTTTGTCGGGGGGATTCCCTTGGAGGTGGGATTTACAAAAAATATTACATATGTTTGCATGCAAAAATCCTGATCCTAATTTTGACTTGTGATGTCTGCAGGTGGATGCGGATGAGGTCCGCGCCTTATTTGCCAGGTTCGGTGAGGTACAGGAGGTCAGATTAATCGAACATCGAGCAGGCATCTCCAAACGGTAGGCTAAGTTAAGGGTGGTGTTATTGTTAACTAAGTATGTACCTTTTTGTTTTAACAGTTGATTAGAACTGAGCATTAGATTGGTTGCAAGTATAGCGATAAGCAGCAATATCTTGCATCAAGGAAAGACCACATACAACCAGGTGTACGTTAGCGCCGACGTGCTAAGTTCGTGCATGCGCCGTCTAAAAGCGCTCATTTTAGGACATCCGTGGTCGTAACAACAACAAATCAAGCCAAGTGAAAAACTAAAATATGATAAACTCCCAACTTACCATGTTTAAAATGTACAAATAAATTGTTGTGTTGTGTGTGTGTGCAATAGCGAGTGCGGAGTGGAGCGCGTGTGTGAGTGGTGGAGCGAGAGAGAGAGAGCGCGCATGCGCACAGCCAGTTCAGAGTCAGCGCGTGTTACATGATAAGAGAGAGTGAATGTAATGTGCGAGGAAAGCACGTCATATCCCGTCCAATGTCATCCGCGTGTTTCTGGCGCACTTTGAGTTTGAAAAGAAGCATTAAAAGAAGATTAAATGCCTTAAATATTTGATCACCGTTCATAACTGGTTAAGTCAGCAGAAAAAGCACGGTCCGTCAATCTTAATATTAATCTTAATGGGACACGGCACTGTATACAAATCATGCTTCTTCTTTTTTTAGCATTTTATTGTTTCATTTGTCATTGAAACTATTTGCATTTTTGCAACAGCTTCCAATGGGTACATAATTATGTAGGCGGTGGCAGGTTGCCTTAAAATCCTTACAAATCAAAATATGAGCGCAGAATTTCTTACTTCAAACACAACATTTTATTATGGCTGTTTCACAATCCTCAATTTATTCTCAAGTTTGGTCCGCACATAAGGACATAAAAATAAAAATAAAATAAACAGTCTACATCACAAAAAGATGGACTCCTGACTGAGTAACCAGGTGTTTACCAAGGTCACAGATGACTCGGGAATCGGGAGGCTTTGCACCCAAAGGAGCACTGCTTGGGTGAGGGTTAGTGATGCTTGGGTGAGGGTTTAGAGGTGTTTGGGTTAGTGATGCTTGGGTGAGGGTTAGTGATGCTTGGGTGAGGGTTAGTGATGCTTGGGTGAGGGTTTAGAGGTGTTTGGGTTAGTGATGCTTGGGTGAGGGTTTAGAGGTGTTTGGGTTAGTGATGCTTGGGTGAGGGTTTAGAGGTGTTTGGGTGAGGGTTAGTGATGCTTGGGTGAGGGTTTAGAGGTGTTTGGGTTAGTGATGCTTGGGTGAGGGTTTAGAGGTGTTTGGGTGAGGGTTAGTGATGCTTGGGTGAGGGTTTAGAGGTGTTTGGGTTAAGGTTAGTCAAGTCAAAGTGTTTTATTGTCACATGTACATCATAACACAGGGCCATTCTGAACAGTGAATCTCTTGTGACAGTACGCCAAAAACGAGAAGAAAAAAAAATCATTACAAATATTAAATATACAAATATACATATACAGTATGTATATACACACATGAAAATAATCAGATATACACACACATATATACATATACAAAGATATATATTGAGAACGGCACAATATACATAATTGGTCCCACTAGTGGTGGGACTCGATTAGAAAAAATAATCAAATTAATTCGAGGCTTTGTAATTAATTAATCAAAATTAATCTAATTTTAATCGCATAGTGTAGTGCCGAAGAACGGGAGTCGGAGGCTGGGTATTAAGAATGGAACTCCAAACTTTATTTTCCATTTGCACAAACCAAAACGTTAGTTGCATGCTCGGGTGCAGCCCCTTAATTAGTCCGTAGGGGAAAACAACCTACCTAAACAGTTCCCCCACCCTAAACAATCACAAGCCCCCCCAGAATTCACCCATACACAAAGTCCGTGCGGCGGGGAGGAACGATAGGCCGACCACCACGACCCCAGCGAACGGAAGCCAGGGAGTGGGACGCCGCAGGGATGGCCGGTACCGCCCCACGGAGGCGGTGGGTCGGGAAAGGAACCGCAGGACCCGGGTTGGCGAAAGGGGGCAAGGCCGGGGGGGCGGCCCCGTCGCGGAGGCTGAGCCAGTTCCAATGGCCGGTCCAAGTCCAGGTGAGCAGGTTTAACCCGGTCCACCGAGATGCGTTCGGCCCTCCCCCCCACGTCCACCACCAAGTACTTGGCCCCGTGCTCCAAGACGAGCAGTGGGGATCGGTGCAAAGTCCCTAGCGCTGTCCAGTAGGGAGGCACGCTGGGTAGCTGCTGACCAAGGGGCAGTTGTGCTGGGGAAGAATTCTCCTGGGACCCGCAACGGCTGACCGTAGACCAGCTCGGCCGAGGAGCACTGTAGGTCCTCCTTAGGCGCGGTTCTGAGGCCGAGCATGACCCACGGAAGCTTGTCGAGCCAATTCCCGTCCGTCAAGCTGGCTTTGAGGGCCGCCTTCATCGAGCGATGGAAACGCTCGCAGAGGCCGTTGGCCTGAGGGTGGTAAACGGTGGTACGGTGGAGCATAACCCCAAAACCCTCGGCCACGGCATTCCAGAGCTCAGAAGTGAACTGCGAGCCGCGATCTGAGGAGAGGTCGGACGGGGTGCCGAAACGGGCTACCCAAGTCCCAATGAACGCCCGGGCCACGTCAGCAGACGCCGTCGATGTGAGCGGGACCGCTTCCGGCCAGCGGGTCGTCCTGTCCACCATAGTGAGGAGGTAGGTGAAACCGTGAGAGGAGGGCAGTGGACCAACCAGATCAATGTTGACATGATCAAACCTCCTGTCAGGCACAAGGAAACGTTCCAGGGGGGCCTTAGTGTGGCGGTGCACCTTGGCGCGCTGGCAAGCCACGCATGTGTCGGCCCAGGTCCGCACGTCCTTCTTGAGCCCACGCCAGGCGAACTTAGCCGCGACCATCCGCACCGACGGGTTCCGACGGGTTAACCCGTGTTGGCTGAGCCTCATGAAGAGGGCCCGGAGGTGAGACAGGTGTTCATCTTCCGAGGCGCTGGCGACGAGTATGTCGTCCAGGTAGACTAACACGAAAGGCATGTCCTGTAGAACAGAGTCCATCAGGCGCTGGAACATCTGAGCGGCGTTCTTGAGCCCAAACGGCATCCGCAGGAACTCGAACAACCCAAAAGGCGTGATTACCGCCGTTTTGGGGATGTCCAGGGGATGCACAGGCACCTGGTGGTATCCCCGCACCAGGTCCACCTTAGCAAAAACCAGCTTACCCGCCAGGTGCGCCGAAAAGTCTTGGATGTGCGGGACTGGGTAGCGGTCAGGTGTCGTCGCCTCGTTGAGGCGGCGGTAGTCACCACGTGGGCGCCAACCACCGTTGGGCTTGGGGACGATATGAAGAGGGGACGCCCAAGGGCTGTCAGAACGGTGGATGATCCCCAGGTGCTCCATGTGCGAGAACTCCGCCTTCGCTACTGCGAGTTTGTTGGGGTTGAGTCGCCGGGCCCAGGCGTAGACTGGGGGTCCCTCCGTGGTGACATGATGCTCTACCCCGTGCTTGGTGGTGGGCACAGAGAAGGTAGGCAGCGTCAGTTCAGGAAACTCAGCGAGCAGGCTGAGGTACCTGTCCGCCCCTGACAGTGATCCTGACAGACCGCGTACATGCGAGGGAGGAGAAGGTTAGGGCATCGACCAAGCGGCTGTTCTTAACGTCCACTAGGAGTCCATGGGCACAAAGAAAATCCGCACCTAGGAGGGAAAAAGCGATGTCCGCTGTGACGAACCCCCAGGTGAACCGTTGCCCCCCCAAACATAGTTCAACAGGCCTCACTCATTTTGACACAAGAAGCAACATTTTTCAATTCAAATGGATTTTGGTAGACGAGTGAATCAATGAATAGACATACATATGTTTAAGCAGCAAAATCCTGTTTATTTTAGCTACACAGACCAACAGTTTAACATAAAGTGCCATCTCTACGATCTAAAATGGACAACCCCCCCCCCCCCCCAAAAGAAAACCGGTCAAACGCGGTCTTTTCCGGTCCGTCCTTATTTGAGTCGACAATTCGTCCACTGTGAAACGTTCCGTGGTGTTTCGAGTGCAAAAATAAAGTGCGATTAAAATGCGTTAGTTTTAACGCGTTATTTTTTCTGTAATTAATCGTAATTAACGCGTTAAAGTCCCAGCCCTACAAATAACACAATATACATAAAGAAAACAGTAAAAATGTAATGTAATGAAAAAAAGAAAGCTGTATGCAGGAATGGGGGATATACCTTATGAGTCCAGATTGTATTGAATATTGAGTATTATAAATGTACAAGTAAGTAAGGGCAGATGCACAAGTGAGGGCAGTAGTGTATTATGTATAGAAATATACATAATATAAGAGAATCAGAAGCATATGTATCCTGAGTATTCCAATATAGCATAGGGAATATGGCATATGTATCCAGAAGTAGTTGAATTATCTAACTATGATCAATGTTATAAATGTATATGTAAAGTGATCAATGAGATTGGTGTTGCTGGTTGAGAAGCCTGATGACCTGGGGAAAAACTGTGTTTGAGTCTGATAGTCCGTGCCTGGATGCTCCGGTAACGTCTACCAGACGGCAGCAGCATGAACAGTCCATGGCCTGGGTTGCTGTACTCCTCAATGATTTTCCGTGTTTTCCTCAGGCATCGTGTGGTAGATGCTTTGCACGGCGGGGAGATGGCATCCGATGATGTGCTCCGCTGTCTTCACCCCCCTCTGGAGGGCCTTGCCATCAGCAGTAGAGCAGCTGTCGAACCAGGCAGTAATGCAGCCAGAGAGGATGCTCTCAATGGTGCACCTGTAAAGGTTAGTGAGGGTTTTTGCAGACATGCCAGACACGCAGTCGGCGTGGGAGACCCCGCAGGCCACATGCAGCGGCGTCTTGCCGTTGGGCTTGCGGTTCACCGCCGCCCCCTTCTGGAGGAGCACCAGCAGCGTCTCCAGCGCGTTGTACATCACGCACACGTGGACGCCCATCGCCCAGGACTTCTCCAGCTTATAGCCTGGCAACCAGTACCCTGCAGAGAAGGAGATGGAGAAGGAGGGTGTTTTTTTCCTCTTTATTTTGAGATTAATGTTGCACAAATAATATTTTTCTAATATAATAATAATAGTTTCTAGCTGCTAGAGACTATTATTTGTGCAACATTAACCATCAGAAACATATCATCACATCGTGGTTGACTTTCATCCGCGGAGCTTTGGCGCCACCTGGTGGTCGATCTGAACTAATATTCCTCCTATCATGTGACAATCGATTTAATCAGAAAACAAAAACACCATCAGTGATTCTTACTTATTTTGTCCTTTCCGCCCTGTTTGCAGTGTCTACTTCTTTGCGTAAACTCTCTGTGCCTACCTTGCTTGTAGGAGGCCAGCACCATGCTGCGGTCCTCCACCTCCAGCACCGTGTCTATGTCCAGGTCGGTGGTGTGCAGGATGTCCGCCACCGCTCGCCCGTCGTTCCTCTGCAGCGCGTCCAGGAAGCGGACCTTCAGCTCCTTGACCGCCAGCTGCCTGGGGCTGGGGAACCCCGGGGACAGGGACGGGGAGGAGGGCTACCTGCACCTGCACCCGGATAAGGCACGGAGGAGGAGGAGGAGGTCAACCCGACTATTGACCTCAACACACCATAGAGAACGCCTGAGATTAACCCGCAAAGTGCCGCGATGAAGGCGGTGATCATAACCTGTTGGGGCGCCAAGCATGCCCTCTATAGTGATTATAATCCAGAGGGGTTACATCTAAATTCAAACATACAATGAAGAGGGAGTCTGTGGTCGTAGCGTTTAAGTTTAACCGCGGCAGCAAGAGGGAGCAGTGAAATCTAACACGCCTGCCTGCTGCAGCCAAGCTGGGTATTAATAGAATGGAGAGTGTGTGTATTATGGGTGGTGGTGGATGTCTCAGGCAGTTTAGTGGGCCAAAGTGGCATTGTGGGAGCTACTATACAGATCAGCAATGGTCAGATCCATCCACCCTTTTCACATGTTCCATATTCAAAATGAACTTTAAAGCTTTGCGAGGGTTTGACCGAAACAATCAAGTCGTAGGCCTCATATGACAACCGTTATATGTTGGCGGCGTCCCGTTGAATGCAAGAGAGAGTGATTGATCGATGAATGGTCTGGCTAGCTAGGGTGTTCCACTCCCAGCCAAAAGGCAATGGGTTCGATCCCCAAAGTCCACTCTCACTAGTCTAGAACTAGACTACAGCAACACCGAGCAACAGTCCATACCCCATATTAATAACCTTCTTCATTAGCATCTATCCGAATTGTAATCTGCTTTGGTTAGTCAGTCATAAATAGTAGCCTAATAGTAACCATAGTACTAGTAGTCATGGTAAAGTAAGGCCTAGTGAAAACAATCATATCATAAACTGTTTTTCCATCATTATGTCTTCTGTGTGGGCTCATGTCATTTAAAAAAAACTCAAGGACGCGTCGCCACTGAGAAACCGAGCCAGACATGGCAGAAGGAGGCAATAAGCCAAAGGAAACAACAGAGCCTGCACATTTTATTCAGTGTGACAAAGTAGCTGCCAAATCCAATGTTTCATAATGCAAAAGAAAGAGAAGAGAAGGGAAAGAGAGAGAGACGGGGGAGGGGGGAGAAGGAGAGGAGAAAGGAAAAGAAATGAAGGACAGGGATAGGATGAAACATACACTGCGTGGTTTGTTTCAAATCCTTAAAGGGGCCCTATTACCCCACCGGGTGTGAGCGTGATTAGCCATGACAAGCCGTTTCAAAATTGTCACGTGACTAAAACCGTCGTGGTGACAAAGTGACATCACAAGTGGGAGTGTCCACCTAGATGATGTATGCTGACTAGATCCGTTTACCAGTTGGTACAGTCCACACTGGGTAGGGCAGTGGAGACTCCCACTTGTGATGTCACTTCGTCACTGTGACAATTTTAGTCACATGACAATTTTGAAAGGGCTTGTGAGCCCCTTTAAAGCACGGCGAGAAGTTTGCGTTGAGTATCCCCTTACTCTCTACAGACGTTATTTTGCACAGGAAAGACGGATGCACACTAGAAAAAACATTACCTTTCATCTAGAGAGATCGCAATTCATCCCACCAACAAAAGGGGGCGGGGTCAAGCAACGAGAAAGAGAAAAAGGAACAACAAAATGGCCGGGGGTCACGTTCTGTAGCAGCCCTGGCAAACTGTACACGGCACACCGACAGGTTAGAAAACAAGGCTTCTTTAGGGTTAATCATAATAATAATAATAATAATAATAATAATAATAATAATACAGTATATTGCTTTCAGCTGTTGTGTGTTTTGTACATAGAAAATGCTCTGTGTTGGCTGACGGGGTGGCGGTCGGTAGAGAGTCGTGTTAACACAGAAAGGGCTAAAGTCAAGTATCGCTTTTCGTTGAAGAGGAGGAATGATGAAACAATAAACACAAAAGGATTTTTCTTTTCTTTTTTTTCTTCAATTTTTAAAATGGGATGACATATAAATGTTGAAAATCATGATCTCAAATCACATGGTCGATGATTATCCATTGAAAACTAAACAAAAATTATAGTTTTTTTTATGTTCTGTCGTAAAATCTTTTTTTGGCAAAAAAAGAAAGAAAGAAAAAAACCAAAACAACAACTCTGCATTAAACGTTAGGTGGTGTTAATAATACTCTAATAATAATCTTGCATAACTTACTGTCGCATAAACAATAGTCAGATGGTTCATTAAATACATAAATAATAAATAATAACAGTTTCATCCCAGAAGGGTACTGGGGCTACCTCTTGTTGCATTTGAGTGAATGTGTATCTTCAGACTCTCCTAACACACACACACACACACACACGCACGCACACACACACATACTGTATACAGTCCTTTGACAGCAGCAGTGCCTTATAGACAAGAACAGCATCACCCATTCATACCCACCCATCCGTACTTTTACTCATACAGTTCACACACACATACACACGCACACACACACACACACCGAACTACAGCGCTCAATAAAATACTTTCCAACCTTCAGACAGACAAGTGTAAACGATGGATGTTGAGCCATCACTAAAATATCTTGTGTCACATAGAACGCCACCATATTGTATATCTCACCATCTCAGTAGCCACTTCTATCCTGTGTTCCGTCACCTGCGATTAATTATTCAACACTCCTATCTTTCTCTCCAGAATATCACATTTCTTTAAATATGTTATGTTGAGAAATAAAACAAACCAAAAAAAAAAGCATTAAGATTAAGGTGTAGGATTCTGGGATATTCATTCACATATTCTCAGGATCACAGGTGTCAGTAAACAAATAGTGTTTTGTACACATGGGGATTCGATTTCTCTGCTTCAAAACGATAACAATAATAATAATAATAATAATAATACATGTATTTTCATTTCATAGAATGAATCGGAGGATCCATCGTCAGATTTTCAAAACGTGTATTGTTTTTAGAAGTGAATAGAGATAAATACTACTCTATGATTTCCCCAAAGGCAGCAGCTGGGTAGTTATTATGTGTTGTTTGGATCGTATAAAAGGGAGGGAGAAAGCGCGGAGAGGGAGCGAGAAGGGGGGCAAGGGGGTTACAGACGGCGTCAGAGCGGTATGCATATAAGTACGAGGTTTCACTTTGTAATCAGGGTGGTATGACTATATGGGGTTTTTTTTAATCACTATATCCATATAGTGTTTTTATCACACACGTCTTCAACATCCTGTCGAATTCTGGATGTTCGTTCCCATGTCGTGTTCATATTGTGTCGGGGGGGGGGAGGAGGGGGGAATTGCTTTTATATTAACGTTTTAAGAACAATATACATGTAGTCAGTTTGCACACAAGTCCGTGGTCGACTTTCCAGTGTTGTGGACCTTCCAGTGTATTCATCAGAGATCTGTTCTCTGTCTCAGCCAGACTCAGGACCCACTTGCATGGTTAAGTTCCAGTGTTCAGATTCAGCAGCAATGGCGACATCTACTGGTGGATGTGTGTAATGGCCCACATTTCCCCCCCCCCCCCCTCTCTCTCTCTCTCTCTCCTCTCTCTCTCTCTCTCTCTCTCTCTCTCTCTCTTCTCTTCTCTCTCTCTCTCTCTCTCTCTCTCTCTCTCTCTCTCTCGTCTCTCTCTCTCTCTCCTCTCTCTCTCTTCTCTCTCTCTCTCTCTCTCTCTCTCTCTCTCTCTCTCGCTAGCGTGTGCTTCATCACAGCTGTCAGGTGCTCCCCCACCAGTGTATACCAACAGGATATATTACTGTATAATATAATAATTCTGCATGTCACACTAGATGGCACAGTAGAGACCTCTGCGTCTATATTCACCGCTGTATGGATGTATGTACAATGCCACCTGCAAGGGGGTGTTATCGCACACGTCCGTTGAGATGGCTAATAAAGACACGGCTCTCCAGACAAAGAGCTAAATAAAGTTGTTCTGTGTGTTCTGGGATGACGATGAGGTCATCACTTTTTTTGGACCGTCCTCGCCCGGCCAACGGACCATGAATATGAATTGATCCTAGATAGTTGTTGCAACCGTAAAAACAAAAATAGTGTTTTCATTTTGGGAGGGTTGGGGGGGGGGGGGGGTCGCTTGGGAGAAGGAGGGGGGGTTGGTGAGCACCTCTTTTGGTTTTCTACTCGGTGAAAAAACAAAAAACGTCACCCACCCAGCAGCCAGCACGGGGCGACACCACCACCGCCCACCCACCACCACTGAGCCATGTGGAATATTTGAGCAGCAGGCATCTTTACGGGCACCCGGACATGAGGACAAGGGGGGAGTCGGGGGGTCCTTCGCAATGTCCCCGGGTCTCAAGGTGCTACTGGGTGTGCGCTGATGACAACAACAGGAGGAGGAGGAGGGAAGGCTGCTAGGGCTGGGCGGGGGCGGGGCTGGGGGCGGGGCCGGGTCCCTCCTGTTCCCGCTCTTTCTTGCTGCGGCGTTTGTCGCGCTGGCGCTCCGCCTTGTCCCGTTGCCTCCGCGCCTTGTCCTGCACGGCCTTCAGCTCCTTGATCTTCTTCTTCATCAGCCTGCGGTCCTGGGATGAGGAGACGCCCAGGGCCTGTGCATGCACACACACACGCATGCACACATTAACACACACACACACACACACACACACACACACACACACACACACACACACACACACACACACACACACACACACACACACACACACACACACACACACACACACACACACACACACACACACACACACACACAGGTGCATAATTATAATAAACCCAACCTTATGTACCCCTTTGCTTTCTGTGACCACATCTATACATCTGCACATTCTGCCAACTACTGCAGTTTTCCCTGGACTCCGACAGGGCTGAGGGTTGGGGGAGGTGTCCTATGATGTGAAGCCCTTCAAGTCGAACTCCAACTCTGATTAAGGGTTAGGGAGGGTTGCTGTGGAGCAGGACTTTCGGTTGGCCTCAAGGAAGTTCTGGCAAACCGTCCGGCGACTCAGGAAGGGAAAGCAGGGCTTGGCTCAGGCTGTGCTCAGTCGGGGAGGAGAACTGCTGACCCAGACTGAGGATATTGTCGGGCGGTGGAAAGAACACTTTGAGGAGCTCCTGAACCCGACCAGTACGTCCTCTGTGGAAGAGGCAGAGTCTGAAGACTCGGGGGAAGCCTCACCCATATCCTTGGTCACTGAAGTAGTCAAAAAGCTCTTCAGGTGTGGATGAGATTCGCCCTGAGATGCTGAAGGCTCTGGACATTGTCGGGCTGTCGTGGCTGACACGCCTAGTCAATGTAGCGTGGAGGTCGGGGACAGTACCTGTGGAATGGCAGACCGGGGTGGTGGTCCTCATTTTCAAAAAAGGGGACCGGAGGGTGTGCTCCAACTATCGGGGTATCACACTGCTCAGCCTCCCCGGGAAAGTTTATTCCAGGGTGCTGGAGAGGAGGCTCCGGCCGATTGTCGAACCTCAGCTTCAGGAGGAACAATGCGGATACCGTCCTGGCCGTGGAACAGTGGACCAGCTCTTTACCCTCGCAGGGTTGTTGGGGGGGGGCATGGGAGTTTGCCCATCCAGTCTACATGTGCTTTGTGGACCTGGAGAAGGCTTATGACCGTGTCCCCCGGGGAATCCTGTGGGGGGGGGTACTACGGGAGTATGGGGTACCGGGGCCATTGGTACGTGCCATTCGATCCTTGTACGAACAAAGTGCGAGCTGCGTCCGTATTCTCGGCACAAAGTCAAGCATGTTCTCAGTGGGTGTTGGACTCCGCCAAGGTTGTCCCTTGTCACCGATTCTGTTCGTGATCTTCATGGACAGAATCTCAAGGCGCAGCCGAGGTGAGGAGAGTGTCCGGTTTGGGGACCTCACAATTGCATCTCTGCTCTTTGCAGATGATGTGGTTCTGTTGGCTACATCAGACCGTGACCTCCAGCATGCACTGGGGCGGTTTGCAGCCGAGTGTGAAGCGGTCGGGATGAGAGTCAGCACCTCCAAGTCTGAGGCCATGGTTCTCTGCCGGGAAACGGTGGAGTGTTCCCTCCGGGTTGGGAATGACTTACTGCCTCAAGCGAAGGAGTTAAAGTATCTTGGGGTCTTGTTCACGAGTGAGGGCAAAATGGAGCGGGAGATGGACAGACGGATTGGTGCAGCGTCTGCAGTGATGCGGGCGCTGTACCGGTCCGTTGTGGTGAAGAGGGAGCTGAGCCGGAAGGCGAAGCTTTCGATTTACTGGTCCATCTACGTTCCAACCCTCACCTATGGTCACAAGCTTTGGGTAGTGACCGAAAGAATGAGATCGCGGATACAAGCGGCCCAAATGAGTTTCCTCCGCAGGGTGGCTGGGCTCAGCCTTAGAGATAGGGTGAGGAGCTCAGACATCCGGAGGGAGCTCGGAGTAGAGCCGCTGCTCCTCCGCATCGAAAGGAGTCAGCTGAGGTGGTTCGGGCATCTGATTAGGATGCCCCCCGGGCGCCTCCCTTTGGAGGTTTTCCGGGCACGTCCAACTGGGAGGAGACCCCGGGGCAGACCCAGAACCCGCTGGAGGGGTTATATATCTCGTCTGGCCTGGGAACGCCTCGGGACCCCCCGGGAGGAACTAGAGAGTGTGGCTGGGGAGAAGGAAGCCTGGGGGGCCCTGCTTAGCCGGCTGCCACCGCGACCCGGCCCCGGATAAGCGGTCGAAAATGGATGGATGGATGGATGGATGGATGGATGGAGGGTTGCTGTTTTGCAGATCAAATCGACCCAACTTGCCAATAGACCCAGTTACATCTCTGCAGTTACATCTCAGATACATACTACATACTAGAAATATTTACTAAACTAGTCTGCCTGAATAGAATAGAATAGAACTTTATTAATCCCGAAGGAAATTCTTGTGCCAGGTTGCATAGCGATACAGTACAAAAACCACAGATTGATAAATAACTAACGTATGTGCAATAACAGTTAAATATACAAATATGTGGGCAAGATAAGATATTCAGACAGCGAAAACAATTGGCATAAAGACCATACTCCCTCATTGAAGGTCTTAGGGGCTCTACATCGGCACTTTCACAATTTCAAAAGAAATCTTAAGACACATCTTTTTACCACTTTCTCCTGAGTGTGTTTTTACCTGATGGTTGTTTCATCTTGTCTTATCCTGCTGTGAGTTCAAGGTCTGAACTCACCTTAAGCTCGTGGCTGTCCATCTGCAGCAGCCGCTCCCCGTCCACGTTTTTGGCGGTGAATTCTGGGACATGGCGTTCCAGGTTGAGTCCGACGAGCCAGCGGGCCACCTGCTGGGAGGTCCACTCTGCCACGCTGGGGGTCTGCCACTGCTGATGCTGCTGCTGCATGGGGAACTGGGCCTCGTCTAGGATCTAGAGATAGAATAAAAGATCATTATGATGATGAATATGTACTGTATATATAAAAAGAGAGAAAGAGAGAGAGAGGGTGAGAGAGACAGAAAGAGAGCTAGAAAGAGTTAATAAAAGATAAGGCAAGCATCGCATGCGACAACAGGGGGATATATGGATATTTACATGACAAAATGGGGCATTTCTATGTAGATTATATCTATGTGATAAAACAAACCATGCATGCCGCAGACATTGTGCGGCAGTCTTACCTCGTCGTCTATCATATCCAAACTCTGAGCACGGCAGCGTGAAGGACAACAGAATACAACTTTATTAACACCAAATGAAGAAGAAGCATCAAAGAAAAAAACTAAATGGCGCCCGTTGAGAAGACATCTCGCTGTGTTGTTGTCACGTGATGTAAAAGAGAGAAGAGGGCGGTGTGTACCTCGTCCGAGGAGAGCGCCGGCGTGTGAGACGTGGTCTGGGCCTCGTTCTGCAGGCTGCTGATCTCCACCGAGCTGCCGCTGCTGCCGTCCAGGCTCGGAGCCGGACCCTGCGGGAGAAGCAAAAAAATAACCACAAGGCCCACAATGTACGGGTGTACAACACTTGGGTCTCTTAGTGAGATCCGGCGCTGGGAGTTTTTTTTCAGTCCGATTTCTTTTCTTCCCCAGACCCAAATGATTAGATAATTAAGATGGATCAGTTAATTTGTTTTTGAGTGATCTATGAGAGAAAATTAATGAAGAATAAGAATGCATGCGCGAGAATGATTGTGTATTCATGAAGACAAGCAGTATGCATGTATACATCTAAATCATTTCTTCTGGGGTGAGAAATTGGATTTTCACGCTAGAAAGACTGTTATCGAATACTAAAAGATCAGCGTGGTGATAGGTTAAATAAATAACCAATTTCAAACTGATTTGATTTAAAGCTGTACAATCTTTCATTGATTTATCAACTTATGTCGGCTGATCATATATGACATCTGGTTTGTGCGGGGTTCTTTAGATTCAGGAACCTTTATGATTATGGAAAATGTATCTGCGTGCTTATCCCTTAAACCACCAATCATAGGCCATTGCGCCGACAGAGAGGTATGATTGGAAGAAAAGTGCAGGAAACACAATATATACAATACCAAATAATATGAGTATGAGAAGAAGTGGGGCCAGGTTAAAAAGCTCTGTTGAACAAAAACAGTTTAACGGTTTATTTAAATAAGTAATCATAGGAAATACAAATACAAAATACAAAAAGCGTTGAACTATTTCTGTTTGTTTATACACAACTTTGCTAAAATATTTGCCCATCCAAATGTTAAGTACAAAAACTATTCTGGATGAAATTCAGACAAAGATAATGATTGAATACATGATTGGACCAATAACATTTGACTTGGTTTTACTTTCTGAATGTTTTTTGGTATTTTTCCAAACGTTTTATTAATGAAGTGGGGATTGGAATACATTTGTTTGTTTGTGTGTATATGTGTTCTTATATAACGCTGTCTGTCCCAAGATGATGTTAGCCTTGCGGCGCCACAGCAACGTCCACCACAACACAATGATGACATCATCAAGCTGCTGCGCTGTGCAGTCTGACCTCAGATACCTTGGCCTTGTGTTTCTCTGGACTGTCCTCCACCGAGCGCTCTGTGGAACTGAGGGAGAGATATAGAGACAGAGAGAGGGAGACAGAGAGAAGACCCACACCCCGCACACACACCACACACACACCACACACACACACAACACACACACAACACCACACACCACACACACACACACACACACCCACACACACACACACACACACACACACACACACACACACACACACACACACACACACACACACACAGGGAGACAGAAAGAGGGAGACAGAGAAAGGAACACACACAGAGAGGGAGACAGAGAGAGAGACACACACACACACACACACACACACACACACAACACAAAGAGTGAGAGGGAGACAGAGAACAGAGAGATAGGGGGACCCAGATAGAGACAGAGAGAGAGACACACACAAACGGGGACAGCAAGAGAGGGATAGAGAGACAAAGAGACACAGTGAGAGAGAGAGAGACACACACACACACACACACACACACACACACACATTAGGAGGTTAATGGAGATAATGACATAACATAGACTTAGTTCCCAGACCGCTTGTGCATCATTCTCAAACTCCTGTGTGCATGTGTGTGTGTGCTGCGAGGGAGAGAGAGAGGGAGAGAGTGAGAGAGTGGGTGAGCGAGGTACAGAGTGACCGTGTCTCTTGTTTGATACCACCAACTGTGTGTTATTGTCCTGCCATTACCCCTGGCTTGTACTCTCAACCTCTCTCTCTCTCCCTTCATTTCCCCCTCTTCTCTCCTTCTTCTCTGCCTTTCCTTGGCATCACCCACACACACACACACACACACACACACACACACCACACACACACACACACACACACACACACACACACACACACACACACACACACACACACACACACACACCACACACACACACACACACACACACACATTCTACTGACTGATTATATTGCTGCCGACAATGAGTGCAGCAGACTGAGGGGTGTAGTGGAAACAGCATTGTCTGATACACACAAATATACTGTAGGTGGTGCACTGTAAGTTATTTGTTTTAACACACACACACACGCACGCCCGCGCCTGCTTAGACACTTAATTAACACGCACATACAAACAAATACAATAACAGCAAAGGTGTGTGTGGGCGTGCACACGTGTGAGTGAGTGTGTGTGTGTGTGTGTGCGTCTGTTTTCCTGCTGTGCCGTTGCGGACCCAGAGAAAAAAGAAAAAACAAAAAGAATTAATAATAAAAAACAAAAAACAAACAAAGAGACTGCCGACTGTGCAGAAAATGCAACAGTGATAATTAAGGACTAACGGAAGAGATCAATAAACACAGATACACACAAACACACACACACACACACACACACACAACAATGTGTCTCGCTTGTATGCTCCTGCTAAACACAACAACATGGAAGTTCCAGACCAGGGGTACATCAGGAGTCCCCCTGTCCGAGCGTTAGTTTGACAAACAGGAGCATTCTGGGAACACGTGTTTACCTGTTCCCCGGCGAGGCCCGGGGGTCCTTGGTTCTGCTCTGCTGTAGCGACACTCTGAGCAGAACAGATCGAGGAGAGGAGAGGAGGAGAGGAGGAGAGGAGAGGAGCGGAGGGGAGGAAGTCAGCCGGTACTGTGTGTTACTATGGTTACCAGATAGATGGGACACCGTGATCATCACAGTCTGTGTGTTATTGTCACACGCTTCAACACATGTTTCTTTTTACAATGTTCCAATGATTGTTTTGTTCTTACTGAAACTTGAAAAATAAATGATACAAGCTCTGTAAAATACACACACTCACACACAGAGAGAAAGAGAAAGAGAGAGAGAGACAGAGAGACAGAGATAAAGAGAGAGAGAGAAAGAGAGACAGAGATAAAGAGAGAGAGAGAGAGAGAGAGAAAGACAGAGATAAAGGGAGAGAGAGAGACAGTCTAAGTCTACCAGCTTTCCCAGGAGACTGTATGTATGGGTGGACACTCCCACCTGTGATGTCACTAGAGGGTAGATTTTGACATGGCTTGTAACGGCCGGTCATGGCTAATTGTTTACATTTACATTGAGGGCATTTGGCAGAGGCTTTTATCCAAAGCGACTTACAAAGAGTACATTTGTTGAAAGGGACAGCAATATATCACTGTGGTACAAGATAAGAATAGAGCAGGTTTCAATCATTTATAATTGCAAGGTTTATAGAACAGTAGTTTCATAATCAACATCCCACCTGGCCATAAAATAGGGACCCCTTTAAAATCAATAATAAGGTTCCCATGTAGTGTAGTTGTGTTGTGCTGTGTTAGGTCTAGATGGTTAGGTCAGGGGGCTTGTGCCTGGTCATCATACCCGGGCCCCGGGGCCTGTCTGCTGGGGGTCTCTCCTCTCCCGGTGCCGGCCGCTCCACACCCCCCCACGTTAGACTGGCCCCCTGCGGACCGTAAACACGCAACACAATTGTGTGTGAAGTGACTTTGGGTACCTAGAAAAGCGCGATATAAATTAAATGTATTAACACACACACACACCACACACACACACACACACACACACACACACACACACACACACACACACACACACACACACACACACACACACACACACACACACACACACACACACACACCACACACACATACGCGCGCTGTGACACACGGCAGATGATAACACACACACTCTGTGACACGCGCAGCAGGCGATGATAAACACACTCTCCTGAAGCATGACTCAGCTCCCAACTAAGTCACGGTGATTGCAGCTTATTATTGCGTTTATTTTGGTTTCATCGCTCAGTGCATTTTTCATACTTTGGCGTCCCGATGAATATGACTTTCACGTCACCGGGCTTTTCACTTCTATATACTTTACTCTGTCATACAAAATGTTACTTTAAAGCAAAAGGACACGTTATTAAAAACATTTTTAAAACAGGGTAAGAAAAAAACCTAAGCATACATTTACATTTACATTTAGGGCATTTGGCAGACGCTTTTATCCAAAGCGACTTACAAAGAGTACATTTGTTGAAGGAGAGGCAGCAATATATCACTGTGGTACCTGAAGATAAGAATAGAGCTGTTTTCCAGCATTCATATTTACGAGACGAATAGAACGAGTTTCATAATTGCCAAGTTGCCTGCATAAGTAGCTGGGCAGGCGTGCAATTCTAAGCATGATACAACATCTGAGAACAACAACAATGCTAAGTGCCATTCATATGCATACAATGCATACAATGCATACAAAACCTAAAATTAGGCAGTTCCATAGGCCTAAAATATATTTAGTTGAGTTTAGATTTTTTTATGTAACTGGTCCCTGCATTCCAAATGATTGACTCTTTTTTTCTGTTACAGTTAAATCCTGACTCGACACTATGCCCAACATTTTCTATCCAATGACATGGCTTTTTGTGGTGTGGAGGCGGGCCCTGCGCTAAACTGACCGTCGTGATTGGCTCCCTGTGGCAGTGGCGCTCGTCTCGGCGAACCCTCGGCGCTGCCGGGGTTCCGGAGGCCCGCCCCGTCGAAGGAGGACGCGCTGCGCACCGACCCGCTCCGGCTGTGGGCGGGACTTCCTGTGGGGCCCTCTGACACCTGCCGGGAAGAGAGTTGGAAAGAAAAATATCTAATACGTAAAGTAAACAGCCTAGTAGCCGCCGTATTGGTTAGTTGGCGCCGGGAAACATTCTAGAATTGTATCCAGAAACCATTCAAACGTAGCTAGTTCTCCGTTCCATTTCCCCACTCAGGCAGCATTTAGAATGTGTTGCGGTTGACTTTTCATGTTTCCCCAAAGAGTCCCAACGGTTCCCCCACCACAACCATCTAGGCTCCATTGCGTCCGGCGGTCCCTATATACCACACGGCATCCATGTCTCCCTCCTTCAAACCTAACTGTCCCGTCCATAGTCTAAAAAGACGCCTTGAATTATATCAATGATAAAGCAAAACAGACGCGTTCACTGCTTCATCGGCCTGCCTCCTCTTTGTCTTCGGGGGGTGTTCTCATTGTCTTTTTCCAGACTAACGACGACGCGAGGAGGTTTGTGTGGCTACTTTGTTTCAAAACAATAACTTCCATCGGTTTTTGTCAGTGCCATTTCTGCCCCCCAATCACGATTCATCACTCCTGCCTCCTCTCTCTCGCTCCGCCTCGGTACGGTACGGTACTGCTCCAGCTCCGCTAACAAAAGGCAGCCATTAGCACCCTTCCATCAGTGGCTATTGTAACACGCTGAGAAGCAACGGCATCATTTGTTCCGCTAGCGCTGCGGACTAACACCGCAATTAATGCGTCTCTCTTCAAGGAAGGAGACGATGATACAAGACACTGCGTGGATGGGCCGAACGGGCAAACAAAACACACACACACACACACACACACTCGCAAATCAACTCTTCCATGACTCCATGTGGGAAATTAATAGAATTTGAGTGTGGGTTTATTGACAAACCTCTCCCTCCGTCGAGCTGATGCTGCCTCGCACCCGAGCGCCGTGGTTGGTCTTTTTACTGGGGGACTGGGCGGAGAGCTCCTTCAGGTCTGAGAACACACACATGCACACACACATGCACACACACACACACACACACACACACACGCACACACACAGGCATGCGCACACACATACACATTCATACATGGGGGGAATTCATACACACACACATGGCGCTGTTCATCAATTTTAATATGCAGCGAGGCGAGGCTGTTCAGGCAGTGAACCGTAGACGCAGCAGCTCAGAGTGATGCGCTACAGTAACCAAGTTAACTCTCTCCACTGTAGAACCATGTATACCCTGCGTCACAACCTGCAACACTGAAGCATGCTAGCTTGGCTCTCCACGCAACAGCAGCAGCAGCAGCAGCCACTTATTATAACAAAGTACTGTTAAAAATGGCACATGATCTGTGTCAAACGCCACCTCGTCCAAAAGTCTTCCAGTGGCTCTGCTCATCTATTAAGACATGCATAAACAAAGGTGTATCCTCGTAGATGTGTACCGCATATATCTAAAATAAAAATAAAGTGCACAGAAAAAAAATCATTCTACTCTACTCTGTGAACCTGACCTACAGTGCCTCCATTGAAAAAACGATTCAAGCTAATACTAACAACTTTTGATTGAGATTTGTCCAGAGGAAGAAGCGTCATATTTTAGCCGGGGACAAGGGGATTATTATTATAGAGTGAATTATTATTTTTCATCCGGGACCAGACAACTGATCAACAAAATGTGTCTGTCTGGAGAGTATTTATAACCACGATTCACTTCATCTCTCCCATTAGCCACCGTCCACTTCGCTAATTCTGAATACTCATGAATCTCCACTAATCTAATCATACCCTCCTCTCTGCTGTGAGACCTTATCAGGCTTAAATATGAACTAAATTAACCTCCATTAGGGATGGAAATTTGATAAAATTTTAAAATGTTCATCCCCCCCCCCAACTGCCATAACACAAAAACAACAACAAAAAAACAACCACAACAAAGTCATCACCATGGTAACAACGGACCTGCAGCCAGGGTATGTGCAGGTGCCCTGGCGGTGCTGCTGCTGCTGGCGCCGGCCCTGCTACTGTTGTTGCTGTTGCTGTTGTTGCTGTTGTTGTTGTTGTTGACCTGGATTCCGTTCTGCTTCATCAGCTGCATCAGCTCTGACTCCAACGTTGAGATCTGGACACAGGCAGAGAGGGGGGAGGAGGCAGAGAGGGGGGAGGGGGCAGAGAGGGGGGAGGGGGGAGGCGGGCGGGGGAGGAGGAGGAGGAGGAGGAAGGGAAATAATCAGCCAATGGTCTTTCAGTCATTAAAAAACTCATTTAACAACTTCCAGTGTGCGCTGTTATTAAGGGGAAGGCCAAAGTAATTGCAAATATTTAAGGACCTTTAACTGGCCTCTTTCCCCTAATCTGATGGGTCAAAAGATTCCCATTTCTAATTAAAACTTGAACAGCGTTCAATACAAGTCAAACTTCGGCATTTCTGCTGAATGCAGAAAATGTATGCAGCGGCAATTTATGCAAACACTGGCTCACTGATGTCATCGGTGAAATAGCTGGTCAATTCCCCATATTTCGATAATCAGAGCGTAATATTAACAATACAAACATATTGTATCATTACTATACACATCAAATGATATGTTAAAATGTCAACTAACCCTTTTATAATAATGTCATTCTAATTAACGTCGAAGGTAGCGGAAGTCAAGTGGGACAAACCGGAGCTCTGAAATGTTACCCGAATTTCCAATCTGCAATTCCGAGTCGGACAACCGACCGCTCAATTGATTTTAACGGAGCTTGTTTTTTTTCCCAGAGTTCCGAGTTGTCTTGAGAACTCAACAACAACAAAAACAACAAGGTATACTGTACAGTGGTACCATGATACACAACGCTAGTACATTGCGTGTGTCGTGTAGTAGTAGTAGTAGTAGTAGTTCTTCTCAGGAGAGTTTGTTTGGTCGATCGGTTCTCTCACCCTGACTTGCAGGCTCTGGATCTCGGCCAGGTGGGCAGCCTCCGCCTCCTCCAGCTTCTTCCTCTCCGCATCCTCCTTCTGTACCAGCTCTACCTCCCTGGGGACACAGAGAGAGAGAGACGGGGTGCGGGTGGGGGTGTCAATGTGCTGCTGCTTGCTGCTGAGTCACCTCACTTTAAGATGGAACCACCGAGAATGGGGAAGGGGGGGGGGAGGGGGGGGTGACACAAACAGAGACAGTAGAGAGAGTGTGAATGGGTTTGTGTGTATGTGTGTGTGTGTGTGCGTGTGCGTGTGCGTGAGTTTCCTCTCTCAGGCCGTTTCCAAGACTGTCACTTTAACTTATTTCACACACTGACCTCGTAAAATCTAGCACACAGACATGCTCACACGCACACACACACTTCAATATGGCCGCTCTGATCCCTCCCCGCCCAAACAAAACACTCTATCTATCGCTCTCTCTTACACAAAGACACATGGTCTCTCATCTCTCATCTCAAAAATTATGTTTTTGTCTTTCTGTCACTCTCTCTGTCTCTGTCTGTCTCACACACACACACACACACACACACACACACACACACACACACACACACACACACACACACACACACACACACACACACACACACACACATATACGCACACACACAGACACACACACACACACACACACACACACACACACACACATATACGCACACACACAGACACACACACACACACACACACACAGAGAGCGAAGTTTGCATAACAAACAGAGGCTCCTCATTAAGACGTCTCCTCTCTCCGTCCTCCTGGTCCTCGCTGACCGGGCCACTGTGAGAGTACACTGCTCCGCTAGCGATTAGCATGGAGACAGTTAGCTCCCACCGTACACAGAGCCTGAGCTTCACCCCCGGGGGCACCGTGGCCCAATTAGGGCCAATCGCAGTGGCGGGGGGCCCGAGAGATTGTGATGGGGACTGACCGGAGTACTGGAGGAGGAGGAGGAGGAGGAGGAGGAGGAGGACGAGGAGGACGAGGAGGACGAGGAGGAGGAGGACGAGGACGAGGACGAGGACGAGGACGAGGACGAGGAAGAGGAAGAGTGAAGGGAAACTCCAATGCCGTTAGGTTGGGCTGAGACTTACGAAAAGAGGAGGGTTTTTTGTTTTGATTTACAGAGTAAAGATGCGTTCAATTTCCTTACTGGCTCCATGGTTAATAGCGAAATTACTCTTTTTGATGATGGCAGTTTAAAATAATTAATGTTAGTTCTTGATCAATTTGGAAAAACACTAAAGTAAGTGTGCTTTAATTACACAGCGGGGGAAAAGGGGTTTGGGAGGTGGATGGGGGTTAGGGTCTGGGGGATTAGCATAATTGCTATGTTTATAAAAAGAGTTCCCAAAGCACCTTTCCTATATTTATCTTTTGCCGTAGCTGTTAACACATTGCCTTGCAAGTTTTCTCACAGGTTCAGGGTCGAGTCTTTCACCTTAGTGGCCGCATTCTGTTGTATCATTTATCATTTATCATTCTGTTGTATCATTTACTTTGGTCATACTGTGTAAACATCGCCTTCATAAGTCAGACACAGAAAAAACAAAACCAGAACAGACAAAATGTCTGCCCCTCCCTGTGACCTGTTGAATGCATTGGTAACACATTTCGACCAAACCCAAACACGTCGTATCGCTGACCATTAACTCTTCTAAAGCGAGGGCGTACGGTTTCATTAGTCCACAAGTCTACTCGTAGTCATACATCTGTTTTCCTTTTGGAAAAATCAAAGCCATGACAGCATAATCAACAGAAATTACCTTTTTGAGCTTTTTTACTCCCTGCCAATCGATTGTTTGAGTGATAACATTGTTGTTGTGGTTCCTCCCCCAGGATAATTTGGCCAGAAAAAACTGAAGTGAAAGAAAATTAAACGGCCGATTCACAGATTTGAGCTTGTCTGCCATCAGACATTAGACGTTAATCTGATGGTCTGATTTGTGAGACCAACAGTTAACTAAAGGTCTAGTAATCATTTACTGGTGTTCATAACATAACCATTACGCTAACCCACTACGTCTAACCGCTACCCTATGCTAACGCTATATAACAACAAGGTCAGCGTCAGCTGTGTAATATAATAACTTGTGTCACCGCATTGACTAATGTTAACAAACGGTTAATTAATGTACCCTTATTGTAAAGTGTTACCAATGCATTTAGCGGTGGATCCCCGCTGTGAAAAAACAGTTGATCGCCGCCACTAAAAGACAGTTGATCACCGCCGTTAAAAAACAGTTGATTAGCCGCTAAAAGACAGTTGATGGCCGCCGCTAAAAGACAGTTGATGGCCGCCGCTAAAAGACAGTTGATGGCCGCCGCTAAAAAACAGTTGATTAGCCGCTGAAAGACAGTTGATGGCCGCCGCTAAAAACCGGTTTTGCCGCCTAAAAGAAACACTCACTTCTGCTGGTAGTCCTTGATGAGCTTCTTGGCCTTGTTGTACTTCTTCTCCAGCGTCTGGTACTGCGCCTGCGCCTCCTTCAGGTGCTCGTTGACCGTGTGGCAGAGGGTCTGCGCCTCGATCCAGTAGCCCTCCAGCTTCATCATGCGCTCCTTGTTCTCCTCCATGCTGGCCTGCAGCTGGCTCTTCTCCTTCTCCCACCGCTGCTTCTCCCGCTCCACCGACGCCAGCTGGGGGGGGGAGAGGGAGGGGAAGGAAGGAAGGAAGGAAGAGGAAGGGGTGAAGGTGAAGGTGAAGGTGCCTTCACTTGGTGCACGTAAAGGTGCACGTTTTCATTTCACTGCATATCCTGTATGGGACAAATAAAGTTATTGAATCTTGACATTTTTGTAAACTCATGCGGTGCGTGAGTTTAATTATCCACGCTTACATCTCAATTAGTTCATTTTTCCCATGAAATCCAACCCGACTCAAATATAAGAGAAATCAGCCCAAAAGCTGTTCTACACAACAGAGAGAGTTGGGGAAGCTCTCGTGTTTTAACTTCAACCACAACCTGCTACAACCTGCTAGAACTAACTATTAGTTTCTGATTGTTATTGTCTCAACCCACGGAGCTCAGAGTGCACTGATTCTTACTTATAGTACCTTTAACTGACCTCTCCCCCACACACCAATAGTTAAGTGATTGGTCAAAAGTGAACACCGAAGATTCCCGTTCATAATTTCATAAAAAGACGCAGACGTTGGACAAAGATGTACAAAGTCGTTCACGGGGTGAGCTCAGTGTGTCAAATATTAAGAAAGTAAATAAATACAAATAAAACAGACACTTAGGGTAAACCCAAAGAGTGTGATTAATTCATATTTCACGACATAGGGGGGAGTGAAAAAACAACCAGGCGTTCACATCTGGCAAAAACAAACTAAGCACAATTTGTGCGGGCAGAATCTGAACATTTTAATATCCACACACCCCCCCACACCTCCACCTCCCACTCCATAAACATCGATCTCCCAGCTCCCTCCGCCTAAAAGGTGAGCATGTTAGAGACGAGCACATCAATTTGAGATGCAATAAAAACCGCTGCTATTACATTTGACCGAGTATATGAATTGCACGTGCTGGTGAAAGGAAGATATGGTCACACCCACACTAGGGCTGGGCGATCTGGCAAAAAATATAATCACGATATTATTTCCCATACTGATCGATAAATTTTTTTTTTCCGATTGTTTTATAACAATATATAATTTGATAATGCTGCCAGTTTGAAGAGTATCCTGATTATGACAAATGAAGAAGACACCAGAGGGTTCATTAGTTAAACTTTAGAACAGTTTATTAACAAAAATAATAATATTAATATAATATTAAACACTGCAAACATGCTGTAATAGTCTTAATAAAACACACCTTTCAAATTATTTAAATGTAAATAAAACTGAAAGCTGGGCAGCAAACATCTCACATGTTTTTTTCGAGGCTCAAGTGGCTCAAATGCCCTGTGCAACTTTAAGATATAATAAAGTACAAAACATCAATTATGAAGTGGTTAAATCAGAGGTGGGCAAACTACGGCCTGCGCTGTTGTTTAATCCGGCCGTCGGGCATTTACATTAACCACAGACCTATAATAGGACTCAACTTAACAAATCCATAGAGAGGTGTCTCGGTAGCACAGCGACTAGAGTTCTCGGTTGTCAGTTCTGCGGTCGTGTGTTCAAGTCCTGCTTGGAGCGTGACTGGTGGGATTTGAACTCAGGACTGCAGAGCTGAAGGTACGAATTCTCTCTCTCACTGAGACAGCACACTATGATGTGTTACCTTTCAGTCAACACACTAACCCTAAGTCCTGTTGATTGTGTTGTTGTGTCCTGATGGTGCAGTGGAGAAGGTCATGTGTTCAAGTCATGATGGAAATCTCTTGTCCTTTTCCAACTTAACAATGCAATAAGTGTAATGTCAAATGTCACCTCCGACCGCTTCACAGTGTGGTGTCTCGGTGGCACAGAGAATTGAACACGTTAATTAGAAAGTAACTTATATGCAACTTATCCACACTTCAGCTCGTAACATCTCTTATGCATTACACCTCAAGCGTTCGCCCTACCAACGTTAAAACATCATATTTTCAGATCAAAATTATTATTTGTTGCAGAGAGACAGTGTATGAGCACAGAACGCATCAAACGAAACAACAACTGTAATAATAATAATATTAATAATAAAAAGGAATATACTGGCTTTACATCTCTTAAATGAAATCTGGAAACACTGTAAACCAGTCATTATGCAACACTTTTTAGCTTGTGCACATCATTTAATACCATGATAGGTTTTTTGCCAGAAAGGCATCATATCTTTCACAATGAAGTACGACACTGCATTATTTATATCCTCGCTTCTTTTTGAACGTCTTTTACATGGGAAATGGCAGCAAATGACAACACAAGGGCTTTCTTGGCTCCGCCCCCATGTGTAGTCACTGGGGCGCTACCGTCTCAGGTGCTTCAATAGGTTGCTCGTGTTTCCCGTCTTGATCGACACGTCCAACGACATGTAGACGCAGATGGTCGTTTTCTGCGCCTTGTCGTTTTTTTTTTAAAGTAACCAAACCAGTCATCATAGACTTCGTGAAGCGCTTTCTGTCGACCATTTGGTCACTTTGGAACTCACGTTCCTCACGTGTCACTCAGTCTGTTGTTCTTTCTTTGCGTCGCTGTTGGTAAACAACACCTCGTGCCGTGGTAGAAATGGGCGTGTCGAGCCAAAACACTGCACACTGATTGGCTGTTGTCGCATTTATTTCCGGTGCGTCATGACGCTGCTGTCAGATCTATCCAGATCGAAAAAAATAGCGAAGGCTGATAGATTGAGATTGACAAAAAATGTATCGCGATCTGGATTCGAGATCGATTAATCGCCCAGCCCTAACCCACACCCCTTACCCACACATACTCCCACACACAAGGGATCCTGGATGGTGTTATTCTGATGTAAGCTCATCATCTCGATGCTTACTTTAAAGAAATCTTGAATCTTGAGTAAGGAAGATGCATAATCCCTACCCGGTCATAACAAAATGACATGTATCCAAAAATTCACTGTAGGTTACTTTCGGTGAAAGTGCCTCTTAAACGACTAAATAGTGATAATAATATATAATAATATATCCACACAATTCTTCTTTTTTTGCACAAATAATAAAATGCTAAAAATATGATTCTGTTGTGAATAAAAAACCCACCAGACGGCACAAATAACCAGAAAAACAACCAGATATTTTGAGAATTACAAAAAAAACCTGGCAGTGCAGGGATAACCTCACACCAACAACAAGCAGCCACTCCACCCCCTCCAACAACCACACCCCACCCCCCGTCAACACCATGTGACCGCACCCCCGTCAACACCATGTGACCACGGAGACGCACACGCCCACCACCTCTCGCTTACCTTGTTCTTCAGCTTCAGGATCTCGGCCTCGGTGACCGTGTGTTTGATCTGGAGCTGTGTGGGACAAGAGAGAGAGAGAGAGAGGGAGAGAGGGGAGAGAAGATGAGAGAGGAAACCAGAGAGAAGAGAGAGAGAGAGAGAGAGAGAGAGAGAGAGAGAGAGAGAGATCATCGAATCCGAGATACACAGAGGAGACAGTGACGGGGGGAGGGGGGGATGGTCTCATAATGCATGGCTGCAAGCTCTGCTCATGGCTGTCGATGCATTGTATGATGGGCGGAGTCAGCCCACCCTGTCTCTTCCGTGACAGTGCTACCCCCCCACCCAACCCCAGAGAGGAAGAGAGAGAGACAGAGAGAGACAGAGAGAGAGTTAGTAATACAGAGGGGGTGGGGATGGAGGTGTGGTCAGAGCCAGGGCCCTGTAGCGGACCAATAGACCCTTTTTTTCACGGATTGTCAATAGCAGGGTAAAGTCACTTCCTGTTCCTGTTCGTTTTAACGTGAGGGGTCGGTATAGTTTATGTCTGTGGCAGCACCACTCGCCCCACCAGTACGGTATCAATGTATATTTGACTAGACTTGACTGGTTGTGTCTCTACTGGTAGCTAAAATCAAACGCACCCATGATTCATGTTATGCGCTGCAGATGGGTTCTGTAGCTGTGAAAACAGGCATCTATAGACCCCAGGATGGAGAGGGGAGAACAACCGAAGCAGGATCATACAGCTGGATGAAAGATGATGGAGAGACTGGAGAAGCAGAGGGCGACTGAACAGAGCAAGGGAACACGAGAAGAAAAGATGGCCAACACTTAGGCTGCGTCAACTCAGCAGAGTCAGTGGACCCAGAGCGCGGCGGTGCGCTGCTGTTGTTGACGCGGTTAACTTTATTGACCTATCGGCCGCAAGCTAATGGAAAATCCACCAAGCGGATATCTCAAAATGTAAATAAAAGTCATTTATGTGGTTGTTTTAAATGTGCTATATAAATAAACTTGATTTGATGATTTGATTTATGTAACATTTCTGTGATGTGCTGTTGCTGAGACAGATTATTTTTCTCCTCCTCCCTGACTTATTTGCAGATCACAGACATCTAGAGTAAGTGAATGTGAAAGCTGGTGTGTGTGTGTGTGTGTGTGTCTGTGTGTGTGTGTGTCTGTGTGTGTGCGAGAGGGAAAGTCACACAAAAAGTACTGCAGAATAAGACAGTAAGAAGTGTGATGCACAGAGAAACAGCAAATTGAGAGAGAGAGAGGGGGCACGATTGTGTGTGTGTGTGTGTGTGTGTGTGTGTGTGTGTGTGTGTGTGTGTGTGTGTGTGTGTGTGTGTGTGTGTGTGTGTGTGTGTGTGTGTGTGTGTGTGCGAGTGTGTGATTGTGGGGGCCAATACGCAGACGGCTAATGTTTTTTCGGCGAGACGTTTAGCGCGACGGCTTCAGATTCAGCTGTCGGCAGTCGCCGTGGAGACAGATGTGGTGCGTGCCGCCCGGCTACTCAAGACGGTCTGTCTGTCCGTGGGGAGGCCGCCTGCCACGGGGCTCAGTCAATCAGGCAGCTGTTCCCGCCGCCTGGAGAGAGCGCGCCGCAACAACCAGCCGTCGACGGTATCGGCAATCTGCCATCATCCGCCATCACCGCCGCCGCCACTGTTGCTCTCTCGACGTTCTGAGACGAGCTTATGTGCGAGAGTCCCGTTGCGCGTGGAATTGCGTCCAAGGAGTGTATCGCCTTTCATGAATAACAGGCTTTGTGGGGCCGCTTGCACGCAGGTGGTGGGAGGGGGGGGGGGGTTCGAAAACACATTGAGAAGAGAACAGGAGTTTTGCTGCATTCTCCAGGGTGTTAGCCACATAATATAATATAATGCCAGTATAATGCCGGTGGTGGTGCCTTAGCATTAGCGTGTCTACACATCCAGATTAGGCCTTAAGAGTTATAACGTAATCCGATTCCGGGTCATGCAACAATATGTGAACGTGAATTAATCGTAATCTTAATCTAAAGAACTAAACGCTGTGACCTCTGACCTCTCGGAACTTCTGGTAGAGTTTGCCGGCGTCCACCTCAGAGGGGGAGAGGACGTCGTCGTTCTCGGGCAGGTCGAACACCTCGATGCTCTTGTCCCCGCCGGAGCCCGCTGGACCGCCGTCTTCCTCGTCCGTGGCGTACTCGCCCGTTTGCTTCGGAGAGACGACAGAGAAACAAAATGGCGGGCGACCGTTAAGAGGTCCTGTATGTAAGAATCATGACTTCCCTCCAGGGACTACCGTACACGTAGGATTTGACAAGCTCAAATCACTTTCAATTGCCAGTATATGAACAACAGGTTGTGATGGAACGTGAAATTAGATCTTTCCGACTCGCTCTCTGTTGCGTAGAACCCCCTGTGGACTGCATTTCAATTTGATTTGAATCGGGTCGCTTTTGGCATCTGTCGCCGTCAAAATAAGACATTTTTACACATTATGTGTTTTAATGTCACGTTTCAATTCGTTAAAGAAAACAGTTTACATATGAGGGGTGGGAGAACGGAGGATTCGAAAGTGAATTCCTCACGCAATCTTGACTTTTACTTTTATAATCATGTCGCCTATTTATTGCAAAAGTAAAAAGAGAGACTAGGAATTTTCTGATTAGTTTTTTGACTTTTTATCGATATGTCAAGGTGAGTCTTTCAATACTTTGCCTGAAGTGCTATACAAAAAAACCCCATTGTTATTTTAAATCTGATTATAAATGCGTGAATCACATGCATTTCTAAGAAGTTTGTCAGTCAGTCAGTCAATTTCATTTGTATCGCCCTTAATCTCAGTTACAGTCCCAGAGGGCTTTACAGGCCATATGATTATTGTCGTGAATACTGGTAATAAAAAATACATCAAATAATGCCAAACATAGTCCATCCACCTCCTACACATCCCCCAGCGTTACAGCAGCAGCTAGCTGCAAGAAACGCCATCTCGCATCTCCCGTGGCTCAGTGGTGGCGAGTGTTTGGTGGGTCTTCTCGTTACCGAGGAAATCCCATTTACTCACTATCTTCCGATTACCTCTCACACATCCAAGGACCTGTTTTGTTTTGGGGGTTTTTTTACGATTCTGTTTGTGTGATATTCGGTTTTATCTCGTCAATTGATCAATATGTTCCCACCGTCCGAGAATGAGATTGATTCCGTGAGATAGATTTCTCATTCAATCACTTGGCAGACAGCGGTATCAGGATGCAGTATGAAGACCTGTTTTTACATTTTCACAAACCCACAATAACATGAAACGTAATTATGAGAGGAGAAATTCAAACACTCATTTGTATATAATATAAACCCATCACTGACTCCGGCATTGCCGTCAAGCATTGGAGAGACGCTATTTTGTTGTTTTGATATATTGCCTTACCATGGTTGTAAATCTGATTACATACCAGGGGATGTGTGCGTGTGTGTGTGTGTGTGTGTGTGTGTGTGTGTGTGTGTGTGTGTGTGTGTGTGTGTGTGTGTGCACGTGCACGGGCGAGTGCATATGTACATGAGTGTGTGTGTGTGTGTGTGTGTAGGTGTCAGAGAGAGATGGAGAGAGCGAGTGAGAGAGAGAGTGTGTGTGTGTGTGTGTGTGTGTGTGTGTGTGTATGTATGTCTTTCCCATGTGCAAGCAGCCACACATGCGCACACACATGCTCATGCACGTGTGTGCACGTGCGCCTTATTACGAAGCCTGATGGTAAACATCAGCTCAACTCTTTATGAACCCACCAGTGGCAGGTCAAAAAACAACACGCACACACACGCACACGCAACACACACACAACACACACACACACACACACACCAAACGTAACTCCTCCCCCCTCCCGATGAAGCCGTTTTATTAATATATTATATATTCATAGGGTTATTCATAGCGATGAGGTATTTTTATTGGCACGCCACATAGATCACAGAAACGGCTCCGCAAATGTTTTCCACCCATCGGCAAATTATTTCCGAGTTATGGGTGACGGTTATCTCTGTTTTTACAGCGCTTAAATCTCTTTTAAACATATGTGTATGTGTCTCTAGCACGCTTCTGTGAACAAGTGCTATTGGCAGAACATTGAATATGTTCTAGTATTTGCTGTGGTCCATATTTACATATCGGCATCTAATGGCTGGCTGGCGTTGAGGAAAAACCGGAAGGTATAATGAAAATAATTAGAGGAGTAAATTAATTCTGGGTCTCCATTCGTAATCTGTGTTTGTGTGCATTAAATGTGTGCATATGTGTGTGTGTGTGTGTGTGGGTGCAGTAGGGTGCATTTATTCATGCGGACGTAAAGGGGACCTGAGAGAGAGACACACTATGAGATGTCCCCATGCATGCTTTAGTCCTAGAAAGCCTGTCTTGTGTAGTTTCCCTCCTGCGTTAACGAATGTCCCTGAAGCAGCTCACCCAGAGAGCAGCTAACCCACCCGCCTCTCTGCCCTAGGGCCCACAACTGGTGTGTGTGGGTGTGTGTGTGTCAAGAGAGAGAGAGAGAGAGAGAGAGAGAGAGAGCTAGATAAAGTGTGTGTAAAATGGGCTGACTGCAAAAGTGTGTGTAAATGTGAGTGAGAGTGTGAGTGTGTGTGTGAGTGAAAGAGGGAGAGAGAGAGAGAGAGAGAGGAGAGAGAGAGAGAGAAGAGAGAGAGAGAGAGAGAGAGAGAGAGAGAGAGAGAGAGAGAGAGAGAGAAAGCTAGATAAAGTGTGTGTAAAATGAGCCGACTGTATACTGTATGTGTGTGAGTGTGAGCGTGTGAGTGAGAGAGAGGGAGAGAGATAGAGATAAAGAGAAAGGAGAGAGTGAGTGAGAGAGTGAGAGTGTGCATGTGTGTGCGTGCAGGTCCGCCATGTGTGTGTGTGTGGGATGCGTGAGCGTGTGTGTGTCAGGCCTACTGCTAGTCATACCGAGCATTGGCTCCTTCATCCCGGGTGAACGCTTCCATCGCAGGCTGTTCCACGGGAAGGAGAACCTTTAGCCGTTTATCAATCATCTCCGTACACCTTTTCATCCCCTTTTCATGACACGGCCTATGGACATACAGTATTACACGATATGGAGGGTTTAAGGCGCACGACAGATCTCAAGGAACTTCAGTGGTCAACCACGGTGATGGGGATAAATGATGAGACAGACGAGACATGTTACTTTCTCTGCCCATGGTGTTTCCTCTGGAGATGCCGGTTGACCGCTTTCCACCAGGCTGCAGCCAGACGGTCTGATTCGCTCGACTCATTGTCCAATCAGATGACCGATTTCTTTGATGTTCTAAAACCGACGGAATTGAAGCAGCAATGGTTTTCTTTTTATTTCTAAGCCTAAAAAATACGTTTCCATGGTTTAATTGAGTTGAAAGCGCTGAGCTCTCTCGTCTGTCGCCTGGCTGGCTATCATTTCTACGGCCCGACCAAAGCTTGGCTGGACTTGGCTGTAGCTAAACTGGTGGGTGGAATCCTACACAATGTTCCTCAATCTTACTAAATGTTACTCAATAGTAACTACTTATTAACCGAGCAAGTGAGGTTAATAAGTATTTTATTATATGGATTTTTTTATAGAGCAGTTCCTGCACTCTTATTTTTCACTTCCTTTTCTTCGGAAGAACGTGCTGAAATAATTCTCTCAAAGTTTAATTTGTGCCTTTCGTACCAGAAAAAAAGTCACAAAGTCAATGTTTCCGGTCCGTACGCACATTTACGGACCGCTGGTCTGGATATGCGATCTCCAGACCGCACAGGAGCCAATCAGAATGCAGGAAGTAACACAGCCATATAATAGTCTTACTTAGACCCGCCATCTAACCCCAACTCAGTCATTAACGGCGTCATTTGACGGGAAGAATTTGATGAAGTTGAAAATCGGCAAAACAAACAACCCGATGGTAAAGATGTAGTAAAAGGCCCATGCATGCCTTGTCCCCAATGCATGCGGACATGCAATATGGATGATTCTACAGCTCAGCACAGACCCATGCCTTCTTCTATCCATGTATGCTGATGAGCAGGAGAGGGAGCTATTGGTGCTATGGTCTGGCCTATGGACCCTGGTGGTGGCGGGGTGCTGAAGGGTGGTGCCGACGGGTGCAGTTACCTCATCGTCGTCGGCATCGTACTGGGCGTACTGCTGCTCCAGGAGCTCCCGCTGTCTCCTCTCCTGCTCCAGCGTCTGCTGGATCAGCGTTGCCACCTCGCTCTGCTGGCCCGGCCGCTCTCGGCCAATCACAAACCTGCGTTACAAAAGCCAAAACAACAGTCCCTGCCCTCCTTTAGTGAAGTTACGCAGTAGAAATATACATAAGAAGACATGAGATTTAAGATAGGGCAGAAATAATCGTTCTAAGAAAGGTCTGGGATAATGTGAAAATGTTAAATGTTAAACATAGATATTAAAAAAAGGTTTATCGCAATATAGCCAAGTTCAATATAAATAATTGCAGCTTTGAGCAGCTATCTC